>CAWUFW010003817.1:1200000-1710014 GCA_963921515.1 Calotriton arnoldi
CCCACACTTACGCCACGCTAAAGGCAGCCCTGACAGCGCATTTTAAACCGCTTGCTAACGCCGATTATGAACGTTTCCTACTAAGGCAGGCGAGGCAGTTTCCGGAAGAGTCAGTTGACAGTTTTTACGCCAGGATCCGAGAACTGGCGAGCACGTGCACGCTGCCAGATGCTAACGACGAGATACGGGCACAATTTATCCAGGGATGTGCGTCCGCAAAACTGAGAGAACAGATACTTCAGGTCCCAGGGATGTCCATGGCGGATATATTAACGATGGGGAGGTCCAAGGAGCTATCAAAGGTGCGAGCGGCGCACATGGAGGCAGCGCTGCAACGTCAAGTAAAGACAGAGCCAGTTAATGCCATAGCACCTGGAAATCCAGCAAAGAAGTCGGAGCGCAGCAAAACCCCATCTACTGCCAGAACCTGCTATAGTTGTAGGGGGCCATTCCCCCACCAAGGACCATGACCAGCCCAAGGAAAGAAGTGTTCAGCATCCAACAAACTCCATAATTTTGCAAAAGTATGTCGCTCTGCATCACGGAGGAGACGCGGAACAAACAAGTAAACGTCATGGACACCTCCCATACCGTGGAAGACGAAGAGGACATGGATGACGATGATGTCGAGGGAGCCGTACACGTAATCCACACCATGCAACGAGACAGATGTCCAAAAAGGCGGATCCTGAAGTGCAGCGTTCTGGTTGCTGGACACCCTATTCAGGCACTTATAGATACAGGGGCGTCCATTAACATCATAGCGAGCTCCCTGTTACAGAATCTCCCCGCACCACCGTCTCTGAGACAAACGTCGACCCAAGTGTTCGCTTATGGGTCATCCGCCCCTCTTCCCCTGGCTGGAGTTTTCACCACTGACATCTCTCTCTCATAACTCTCGCTCCACTCGAACCAAGGTCTATGTAACCCAGGAAGGGTCTGGAATGCTGTTAAGCTGCCGAACGGCCGAACATCTGCAACTCGTGGCGTTCGCCTTCGCAATTCACCAATAGAGCGTGGAATCACTGGTGGACGAATTCAAGCTCCTGTTTGAAGGGATCGGATGTCTAAAGGATCATATGGTCCGGCTGCACGTGGATAACACTATTCAACCAGTGGCCCTCAAGCATCGACGAGTAGCGTTTCATCTACGGCCAAAAGTGTAACAAGAGCTGAAGAAGCTAGAGCAGGCGGACATCATTGAGCGAGTCGAGGGACCGACTCCCTGGGTATCACCCATTGTTGGGGCAAGGAAGCCCAAGCAACCAGGCGAGGTGAGGATTTGTGTTGATATGAGGCTACCCAATCATGCCTTAAAGAGAGAGCGTCATCTGACTCCCACAGTTGATGACATTGTGGCTGGGGTGAGCGGGTCTCGGTGGTTTTCCAAAATGGATCTACGAGCCGGATACCACCAACTTCTGCTGGATCCAGAGTCGAGGGCCATAGCGACATTTTCGACACTAGTGGGACTTCGAAGGTATAAACGACTCAGTTTCGGAGTCTCCAGTGCTGCTGAGATTTTTCAAGACACCATTCGAGGGGTTCTGGCTGGCATACATGAGGTTCTCAATGTCAGCGATGATATTCTTGTGCACGCCCCCACACTAGAAGAACACCTAGACTGCCTGAGAGATGTTTTCCAGCGGTTGCAAGACAGTGGTCTCACTCTTCATCGAGAGAAATGCGCTTTTCTTCAGAAGGAGATAGCCTTTTTCGGATATCGTTTCTCTCAACACAGAGTATCACCTGACCCGGCTAAAGTCCATGATATCCAGACAGCTCCGGCCCCCACCTCCGTGACCGGAGTGAGGAGTTTCCTTGGCATGGAAACATACTGTGGGCGGTTCATCCGAAACCTGACCGACCTCACCGCTCCCCTGAGGGAACTCACAAAGACCACCACCAACTGGGAATGGGGCCCTGCCAAGAGAAAGCGTTTCAAGATACGAAGGACGCCTTGTCGGCTGACACCACCTTAGTGTACTTTGACCCAGCCAAAGAATCAGAACTGTCGGTCGATGCCAGTCCCATTGGTCTAGGAGCAGTGCTGTCACAAAAACAGGAGGATGGGGAGTGGGCGCCCGTGGCCTATGCAAGCTGTGCCCTGACAGACACCGAGCAAAGATACTCGCATATAGAAAAGGAAGCGATTGCTGTTCACTGGGGATGCCGACATTTCCATTTATACCTCTATGGGCAACCGTTCATCGTACACACGGACCATAAGCCTTTGATCCCACTGTTCATGGGAGCCTCCTCAAAACCTCCACCAAGGATTGAAAAGTGGATCCTCCAATTACAGGAATATCCCTTCCAGGTGGTGTATCGCCCTGCTGCACAGAACCCCGCCGACTTCCTGTCGAGACACACCAGACCAGCTACGGAGGAAGAGGCATCCGCGACGGAGGAAGTGGAAGAGTACGTAAGGTTGATAGTGGATCGATCCCGCCCCCGGCCCATTTCGCTCGAGGAAATTGTGAAGGCCACAAAAGATGATGAGTCTTTACAAATGGCCATCGCTGCAGTGACGTCAGGAAGGTGGCATCTGTTACTCGACAAGCTGCCCAGTAGGGCGGAAGAAGATCGCACCACGCTGAGTGTACTACACAAGGTCAGAGGAGACCTAGCGGTATCCACTGAAGAATGCCTCATGAGAGGATCACGTCTGGTAATTCCCCGGATGTTGCAACGAGTGGTAGATCTGGCACACATAGCGCACCAAGGAATTGTGAAATGAAGTCCCGTCTGCGCTGTAAAGTATGGTTTCCCTGCCTCGATTACCTTGTAGAGCAAACTGTTCGCGACTGTGCTTTCTGTCAGGCGACTGGCCCAGCCGAGCCCCCAGCGCCGATTATTACTGAAGAGATACCACCGCACCCTTGGCACCGGGCGTGTGCGGATTTCGGGAGTCTCCCAGACGGGAGACACACGCTGGTGGTGATGGATGACTTTTCAAAGTATCCGGAGGTTGAGATCCTAGAGTCAACAACGGCGAACAACACCATACCGCTACTGGAAAAGATAATGGCTACTCATGGACTCCTGAAAGAGCTGCAGACAGACAATGGTCCTCCCTTCTCTAGCCATGAAATGGCAGAATACCTGCAGTCAAGGGGAGTGCGGCATCGGCAAATCACACCAAGGTGGCCTCAAGCCAACGGAGAGGCAGAGCGTTTCATGCGCACGCTAAATAAAGTTCTTCGGATAGTTTTGGCTTGTGGCCAGAACCTGGAGTGTGCCCTATACACTTTTCTATGAGAGTACCGACTCACTCCCCACTCTACCACTCAAGTCAGCCCTGGATCACTCTGCATCCGAAGAGTGGTGGGAGATGTCATTCCCCAAGTGAATCAACCATCGGATATACAGCAACAAGTTTCGGAAAGGTTAGAACAGCGACAAACTCAGAATGAACGCATGTCCAGAGCCCGCAGAGCCAAGGAGAGACCACTAGCAGTGGGATATTTGGTCATGGTCAAGAACCGTAATCCACGAGGAAAATTCACACTTCCCTTCGAATTAGATCCCTGGACTGTTCAGGCAATCAAAGGAACTATGGTAACTGCTGGAAAAGCTGGGGAGACCATCACGAGGAACATTTCCTGTTTCAAGAGGTACAGACTTCCAGAGGGCTCAGACACTGGGGCACCATCTGAAAGGGAAGACATGGACACAGAGTCTGGTGACATTTCGCTACCGTCAGTATCCTGTGAAGGGGCACCCTTCACCCCTGCCAGGGGAGACCCGGTGGCTGCCCGGAACCCAGGGGCTGCACCAGACCCATTAGTGGGGTCGGAGCGCCAGAGTGGTCCTGAAGAATATAAGCAGCCCCGAGTGAGCCGTGGAAACTGTTGTGTCGTGCTAGTGACCCACGCCGAGAATGGTAAGCGTTTGGTATATTCTTTATTCTCTTGATTGCCTCATGCCCACATGCACGTCCGTTCCCTCTGCCCTACTCCAGTCAAGTGCCCGCCCCACTCCCTGACCGGAAGTGGTGTCCGGTCTCTGTCCCCTCCCCTAGGTCTGAGTGCAGGGTCCTAGTGCCCCTGACCCTCGGTCACTACATCTCCCCCCTTGTCACGAAAGAATGTGAAGATAGAGAGAGAGAGTTTTTTTAATGTATTGTGTCAAAAGTATAAGGGGAAGAGAGAAAGAGAGAGAGAGAGAGAGAGAGAGAGAGAGAGAGAGATAGAGATAGATATATATGGAAAATGAAAAGAATGGAGAGACATGTGGTCATTCCCATCGCTACATTTCTTCAATCAGTCTTTTTGTCCTTTTGCTCACTCTTTTTGGACAAGTCTCTTCCTCTTCTTTTTGTGATTCCTCTTCTTGTCCTTCACTCTTGTCCGTCCATCTTCCTTCCTTGTCTGTTGCTCTGTTTCTCTCCTGTGCTCCTGTGGTCTCTGCCACAGCGTCCTCTCCGTCTTCATTGATGGTCTTCACTCCTTTGAAGTGAGAACTGTTTCTTGTTATTCGGTATGGGCCTGCCTCCGCCGTGATCATTGGCCCCTTGACCTCCGTTACTATTAGCTGGTCCTTGGAGAATGGACTGTCAGACTTTCTCCGTTGCCGCTGACGCACTATCACTTGGTCTCCCTGCTTGAGGTGCACTGTAGTGGCATGTCTCCTGGCGTCCGCGTATGTTTTCATTTTCCCTTTTGCCTCCTGGTCCCTGACAGCAATGCTGCTGTGTTCTGATGGCCTCTTTGCTACTAACTGTGGTAGACGTGTTCTGCTTGTCCTTCCCAGCACTAACTCAGCTGGACATCTCCCTGTGGAGCTGTGGGGGGTGTTTCTATAGTCTCGTAATACTTGACAGAGCGCCTGTCCTATAGAGATCTGTGCCAGCTTTGCTCTTTGGACAGCTTTCTTTATGTTGCCCATGAACCTCTCCACCATACCATTCGCTTGTGGCCACAGAGGCGTTATCTTCCTGTGATGAATGCCTAGGTAGTTCATGAATTTTTTTAACTCCTCCCCTGAGAATGGAGGAGCGTTGTCTGTCTTTAGTGTCTCTGGTGATCCCCAGGCTGCAAATATGTCATCTAGTACCGGTAGTGTCGCGGTGGCTGATGTCGAGGAGACGTGGCATACTATGGGAAACCTCGAGTATTCGTCAATGATCACGAGCAAGTAGTTGCCCGTGTCTAGCGGCCCATAGAAGTCTGCCGCCAACGTTGTCCATACCGCCTTTGGAAGTTCAGACATTTGTAGTGGTTCCGGCTTCGCTGGCTGGCCTGTTGTTTGACAGATGTGACAGCTCATGATGGTGTCTTCCACCATTTTGTCTAGACCAGGGAACCATACCTTCTCCCGTAGCATCTTCTTTGTCGCGACTATGCCCCTGTGCGCCTCGTGTGCCAAACTGACAGTCCGTCAACGTAGCCCTCTTGGCATCACTATCCTTGTTCCTCGCAAGTGTATGCCATTTTCAGTCTCTGATAGTTTGTCGTGTATCTTTTTGAATGCTATCATTTCCTCCTTGTTGACTCCGTCCCCCATTGCGCAGTTGTTGTTGATGTGTCTCCATCTTTGCTGTCTTGTTGTTACTTTCACTGCTTGCATTGTGTTGTCCTTTTCTGTCTCCTGTTCTAGTTCAGCCAGCGTTATCGGCGCCGGCGTGGTTTGTGTCTTAGTACGAAGTTGAGATATTCTTCTGCCATTGAGGTCTTCTCTGGTGCCTGTGGTAAGGGGTGTCAAGACATGTAGTCAGCCGGGTTGTGCTCTTTGCCCGGCTTGTGCACTATCGTAGTCCATCAGTCTTATGCCCCAGCGCTCAATGTGAGGCGGCATCTTTGCATTCGGATTGCCATATATTGTCACCAGAGCCTGATGATCAGTGACGATGGTAAATGGTTTTCCGTAAATGAACATGTGATAGTGTTCGCACGCCCAGACCACTGCTAAGCTCTCCTTTTCAGGTTGGGAGTATGCTCTTTCAACGTCAGACAGACTTTTGCTTGCGTATGCAACAATTTTTCTTGGCGAGTCTCTCCCTGGCAGGTATTGTGCTAAGATTGCCCCTAGTCCTACCGGGCTGGCGTCTACGGTCAGCTCGGTGCATAGTAGCGGATCGAAGTAGGCAAGGTGGTCCAAGGCCATCATGGCCTGTCTGATGGCTTCAAATGCCCAGCCACACTCTTGTGACCAAATGAACTTCTGACCCTGCTTTGTTAGGTCCCGCAGTGGTGTGCTCACCGTGGCGAAGTCTTTTATGTAGCGGGCACAGTAACTAGCAAGACCAAGAAACGACCTCACTTCTGTAACATCTATTGGAGGATTCGCCTTTTTTAATGTCTCTACCTTGCTGGGGTCTGGCCTCATTCCTTTTTTAGAGAAGATATGCCCAAAGAACACCAGTTCACTTCTTCCCAGCTCGCATTTGTCAGCGTTTAACGTTAATCCTGCTTGTTCCAGCTGCAGGCATACTTCACGTAGGGCATTGTCATGTACTTCATCGAACCGACCGAACACCAGGATGTCGTCGCTGTAGTTTAGACTGTTCTTTACCGGCCTGATCACCTGCCTTATTGTTTCCTGAAATATCTCCGCAGCTGATGATATGCCGAAACTCAGTCGCTTGTAGCGGAACAGGCCCATGTGCGTGGAGAACGTGGTGATGTATCTCGATTGCTCGTCGAGCTCCAGTTGATGGTACCCTTTGCACAGGTCCAGCTTCGAGAATCGGCATGCTCCAGTGAGACAGCTTATCATGTCGTTTAGGTGTGGCCCAGGGTGTCGTTCTCTTTCAATGGCTGTGTTTGGTATCCTCATGTCCACGCATATGCGGATCTTTGAGGTGTTCTTTTTTGGAACCGCCACTATGGGAGACACCCAGGGAGTCAGCCCTTCTGCAGGCTCAATGATGTCTTGTGCCAGCAGACTCTGTATTTCCTCTTCAACCTGAGGTTGTAGGTGTATGGGCACTCGTCGGTGATGCTGCGCCACAGGTTTGACTGCCTCGTTGATGTGCAATGTTATTTGTTTCCCTTTTAGCCTCCCTAGGCCTTGTAGTATGGCTGGATGTTCATGTAGAATGTTCCGTTTCTCTGACATGTGGTATGTCATGGCCAGGAGGCCCACTACCTGCGCCGTGACATTGCTCAGTAGGCATGGTGCTGGGATGTCTCCCCATAGCACATGTATCTCTTCTCTGCATGACCGGTCCTTGTATGTTAGTGTTTCTATGAACTTCCCCATGTTTTCCACCAGCTTCTTCGAGCCCCAGGTGAAAACATTGACGGTCGATGGTGATAGTGGCGGTCTTATTTTCATCTTCTCGTACTCCGACATACACATGATGTTGCACGTGGCCCCACTATCAAGCACGAAGCGTGTGCTGTGGCATCCTACTTCAATCTCCACCGTTGCTGTTTTCTTTATTTGTTGCTTCTCCACAGCGTTGATGTGCTCTGGCCTTCGTTCTTCCTTGGGTGCATCTGACATCAAATACAGTCGTTCCGCCCTTTCTGACGCAACTGTTCCTCCCGATTCACCTGAGGAGCTGCGATTTGCCGTCTCCATGTGCCTTGCATGCCTGCTCGTTACTGCTCGCGGTCTTGCCGGTCTTCCCCGCTCATTTTTAAACTGTCTACTCATGCAGGCACTCGCAAAGTGATTGTCTCTGTTGCACTTTCTGCATTTCTGGCCCATTGCCGGGCATGCACCGACGTGTGGGAAGTCAAGGCCGCACCGGTAGCACGTTCTTTCTTGTCTCTTCATTGGCCGTGGCGGTGTGCTGTCCTTTTTCTTCCTGCTTCCCATTATGCGATTCGCTTGTTCTGCCCTTCTATCTTTGACCTGCTCCATCTCTTTGGCGTGTGTCGTTGCTCTTGCTTCTGCTCGGGCCATTGTCAGTATTTTCTCCAGCGTCGTTGGTTCCTTCAGAATACGTGCGCGGAACTCCACGGACTGGCAACCTTCGATGATGCGCAGTCGTATCGCTTGTTCATTGTCGAACTTGTCAAATTCGCAATACGTTACTAGCTTTCGCAGTCTTGTCGCGAAATCGTCTAGGGACTCCTCTGCTCGTTGACACACAGTGTTGAATGTGTATCTCTCGAAGTCGATGTGTCTTTGCGGGTCGAACTTTTCTGTGAGACACTGTATCAGTCCCTTGTACGTCGCTGTTTTGTCGTTGGGGAATGTTGTGAGCAGGTCTTCTACTTCATCTCCCACGAGATTCAAGAAGAGGTCAGCGTGTTTGGCCTCTGCGATGTCTGTGGCGCGCATGTAGTGCTCGAATTGCTGAATCCAGCGTTCCCACCTGATGCCAGTCTGGGGTTCCGATATGCTGAATGGTAGTGGTCTGCGAAATATTGCCTGTGCGCTGGGTTTGTCACTTTCGTTGGCCATTGTTCTTCCTTTCCTTTGTCTTCCTTTTGTGATGCTGTGTGCCTTCTTTCCTTTTCTTGCTACAATTTCCTTTTAGTTCTTTATTTTCACCTTTTTTCTGGCTTTTTTGTTAATGCCTGTCTTCAAAATGGCCGCCTGGCCTTCTTCAGCCTCTCATTCGCCGACCAGCCTGACTCTAAGATGGCCGCCGGTACTTCGATGGGCGAGATTTGCTATCTATTGCATTGCCTGACTTCAAAATGGCCGCCGGCCCTTCCTCAGCTCTTCATTGGCTGTCCCGCCTGACTTCAAAATGGCCGCCGAGCTCTCGCGAGATTTCCAGTTGAATCTCAACTCGGGACGCTCAGGCTCTCGTTTAGTCGGCGGGCGGCTTTTCCACGATCTGGCGTTTGATTTGCACTTCCCTCACCTCACTCTCCTTGGTGCGGCCGGGGTGGGCTCCCGATGTCGCCACGGATGCCGTACACGGACAAGGGTGGGCTCCTGGCTCCGTTTCTGTCGCGATCGGGGTGGGCTCCCGATTTCGCGTCTTCTCTTCTTTGGGGCCCGACGGACCAGGGTAGGCTCCTGATTTTCATCTTCCTCTGTGCTCCCGACGTCGTCTCGTCGATCGGCGGACCAGGGTGGGCTCCTGGCTCCGCCCGGACGTGTTGGCGAGGTGGTTTCTTGTGGTGGCTCCGGATCCCACCTGCTCGTCGCCAGTTGTCGTGTCGTGCTAGTGACCCACGCCGAGACTGGTAAGCGTTTGGTATATTCTTTATTCTCTTGATTGCCTTGTGCCCACATGCACGTCCGTTCCCTCTGCCCTCGTCCAGTCAAGTGCCCGCCCCACTCCCTGACCGGAAGTGGTGTCCGGTCTCTGTCCCCTCCCCTAGGTCCGAGTGCAGGGTCCTAGTGCCCCTGACCACAGGTCACTACAGAAACGAGGGTCTGGACCGGGAGAGCCGTCGTGGGAGTGCGAGGTACCACCTCAGGCCTAAGCCGGCAACCTCTTCCCATCTGCAGGATTATGTACTAATATAATGCCAAGTTTCTGAGAACAGGTTTTTCTGGTTTTTTCTCTCTCGTTCCAGTTCTCCTTATGTAATACCGTTATTTTCCTGTGTTACGGTTTGCACTGTTGTAATTGTTTTTATTCTGAACAAAGGAGGAATGTTATTTTCTGGTGGGCTACACCACTGATGGTCTGCCGATGGGTGTGTTTTGGGTCACGCCCGGGGAAATCCGCACTGTGGTACGGCCCATGTAAAGGAGGGGCCGGATGCGGAATTCGGGAATAAAGAGGGGTACCGGAACCGTATTCAGGCATTCGAGTACCACCCCAAAGTTCTACTGGTGTGTGTGTCTTTTCTTTTCTTACGTTGTGTGTCCAACATACTGTGGCCTGCTCGAGCACACAACACCGCCTAGAAATGACATTTTAAAAACGTCACATTCTAAAGCAGCCCCGGGTGTGTACAGTATCAGCCCTTTACTCCCGGGGCTGCTTGTATATCCTCAGCTGCCTTTCAGCACTCCTCCCTTTCCCATGTCGTCACATGGAAAGGGAGGGGTTGCAGCATTACTACCAGGTTGGCCTCTCACGTGCTCTAAACAGTTACACGGCGCATGCTTCTGCGCCTCGTCTGTTCTGTTTAGAGCATTCCAGCACCAGCAGAGAGGGCCTGGGAGGTGATTTTGAGCTGCAGCTGGGCCTCGTTGAAAGTGCTACCGTGGACTGTCGGAGCGCAGCGCCTCAGTCTACTGCCACACCGTGACTGGACTAGAAGTCTTCTGAGGGTGAGTGGTGTTATCTCTAGTCTACTTGCTGTAGTGTCGGGCTAACTTTATCTCTCATCCTCTCTTCCTTTTCTGCACTGTCCTTGCCTGTCGCTATCTCCTTTTCCCGCTGTTTTTCCTCTCTAGTCCTTCTATCTAGTAGCAGCAGCAGAGAGAGTCGGTGAATTCCAATAGTTTAAATTAAATGTTTTCCTGTGCTGTGAAACATGAACACCAGGCAGACAGCTATTCAAAATCAAGCCTTCCTCCCTGGGTGCCTGCTGGCCTGAAAGCAAGCGCAAATGTGCACTGCTACCAGTTAATCTGCAAGTGTAAAGTGTGGTTGAGCCTGGTACTGGCTTTAATTGATCTAATCACTCCAAGGTTTATGACAAAGATTTATTGTTTTTGAGCGGTTGTGCAAAGAGTTTACTGAGCTGTGAAGTGTGCACTTTTAATTGTATTTATATTGTGCTTACTCCCCCATACCAGGTGCTGAAGAGACAGTTATGTAAATTAAAAATTCTATATTTTGGAAGCCCCATTTTATCTTAAAACATTTTGCACATTTTGTAGCAATCTATCTTACTGTGTGGAACACAAGTTTAAAATAATGACTTGCATATTCACAGTGCTTTCTGTCACAGGCTGTGACTTCGTCCATTAAAAATACAGAAGTCACTTTTCTGCACGGCACCAAACAAAATTTCATTCTGTGGCTCTCTGGTTATACACAGACCTCTGCAGTGCATTAACTTATAGACTTTCATAATGTACTAGTCTGTTTGCCACTGAGTACTAACTTTTTTAATGTTTCACTTAAGTTCCATGCTATTTTATATGTAGCTACCTGATGGTGAAACTTATAGAATATTTTGGTTTCTTTTAGCCACACTTTTTGTACAACTGATATTCTGAACTCACATATTTAAAAGGGCTTTCATTCGTCATAATGAAGAAAATTGAGTTTTGGTGAAATAAAATATTTGCCTAAGATCACAAAATGTAAGTGGGGTAGCTGTGATTTAGCAATATTTTCTGGCTCCGCTTTGTACAAATCAGCCACTAAATGGGAATCTATTTGTCTTTCATTATGTTAAGGCTTTTTTGTGCAGTTTGTATATAGTGCAAAGTCAACTTGAAATAATTTAGCTCTTTCATGAGCACCAATTACATTACACAAAGTCTCATTCATTTTTTATGGGCAGATGTGAGATTAAGTGATTTACCCAGAATGGCAGGATATTCACACTGAGAATTAAACCTGGTTCCCCAGTTCCATAGTCTCCAGCTCTGGCTGCAACACCACATCCTAGGTAGAGGGAGGGAGGCAGGCTGAAGCCAGGATAAGAACTCTATTTTTTTTGTCCACTTATCACAGAAATATTGCTGAAACGTGCACCAAAATATACCAATTTTCAAAACTTTCATAGGGGGTAGATCCCGCCGAACCCTCCCCCCATAAACACCAACCTCGCTCGCGCTACAATTCAATCACTGGTTTTATGCCCTGCCACTTTCAAATTCCACCAGCCGCCACTGCTGACACGGGATAAGAAACTGCCACCAGTACCAATGGCAGACGTAGCTGATCAAAGAAATGCCCATAAAACCCAGTCAAAGGCCTTCTCGGCATCCAGCAATATCATACCAACCCTGCTTTCCATTATCTTTGCAACATCACAAACAGCTACTGCAGAATTTTTGTGACTAGTGGTATCTCTGCCGGGAACAAAGCCATGTTGTTTTGGTGAGACTTAATACTGAACTAAGGGACCAGACAAACAGCTAGAATTTTGGCGAAGATATTTGCATCGGAGTTAATCAGAGAAATTGGCTATACCCCTACGTTTTACCACCACAGCTCTTTGCTAGGAAAACATCCACAAACACATTATCGGAGACAGTTGATAAATTCATGAGTCTGTGTCTTCAATGGAGGTATCTCAAATTATTTTGCATATATGGTCTGCTTTATTGTTATATACCTCTCTAAGATAATTCAAGAAATATTTTATATGCCATGGCTTTTCTTCTCCGACTCCATATATAAGATTTTCTAACTACCACCACCTACCATTAAGAATCAGCAGAGATATGAACTTGGGTGAAAGCAAAAAAAGTTCAGTGCAGTAATTTATCCGTGTGGTCTAGAACATAGGAATTCTCAGGCAGTAGTTAGAAATTCCTGCTGATTATGCAATATGTTTACCTTTTTACCTGAATTTAACAGACCGTCAAAATACCCCCTTTGCATTTTCAATTGCCACTCTATCTACTTAGCTACCTGAAGAATTGCTCTCTTGTGCATTGTCGTTCTAATAGTTATCATATTATCAAGTCCGATTTCTGAACCTAATGGAACTCCGGGTAATCTTAGCTCACTTCTTCTAATGTAAGTTTCAATGGTTTTCTTCTTATCCTCAATTTGCGTCTCATGGCTACTAAGGGATATAAATGGTTCTATGCTTTGTTCCTTAATTTCCTTTGGCTTTCCAAGCTTAAGATAATTTTGTTGGAGGTCCTTAAATTGCTGGTTCAATTCTGGATATGTTACCTTAATCTGAAATCCCAACTGTTTTTTTTTAATTCCTCCGTATTTGCTGCAATATCGGCCCCCTGTAACAAAAGTAGCTGCAGTGTTTTCCACACCCCCGGTGGCCGGACCGACTTAATTGCCAGGGCAGGTTTGCGTTCCCAGTCCGGCCCTGGTCGCACCCAAGTCAAGGCTACAAATGATCATTACAGAAAGTTTCTTACAAATCCCAGTAGCCACCAATGCTACTGGAGAGCTTTCAATCAAAAATTGAAATTACACTGACAGTTGAGGGAGCGAGAAAAACATAAAAACACAGAGGTTTTTTTCCCGTCAAACTAACAACGTGTTTGGTTTGTTCAAGGAGCGTAACAATCTATACATTTGCACTTGACCCTCTGTTTAAAAAAGATTTCTGGTCGAACTGCAGTATGTTAATGCAAAGTGCTCATGGATATTTCATTTAAAGATGACTTTGGTAACCAAAACATAGTATATACGAAGTATCAGGTCTGGCGTTAGTCAAGACCTTTTGATCTTGCTAAAATTATATGTGCATAAACAATATACTTGCTTATAGTCGATTTCAGCTAGCCCTCTTCATCCATTGGTCTGTTGTTGTGTAATTCATCACTAAAGGATACAACAGGGGGCAATGAATCAGTCCACTTGAGCCATTGACTATCTTCACTGTGAGTGACCGCATTTCGCTCCTTCACAAGGAGCACATCTGTATACACAGTAGATTTCTTCATTGCCAAGGACTAATATGGCAATATGTGCTTTTTGAGACCCCACAATTTTTTGATTTTAGCAATTTTTTCATATTGGTTATGGCCTAGCAGCTCGCCCAACATGTTATAAAATAGCTGGTTGCACGCCAAACAATTTCAACGCACACAACTCAGTGAAAAGCATGAATATTCCATGTTTATAGTATCACAGGTGTGGAGCTACTGATTGGCCACAACACAAACAAACATTGGCCAAGCCAGTAGGTTTGGCTTGAATGTGCTAATATATGCAAACAACATTTGTGCATGTCTGTGTTTGCACATATTAGCACTTTAAAGGCAGACCTATTGGCATTGCTATGCTGGAGAGTATGTACTTTTCTTACATATTGAGAGACTCAAGTTCACAATAAAGCTTTTCCAATTGAAGTAACTGATGGTAATGAAGACATAGCAGAAATAAAAGCCTTGCAAAACAGACGACGTAGTCTAGTTGCATTACATTGTTGCGAAAGTGTAGCAGATTAACCAGCATACTAGGGAAAGGCAAAACATTGAAATTGAATGTGCAAATGATGTATAATATTGCTTTAACTTTTTAACACTTGAGACGGATGAGGCAACAGAACCTTCACCCTACTTGATCTCTGCATGATAACACACTGTCCAGCTCCCACACTCTGAACGTATTGACTCACCAAGGAGTGTGAAGACTTGTATTTGTGGCATCTGCTCTTAGTGAAATCAATGCGTTTATCCATTCTTTGGTGGTTGAGCAAGGCTTGCACAGCGGTTGACTCCTTTGAAAAAGTATGAGAAGGATCCGGCATCTTGGGATTGTGAAATTGAATTGGCAACACGCCCATATTGAGGGTAATGATGGCGAGTTGAGCGATGAAAAAACTCGCTTTAGAAGTCAAAGCCCCTGCAGTTGTGCTATGTCAGACATGCAGAGTGTACACTACTGCTACTATCTTGGATTTAAGGCACTGGCCTTTAATTTGATAGCAAATAGCAGCTACATTATGTGAATGGCACACACCATCCCATAGTGACAGAGAAAATGACATTACTAACTGCGTTATACTTAGCAATCAATACCGAGAAGTATTTTTATGTCTGATGGACACTAACTGGGCACTAAATGCAGTGCACCACGAAAACCCAAACATTAGGTGTAAAATAATCCTCTCTCATCTCACAGTCCTTAAGGTGGCACCAGGATTGCATTATGTATTTGACACACAGTCTGCATGACATTGTGAAAGCATCATGAAAAAAATAAAGTATTGTCACAGCCAGGAGTTAGAACTCTTACAATCAGGCACCAGCAGTTGAAGGCTTTGGCAAATGTGCAAGGAGGAGGAACACTGTTAATGTTAATTGGGATTTTTAAAGCGCCTAATCACCAACAGGGCTCTAAGCGCTATGAGAGAGATCCTAACCGCGGCACATCTGCAGGAGTGTGCATCGAAAACTTGGCTTAGGTTGTGCCCCAGGCTTCAATAAAAAGGAGTGTTTTTAGTTCCTTCCTGAATGGGAGGAGGACGGGTTCCTTACGAAGACTTGCAGGTAGCTTGTTCCAGAGTTGAGGAATCATTGTGGAACAGGCTCTGCCCCCTTTGGAGGAAGTACTAAAATGGGGGTAAGCCAGCAGGCCGGCATCCGAAGAACGGAGGGACTGCCCTGGCACATAGTTTACCAGCCGGTCCTTAATGTATGCTGGGGCCTGACCGTGGATGGCTTTGTGGGCTATGCATAGACCCTTGAACCTGGTTCTCTGCTTGACCGGACGCCAGTGCAGCTGCTGCAGTAGGGGGGTGACGTGAGCCCGCCTTGGGAGCCTGAAAATCAGTCTGGCAGCATCATTCATGATTACCTGGAGTTTCGTTAGCAGCTTCTCCGGGAGGCCAATATACAGGGAATTTCCATAGTCTAATCGTGACATGATCATTGCCGACACTGCCATTCGGAGTGCCGTGAATGAGAAGGGGGGCGAGGGTCCGTAACTGTCTTAGCAGGCCCACGCATGTTCCCACCACGGAAGATACCTGGTGAGACATGGAGAGCTTGGCATCGATTTTTATGCCTAGGCTTTTTACGACTTGGGCTGGCTTGGGAGTAGTGCCAAGCTCTTGTGGCCAGAAGAGGTCACTCCAAGGGTTGATATCCGTGGTAATGGCCAGTACCTCGGTTTTATCGGGGTTGATTTTGAGGAGTTGGCTGTCATCCAGTTGACTGTGTACTTCAGAATATTCTGCATCCGTGCGTGGGCCGTGGGAGAGTTGTCAATCTGTATGATGATTTGGGTATCATCCGCATAATTGAAAACTTGGCACTCCATGCGAGTCAGTGCGGCCACCAGAGGCTGAAGATAGGCATTGAAAAGAAGGGGAGACAACGCTGAACCCTGGGGGACACCGCACGTTAGCTCACCGGTATCAGACACCTGGTCCGCCAGTTGGATCCTTTGGGATCGGTCTGACAGGAAGGACGACAGCCATTGGAATGCCAGCCCCTGGATGCCCAACTCCGAGATCCGTGACAAAAGTTGCCCGTGATTGACCGTGTCGAATGCCGCAGACAGGTCTAGAAGGACCAGGGCACATGGCTTCTTGTTGTCGGCCATGAGCCTAAGTTCGTCTGTCACTGCCAGCATTACCAGTTCTGTACTGTGGTGGGCCCTGAAACCTGCCTGTTTCATTTGGAGTAGCTGATTTTCCTCTATGTGGAGTGATAAGGTTTTCAGCACATGCTGTTCCAGCACCTTTGCCAGAAAAGGAAGCTGGGAGATTGGCCTAAAGTTTTTAAGGTTCTTTGTATCCACCCCTGGTTTTTTCAGCAGGGGAATGACTCTAGCTTCCTTGAAGTTGGTCGGGACATGGCCAATTTCAAGTGACCGATTTAGCAAGTTGAGGACCTCGCTCTCTACCCCGGGGAGTGCCATTCGAAACACCCTAGGGGGACAGGGGTCCGCTGGTAACCCCGATTTGACACGGCCCATTAGGAGGCTCAGAGAGTCATGGTTGAGCTTTGGGAAGACAGTGAGGGGCTTGCCATAGGTGAGCGGTGTGGGGTCCGCCACCGGGGGACAGTGGACGACGGGAGTGTGGTGAATGTCCGTCAAGAGGTCATTGACTTTGTTAAGAAAGTAGGACTGAAACTTGTTGCAGTCTTCAGGGCAGACGGGGGGTTTCTGTTCTTGTGACTGCCTCAGCTCCTTTAAAATCCGGAAGGTCTCTTTCTGTTTGTTGTCGGCAGCCAGGATCCTAGATTCGTAATATTCCGCTCTCCTGGCTATAATGGCTTTTTTATAGGTTGCAAACACGGTTTTGTATTCAGACAGAGCCCCTGCGCAAGGCTCTCTCGAACTGGCGCAGTGTTTGTTTCTTCCCTCTTAAAGCCTCATTAAACCAGGGGGCCCCTTTGCCTTTGTTCCTCACTCTTTCCCTACATGCGGGAGCAACTTTGTCAATGGCATTACTCAGCCTGAGTGAGAGGGACTCGCTTTCCTGGTCAAGGTTTCCCTGTACTAGCCTCATTGGGGCTGATTTATGCAGGGTCCCGACAAGGTCACATTCTTTTATTTTTTTCCACCCACGCAGCACTTTCCACTCAGGGGGAGGATGGACCACTCGACCCGTGAGCGGAATCAGGCCCCTGATCAGAAAGTGATCAGACCAGGCGCAGGGACTGATATCCGTCAGGCTGGCTGATGGGTGGGTGGTCCAGACCAGGTTGAGGGTGTGACCCTTGTCATGGGTGGGGGCGTTTACAAGTTGTCCAAGATGGACAGTGCCTCATCCAACTGTTTGGCATAGCAGTCTCTGGGTATCTGATCCCAGTGAAAGTTAAAATCCCCCATCACCAAGATGCACTGATACCGGGAGCGGAGGTCACTGACTAACTCAGTAAAAAGCTCAGTGAACTTGGGGGTCATTCGAGGGGGGCGGTAAACCACCAGTAGGATTAGACAAGTAGTCTGGGAACGAATCTTTGCTCCCAGAACATCTGCACCCTCAATGTTTTCAGCACATAGGTCTCTATTGTTAGCCGTCGATTGTATAAAATCGCTACCCCCCCCTAGTGTTTCCCATCCTGTTATGCCATAGGGCAGCATAGTCCGGGGGCAGGGCTGCTACCATGTCCGGGGCTGAGGAGTCCTCAAGACATGTTTCTGTAACCCCCAGGATGTCCAGGGAGCCATCTTGGAGGAGGGAGAAGACCTCAAGATTGTGCTTCTGTAGGGAGCGGGTGTTCAAGACCGCTACCCGTAGTCCGTGTGAGCTAGCAGACCAGGTCGACCTGGGAGGGTGAGGTGGAGTACCTGCACTCCCTACTACAGTTTGTGTCCTTAGTAAGCCTTCCGCTCTGAGGATGTCCGCTAAGTTGTTATTTAGGGGGAAATTTCCACGAGCTAAGGCCAGGAGTTCCTCAGCAGAATACGGGGGGTGAGAACCAGGGGCTCTGGCCCCTGGCCCCGGTCGGGCACGGACAGGCGCAGACGGGCTTGCCTTCGGCGCCCCAGCGGCACGCCCGCTGCGCGCCTGCTCCAGCGTGGCAGATAACTGTTTAGCTCCTCCCCCCCACCAATCAGCCCTGCTGTGCAGCAGCTGATCGTCCCAGAGCACTAGACCGCGTTTAGCAGAAGCGGAAGTGCCAATCGGGTAAAGGAAGTGAGGATCTATGAGCGCGCTAAAGTACAGTGCAATCTCAGCTATAACCATGATTTGAAAGCAACACAGCAGAAATACAATAAAGGTAGGTTTTAAAAATGTTCTAAAAGGTTCTAAAACAGTGTCTTTTACCGCGCCTCGGGCAAACCACCACAGGGAGGTTTAGCGCATCTCTCTCTGCCTGCGCGCCTGCTCCAGCGTGGCAGATAACTGTTTAGCTCCTCCTTCCCATCAATCAGCCCTGCTGTGCAGCAGCTGATCGTCCCAGAGCACTAGACCGCGTTTAGCAGAAGCGGAAGTGCCAATCGGGTAAAGGAAGTGAGGATCGCTGAGCGCGCTAAAGTACAGTGCAATCTCAGCTATAACAATGATTTAAAAGCAACACAGCAGAAATACAATAAAGGTAAGTTTTAAAAAGGTTCTAAAAGGTTCTAAAACAGTGTCTTTTACCGCGCCTCGGGCAAACCACCACGGGGAGGTTTAGTGCGTCTCTCTCTCGTCGCGTCTGACACTGGTCAAGGGAGGTGGGGAAAAGCCAGGCCTGCAGAGGATGTGTCAGAGACAAAGAGGCAAAGGGAGTGGAGCGATGTCCTGAGATCAGAGGAGCACAGAAACGACAGGATGGGGTAACACTATCGCCCAGAACAGCAAGGAACCAAAGGTCAAGCCATCTTAAGAAGCCCTGGGGAAATGGAACTGGGACAAGAGGGACAATGATGGTCCCTGAAGACAAGGAATCCACAAATGGCGGGACTTCAGACTGAGACAGAGAAAGTCATTGCTGCGAGTACAACAAAGCCAAAATGGAATCCAACACAGACATGTCGTCTTCAGCCGATCGAGACCTTACAGTGGAGGAAGGCTAGACTGCTGCAGACAGAGTCCACATTTTATCTGTCCCCTATCCCCCATTTTATTTTTCGTTTTTTGCCTCTTTTTGATGCTGGTTTTCGAAGGGGTCTAGAGGGGTTCAGGGGAACCTAGACCGCTGTACAAATACTGACAGCCATTGGGCCAGGATAGAATAGAATTGAGTACAGCAGGTGTACTTTATTTAAGGAGCTCCCACGCTAGTCCCTCTGGTGACATTCAGAGTCCTTGCACTATAGGGAGTGTGGGGGGGTCAGTGACTACTAAGTGCACAATGATGCTTTGCCCGTGGAACAATGTGTACACATATGCGTAAACATACAATTAGGATTAAATTGAGGGGGTGTTCTGCTTCATGTGAAAGCAATGGATGAAGAGGGCTAACCTAAAGCCCACTCTTTTTGTATGGTTTGCAAAACATCTTGCAGACATCTAAAGCTGACGCGCCGGAGCAAATGCATGGTAGTCATTAATATTAATATCCGTTATGATAATCAAGGTAAGACAGAAACTTCTACTCAGTTTTCTTCACTTATCTACAACAAAGACTGCAAACAGACAAGAATCACAGACAAAAGGAAACAGACAAAGAAAAGAATCAAAAGAGCAGTGAGGAACGGGAAGGCAGGAGGGATATGCGGTAAGAGGAGGGAACATGAAGGACATATACTACCTTTACTGATGTACTGAAATAATGAAACAACAGGGGTCTGACTTCAAAACATATAAAACGTTCACTTATGGGACAGACAAGCAGGTAGGCTTTCAAAGGTCTTCCATGTAATGATGTACTTATGCAAATTGGCACTCTTATGATGCAAAGATTGCTCCATAGGTAAAAGTTTTCTAGGCTCCTGCAAAAATCCACATGGACTAATTTCTGCTTGGATTTTCAAACTCACAATACTAAGCATAGAGCCATGGAAAAGTCTTCTCTATATGAAGACATTCAACCTCAGGCTAGCCATGCAAACGAGGAGTTTGAACTCCTGACTTGTAATGTTCATTCAGTAAAATACCTCCCTTCAGAACATGCAAACAACACATTAAACATTAAAATAAAAAATGTAAGTCCGTTTTTATATAGCGCAGCTACTCACCCTTACGGGTCTCAAGGCGCTGGGGGCCGGAGTGGAAATTAAGTGAGCTATTGCCCAGAGTCACATGGTGCTGAGCTGAGCTGCCGCCGGAGATCGAACCGTGAACCCTGTGCTCTGAAGTCAGCTGCCCTGGCCGCTGCACCACACCTCTCCACCTCCAAAATAGAATCTGAAAGAGTACCATATTGCAAAAGGAATTTGTACTATGACCTAAAAGGTAATTTTTATAGTACAGAGTGACGCTATTGTTGTGTAGATAACTTTGTTGGATCTCTGCAGTATAACTTTGTGAGGTGTTGCTTGATCATTTTTTTAATTCTCTTTACTAAACCAGCTGCACATCATATAAGTACATTGATTTGACTACATCAGGTAGTCTTACTTGACCCCCATGTTGTACAATATATACTTTCCCAAGTGCATGGTTCTACTTCTGCACCCTCCTTTTTATGATTTTCCTAGTACTCTAGTCAGTATGCATGAGTCATCACACAGCCTCGAGGCAGGTTTTTATACATATTGGAAAAATCAATGTGGGGAGAGAGAAGCAAAGAATAAAGGGTCTCCCACTCAGCTTCCCACAAGAGTATCACCAACCATCAAGAGGAGTGGGACAACACAGTGTCAAATGGAAGAGTCTCTCTAGAAAATATCGGGACCCTCAACAACTAGTTTCGGTCAATGGCATGTTATCCCCACTGATGCACTAACAACCGACAGTGTCATCATCAGGTCTACCCTCTGCTGGGAGGAAGAGTCTCAAGGCGCAGAGACGGTGTGGAATCCGTAACAGAAGATACTGAGGCTTAAAATTACCTCCTGCCCCAAAAGTGGACGATTTTATTAAAATTGGGGCAGGGGTAAGGTCAAAAAGGGGTGAGATGTGTGTAGGGAAGAGCTAGATATCCCTCACATAAACGTATGGTCAACATGTTTCAGCCTACTTGCGCCCATAAGGGCAATGGCTTTCATCAGGACCGTGGAATTTCGGATCCCAGTTCTTAGCCAGTTGGAATACTTTCCCCTGGCCAGTTATGTCGCAAGTGTATTCACTTCATGGAGGTTTGGAGAATACAATGTCCTCCCCTGAAACAGAAACAAACTTTAAAGCTTACATTCACTCACTGTTACTGTTCTTATTGACACCATTAAATGCAACAATATAGCTTAGCGAACCCGATTACTAAACATATCATTTAAAGTCTATAAAGTATACATCACCATTTGTGGGTACAAGACACAGTGTACAGTGAGGACTCGAAAATACTACTTGTGGATACTGAGAATACTAAAAGATGTGTGTATTGCTGTTAATATATGCACGTGATCAATTATCTAGTTCCTAATGTTCTATTGTGCAGGATACTGAATTGTTCATAAATACTGGTTCTTACATGAGTAAAAAACTGTCAAATACCATGCTTTGTCATGCCCAGGATAAGTGTGCCTATCGCTTTAAAAGCACACGTTTCCGTCTAGTGTGTAATGTGAGGCCTGCTGTAATTGTAAGTGCCAGTACGCGTTATTTGTTATGGCACTGGATTTACCTTGTATCTGGGAGAGGAAGCCTCATGTGAGGAAGGCGGGTCTATTATCACACTTCCTAATGGATTCACAAGAGAGTGCGTTAAATGAAAACGTAATGTAAACTTAGCATCTATTATGGGTCTCAAAACATGCTAAATGCTAAAATACCTTGAAAGAATAATGACGGGCCCCATAGGCTGCGAGGAGAAGGTGGAATGGCAGCGCTCCTTAGGTAGAAAAGATTAGACTAAACGTTTTTGTCAAAAGGGACAATTGCATACTGCAAAAAAATGCAGTGGGCCCGATTCACAAAGGTAAATTGAGAAGTTTGGTCTAAACCTAGACCAAACGTCTAAGTTTACGACTTTGGGAATTCACAAAGGGCATTTATGAGTACTATCGTTATGTCCGCACTCAGGGTGGAGTTCCGCTCCGAGTGCGGACATAAAGATAGTTTTCATAAATGCCCTTTGTGAATTCCCAAAGTCGTAAACTTTATAAGAAATTGATTCGCAAGTGGGGGGGGTGTCTTACTTTTAGCACTGGTTCTCCATTCACAACTGGTCCCTCCCGTCTTGCATGTTGGCGGGTGGGAAAGCCACAGCTCTTTTATCCTACGGTATAGGAGTGAAATGATCGTCAGATTTCAATTGTTACTAGCATCGGTGTCAGTAAGTATAGACACTGAAGAAAGACTATCCAATCCGAGGATGCTCGAAGAGAATTGCTACCTAGTATTTTCAACAAAGGGCAATATGTATAGATTTATATGCTAAAGTTGTGTGGATCATAATGATATACAAATGTTTAGTTTATGAGGACACATAAAGCAAAACAATATTAAAATGATCTACAAGACATTGGTATGATGCGGTTATAAAAATCGTGAGACACAAGTTTGTGTAATTAACAATAACAGATCTGATAGATTTATATTATTTTTGTCTCTAGTATGCAGCTAGGAATTGTTGCACTCATGGTGTCAAGAGGCATTGTCCTAGATTCAGGCTGCTTAAGTCAAGGGTATTCTATTCGCTTGGCAAAAAAGAAGTGCTTATATATCAAAGTAAATAGTATTGCAGTTTGACTAAGCGTGGGGAAGTGGCCAATCCATTTACCGTAGTGTGACAAGGTAGCTAATGTATTTTTGTGGTGTGACACTAATAGATGGCTCATTTTAACTTCATCGGATGACTTGCGCCCATGGTATATTGTAATTAAGTCCCTTATCGAATGTGCTCAGACGATAAATCTAATGTTTTTCCTTTTGTAGCAAGTTCCCATCAGCATCTGTAGCAATGTGGTCTAGGGTTTCAAGTACCACCTATTTTGAGTCATTTGCTGATTGACCAATGGTTAGAAAATTACTACTCATCCATGTCGTCGATTTTTTGCATCTGATATTGCTCCTATGCTCACAGATGCGAGTCTTCACCTTTCTACATGTCATGCCGATGTAACGCAGTTCGCAAGGACATGTGATCATAGATATAACATGGGAGCTTTTGCAATTTATGTGTTTTCTCAGGGTCCACTTGAGATCTGGTTTCAAATCAATTGCTTTTGTGACCATGGACTGAGCAGGACCCGCAGGGGTAGTGACCCACGACTGGGGGAAGACCCCATAGTGTGGAGATGGTTTTGCTCGTTAGCTCCGTCTTCCTGGGTGTGTTTGGAGGAGATGGTCTCACAAGCGGAGCTTTAACCTATTGAATGCTCCTGAGATGACTATTTTCCAATTTCTGTGTACCAATTTCTTAAGGTGCTTTGAGGCTGCACTGAAAGTGGTTATGCAACTCAACACGTCTTGGTTAGGGTGTTGTTCCATTTCTTGTAAGAGGATTTCTCTACGCTGGTTTCTGGCTCATTGGTAACATCTGTTAACAATTTGAGAAGGATAATCCCTGGACTCCAGTTTGTAGGCCATTGATTTGGCTTGGATTTTGAAGTCTCTGATGTCAATGCAGTTTCGCTGTGTGCCTCAGGTGACTATACTGTAGTTTTTCTTTCAATGGGCTTGGTGTCTGTTGGCTTGTAAGTTGTAATAGGTCTTAGTAATGAGTTGGGCACCATCAGCGAAAATGGCGATGTCAAGAAATAACACTGTTGTCTTGCTCACATTGCCTGTGAATTTGAGGTAGCAATCCCTTGTGTTGAACCATGTCAAAAAATCCTGTGCAGTCTGCTCATCGCCTTTCCATATAATCAGGATGTCATAATGTAATCCTTTGATGATATGGGTTGATGTCAGTCAAGATATTGTTTTCCTCAAAGTGACTGACATAAAGTCCGGCCGGTCTCGGGGCAAAGGTGCTGCACATCGACGTTCCGTGGACTTGGAGATACAAGGTGTTATCATATTCAAAATAGTTCTCTGCCAGAGCTATCCTGCAGCATTCTAAAATAAAATGCCTATGGGTTCGGTGATGTCAACTTGCTTGAAAAAGGATTTGTTCAATTGTATCCAGAGTTGCACCTTGTGGTACGCTCGTGTAAAGGCTCTCAATATTGAGACCAATAAGTGGATGATTTTCTGGATCGAAAGTTAGGCCTTCACGTACCTTTGAAACATCTCTCATATCATTTAAATACGTGGAAGGAGCCAATCCCAGACACAATGGGGCAGCCCGGTGGGTGGTTCCTGTCTTTGTGAATCTTCGTAAGCAAACAAAAATATGGCACTTTTGGTTCTTTTGCACAGGGAAAGTCTGCCTCTTTCTTAGAAATCCATCCTCTCATTTCTGCTTCTTTGACCATGTTCCCAATGGCCCTTTTGAGTTTTTTCAGTGGGATCTTGTGTAATGATCTTATAATATCTGGCATCATTCAATAGATATGTGCACTGTCTTTCATAATTGCACTTATTGAGTAAGACAATTCCTCTGCCTTTATCTGCTGGTTTCACCACCAGATTGTGATCCTTAGTAAGTGCCCGTAAGGCCTTCCATTCTCTTGTGGTCATGTTGTTGAACGTCTTCAACTTTGAAGCGTCCATGGTTTCAATTTCTTTAATTATGGCTTGCTCAAAGGTTAATATTGCCACTGGAACCATGGTATTAGGAGGGCAAAAGGTGGACTTGGGGCCAGGTGTATGACCGTTTTTTGCAGTCGCAAATGGGAAATCAGCCGTTTGTGACAGCAAAAAATGGTCCTGGCATGTACAAACACCATTTTTCAAAATAGCGTTTGCGACTCTCGCTATTAGGAAGGGCCGTCCCTTCCTAATAGCGAGTCACAATGGAATGTACCATTGTTTTGCGACCGCATTTGCGGCCGCAAAACACTCGCAGTTTACCCTCTACTTCAAGAAGGTGGTAAGCCACACGCAAACGGGAAGGGGTCCCATGGGACCCCTTCCCCTTTTTGTATGGATGCGAAAATATTTTTATCCTGTAAGGAAAACGGGCTGCATTTAAAAAAAAAAAAACTGCTTTATTTAAACAAGCAGTCACAGACATGGTGGTCTGTGGACCCCAACATACCACCATCCCTGGGTGCGCTAGCCATTCCTAATGGGGTCAAAAATTGCATCTGCCTCATGAATATTAATGAGGCATGCAATTTGCGACCCCATTAGAAATCGCAAACAGTGTCTGAGACACTGTTGTACGTTCCAATTTGCGAGTAGCAAATTGCGAGTCGCAAAACAATGCATTTTGTGACTCGCAAATTGGTAGGGTCGTACATCTGCCCCTTGGTTCGTAAATTGGTGTCTCCTTCGTCAGTGGTACTTTCTTTATCATTAAAGAAGGCTTTAAGCTTCAATTTATGGCAAAACTCTGCCATTTCTCTATTGAGACATAATTTATCAAAAATGGAACAAACCTCTGCCCTTTATTCAGGATAGAGATCTTTTAATCTGATAAAGGGACATTTGCTAGATTAAATATCAGCGACTTCCATTGCTTGTCCCCAGGTTCTGTTCTTTGGTCTTGCTTCTTGTCACTAATCCTGTGTTGGTATCTTCCCACCTGACCTCTTTCTTTCTCGCTCTTTGCTGATATTTGCCTCTCCATAAAAAAGGAGGTCTCTGCATGGGTGAAAAAAGAGGTGGTTGTCCTCCCATATAGGGATTCATCCATCCCCCAAACTGCAGGGGGATGGGTTGAAAGTATGGGGCAAATTGGTTATTACAGAATGGTTATTGCCAGGGTTGTTGCCAGCCACGGCCTCTTCCTCTGTTCCTACCTCTAAATCTGGGTCATCCTCTGGCCTCATCACCACTGTGCTAGCTAGTTGAGTCAGAGGAACTGCCGCCATAGGAGTCGCAATCTGTGTGGTCCCCTTTGTGATCATTGGGTGGGCTGTGGTCCTCTTTGATGTACTGGTAAACCTTTTTTGGGGAAAAACATTTCAGGTCCTTACCTAACTTCTTCAGTATCTATACTTTCTGATGCCAATGCCAGTAGCGATCGACACCAGGCGATCATTTCCCTCCTGTACTGGAGGTGAAAAAAAGAGCTGCAGGACGGAAGGGACCAGTCGTGAACAGAGAACCATCGCTAAAAGGAAGACCTCCCTTGAGAACTAATTTCTTATTTAAAGACACTGCATTTTTTCACAGTATGCAATTGATCTTTTATCCAAAAACATTTAATCTGATCTTTTCTACCTTAGGAGCACAGACATTCCGCCTCCCCCACCGCCTATTGGGCCCTGCCATTATTCATTCAAGGTATTTTAGAGTTTAGCATGTTTTGAGACCCGTGATAGACTCCAAGTTTACATTATGTTTTTATTTACCACACTCTCTTGTGAATCCACTAGGAAGTGTGACAATAGAATCACATGAGGCTTCCTCTCCCAGATACAAGGTAAATTAGGATTAGATTATGGAAACGCTATATAGATGACATCCTGATTGTATGGAATGGTGCGGAGCAGACTGCACAGGATATTTTGACAATGGCTGAACATAACGGGATTGCTACCTCAAATTCACAAGTGATGTAAGTAAGACTACATTGTCGTTTCTTGCCATCACGATTTTTGCTGACGGTGCCCAACTCGGCACCAAGACCTATTACAAGCCGACAGATAAAAATAACCTACTACTGTTTAATAGTTTTCACCCACGGCCATTGAAAGGAAACTTACTGTACAGTCAATTCTTACACATACGGTGAAACTGCAGTGACATCAGACTTCAAAATCCAAGCCAAAGCATTGACCAACAAACTGGAGTCCAGGGATAATCCTTCTCACATTGCTAACAGATGTTACAAACAAGCCAGAAACCAGCATAGAAAAATCCTCTTACCAGAAAAGGAATGACCTCCTACCCGAGACGTGTTGACTTGTGTGACCACTTTCAGTGCAGCTTCAAACCACCGTAAGAAATTGGTACACAGAAATTGGAAAATAGTCAACTCAGGAGCATTCAATTGGCCAAAGCCCCGCTGTGTTCATAAGAGAGGAAAACAGGGATAAGGGCGAAACCATCTCCACCGCATGGGGTCTTCTCCAATCGTGGGTCACTACACCTGTGGGTCCTGCTCAGTCTGTCATTTGACCACGGCCACAAAAGCAATTGATTTGAAACCAGATCTCAAGTGGACCCTGAGAAAACACACAAATTTCAATAGCTTCCATGTCATATATATGATCATGTGTCCCTGTGAACTGTGTTACATAGGCATGACATGTAGAAAGGTGAAGACTTGCATCAGCAAGTATAGAAGCAACATCACATGCAAAAAATTAATGACAAGGACGAGTAGTCATTTTCCAACCATTGGAAATTCTGCAAATGACTTGAAATGGGTGGTACTTGAAACCCTGGACCACATTGATACACTTGCTGTTAGTAACTTGCTACAAAGGAACAACGTTGGATTTGTCACCTGGGCACATTCAACAAGGGACTTAATGACAATATCCCATGGGCGCCAGTCATCCGATGAAGATAAAATGAGGCACCTATTGCTCTATTAGTGTCACAACCTTGCCACACCACAGAAAATACATTAGCTACCTTGCCACACTACGGGAAATGGGTTAGCCACTTCCCCACTCTTAGGCAACTTGCAACGCTATATGCTTTGATATACAAGCACTTCTATTTTGCCAAGAGAATGGAATCCCTGTGAGTTAGGCAGCCTGAATCTAGGACAGTGCCTCCGGACACCACGAGTGCAAGAATTACTCGCTGTATACTAGAGATAAAAATAATATAAAACTACCAGGTTTGTTATTGTTAATAGCATGATCTTGAGTCTCACGTTTTTTATAATCGCATCCTATCAATGTCTTGAATACCTTTTTTTTCATGTGCCTTCGCGATGTAAAAAATTGCATATCATTATGATCTGCACAGCTTTAGTGTGCGAATCTACACATACTGCCCTTTGATTAAAATAACTAGGTAGCAATTCTCTTTGACCATCCTCCGATAGCAATGTCTTTATTCAGTATCTACTCTTACTGATGCCGACGCCAGTATCGATCGACACCTGATGATCATTTCCCTCCTATACCGGAGGATAAAAGAGCTGCAGCTTTCCCACCCGCCCAAATGCAGGATGGGAGGGACCAGTCGCGAATGGAGAACCAGTGCTTAAAGTAAGACACCCCTTGCAAACCAATTTCTAATTTAAAGACACTGCATCTTTTCGCAGTATGCGATTGCTCCTTTTGACAAAAACCTTTAATCTAATCTTTTCTACCTAAGGAGCGCAGCCATTCCGTCTCCCCCTCGCAGCCTATTGGGCCATACCATTATTCATGCATGGTATTTTAGCGTTCAGCATGTTCTGAGACCCGTAATAAACGCTAGGTTTACATTTTGTTTTTATTTACAGCACTCTCTTGTGACTCCATTAGGAAGTGCGATAATAGACCCGCCTTCCACACACAAGCCTTCCTCTCCCAGATACAAGGTAAATCCAGGACCATAACAAATAACGTGTCCTGGCACTTACAATTACAGCATGCCTTACATTAGACAGTAGACAGGTCCGTGCACATTTAAAGTGCTAGGCACACTTATCCTGGGCATGACAATGCATGTTTTTTTGGCAGTTTCTAACTCTTGTAAGAACCAGTATTTATGAACATTTCTGTATCCCGCACAATAGAACAGCAGGAACTATATAATTGATCACATGCATATCTTAACAGCAATACACACACCTTTAAGTATTCTCAGTATCCACAAGTGGTTTTTCGAGTCCTCACTGTACACTGTGCCTTGTACACACAAATGGTGATCTATACTTTATAGACTTTAAATTATATGTTTACTATTCGGGTTCACTAAGCAATATTGATGCACATAATGGTGTTAATAAGAACAGTAACCATGAATGAATGCATGCTTTAATGTTCGTTTCTATTTCAGGGAGGACATTGTATTCTCCAAACCTCCAGGAAGGGAATACACTTGTGACATAATTGGCCAGGGGAAAGTATCCCAACTGGCTAACAACAGGGATCCGAAATTCCACGGTCCTGACGAAAGCCATCAACCTTTATGGGCGCAAGTAGGCTGAAGCATGTTGGCCATACGTTTATGGAGATGTGAGGGATATCTAGCTCTTCCCTAAATACATCTCATCCCTTTTTAAGCTTACCCCCACCCCACCCCACCTTTAATAAATTCATCCACTTTTGAGGCAAGAGGTAATTTTAAACCACAGCATCTTCTGTCACGGATCCCACACCGTCTCTGCACTTTGAGACTCTTCCTCCCAGCAGAGGGTAGACCCGATGATGACACTATTGGTTATTAGTACGTCAGTGGGGATAACATGCCGCTGACCGAATCTAGCTGCTGAGAGTCCCAATATTTTCTAGTGAGGCTCTTCCATTTGACATTGTGTTGTCCCACTCCTCTTGATGGTTGGTATTATACATATTGCTCCACCCCATATGTCAGCTTTAGTATCTGGTGTGCTGTTCTGCACATATACTGTTCTATTTGTGTTGTTATCTCTTAATTTCAATCTGCATTCAAAGATAATCGGTAGGTTCCCAAAATTCATGGGACCTGAAAGCAGGGTGAAGTGTACTGGCGTACGTCTCTATCATCTCATTGCAATATATCATGTCCTGAATCCAGTTTATTCATGTGGATATACTTTTTTCCTATGGCATCTGCCGTGTGCTTCCTAAGTCATGATTAGAGTGATGGCATAGTTTATGACCTCTGTTATCTGACATCTCTCCAGCTGGATATCCCTTGCAAGATAATTCAGACACCAGAGATTAAATAACCACATGCTGTGACTCAGGTTTCATCAGATAGTTGAGTCAAACATATAGATCTAGGTCAAGTGGAATTGTAGTGCTTAAGGAAAATGAACTATGAAAGTGCAAGTGCAGCCCTTTTCAAGCTACTTGGGCAAATAGCCAATTGAGGAGAGGAGGTATTGTTAACACCAGAGGCACTTCTTTCATAAACTGGTTTGTTTAAATACTATGTTAGCTTGTTTTCACTTATTTATCATTCATTTACCCTAATGACCTACACCAGCCCCTGATAATGTATTTGCTTGACTACCTCATATCCAGATTAGCCACTTGAATGTGGTTGACGTCCACCTCATTACCTTTCCAGTGCAGTGGATCTCAATGGATCCTACAGCACATTGCTTGAGAAACATTCTCTTTAAAAATCAAATTCAGTTCTCTAGGGGAAAGCTTTCCTCACATCCCAAATTGATATTTTATTGTTCATTGTGGCACACAGCAGACTGACATCGCAGTAAACAAAAAAATATGGAGCCATGATCTGCTTTCAATTTGATTTGTGCTAGGGGCATATCTCTGTCCACCAACCACCGGTCTGTCTGGGACAGGTACTTCTGCAAGGCAACAATATCCCCTGCCCAGTAGTACCTCTTTCAAGCGGATCCCTGCTTGGAGATCCCAAAATGACCACAATCTCCAAGCAGGGATCCACCTACTCGTTCATTTAGGAGGCTGGGGGATTCATACCCCTGTGCATGGACAAGTGCTCCCCCTGGCTGTTTATCCCAATCTGCCCCCCATGGCTGAGGACAGAAAGCCCTGTAGACACCAGGAAATAACACGCCAAAAAAAGGGTGTGTACAGCCCACACTGGCATCCTCTAATACTCCTACCCCCTAAAAGGGGCAATGTTGTACTTCTGTATACCCACTGGGAGACAGAAAGCCTACTAGACACCAGAGAAAATTTGTTTTTTTTAAAAGAAAAAGGGGTGGTCGCAGTCCACCCTGACATCAGGTCATGCCCCCACCCCAAAAGGGGCAATATAGAATTTCTGCCACCCCTGGGGGGGGAGGAGGTTGTATAGCGGTAGTTACCCTCAATCTGCTCCAAAAGGGACATAAAATCAACTAGATGCTAGGAAATCATTGGCAAAAAAAACTTGAGGACGAGGCACCCTGGCATTGGGCCATGCCCCCACCCCATAAGGGGAAATACTTTCCTTCTGCGGGGGGTACAATGTTGGGCTTTTCACCCAATGTACCCCCTGGGGGGTGGCATCAAGTCCACTCGACACCTGGTCTCTTTTGCAGGTACTGCTACAAGCCACACAACTGGGACCCTGTTTTTATTTGGAGAATTGGGGTGTGCATTAACTCTTATACACATGTGACTCAGTATCCCATTGATGAACCCACTAAAGCTCCGGGCTGGTCTTTTTAGCTAGGCTAGTTTAAAGAAGAAAAAAAAGGATTTGAGACACCATGTGGTAGTTCTAGAGAGAAGAGGGGTCAGGTTTGGGTTTTTTAAAGTGGTAGAAAACAAAGCATTTAAATCATGGTGGAGATATGACAGATGTGAGACAACAGTTTAACAGAAAAGTCAGACAGCGAGCATCTCCTGCCATAGGAAAAGAGTTTTAATATCTGAAGGCCGAACAGAATGCACAAAATGTATTGGAAGCTTTGATTATTGGAACAAATTAATTTGGCAATGTCCTGAAATATGCACTGATGTTGTGCATCTGTAAATACATGTACATGTGCAAGTTTACATTTCGTGAATTATTTGCACTAGTAAATTAAGCCAATTGCACCTGTACATTGAACTTAGTAGTGTTAATGACGTTTTGCATCGAGCCAATCAACAGGATAGCATTCAGTATCATACAGAAAGTATGCAGCTTGGGCAGCAGTAACAAGGAAAACCTGCTTCTCACACAGAATGGTTGCAACATGGACTTCAGCAGTGCAAGCTTCACCAACACATAAAATAGGTGTTGTACAAACAAAATCGCTGCAAGCGTCATTATATTCATGTGTAAATATTGTTATAGCATCAAACTTCGAAGTCATCCAGGCGCTAAGTAAAACACACAACTAGAGTCTGGATTATTAAAAATCTGGCTCTTCGACTAAGAATGACAGCTAAAATAACTTACATGAAGAAAAGAGAACAGGTACAGAATCCACCGAGAACAGATACAGAATCCACCGGTATAAAAACGGCAGCAGCGTGGTCAGTTTTTGCTCTGTGTGCGACTATGGATACAGTTTTGGGGCTGTGCTTAGAGGGTGCTGGTCACCTCCCCAGTATTACAGGTGCTTCTGACATATGGCCATGACAGAAAGGCTATAACGTGCGGACACTGCCTTGCGGCAGCAATACCAGAGGGAACTGGGAGAGCTGAGGAGTTAGTGGGAACAACACACGGCCCATACATTAACAGATGGCGACTGGACGACGTGTCTTTTATGTGACGACTATTTCTTGTAATAATAGGTTTAAATGCACTGAATTCAACTATTCCCATCATGCTTATCGGCCCGAGGGTCCTTGGGCGCATGTACCCTGGGGCTATCACTGCCTGAGATGTGCGGATGATGAGGTGGGCTTCCATCATGTGGTGTGGAATGACCCAATCATTTCTCACTTCTGGGCGGGGGTGTAGCAGCACGTGTTGGAACTGACTGGGAGGCTGACTATTAATAAGCCACTGGAATGCCTTTTGGGGCCCATGAAGCGCACAAAGATATCAAAACAGGTTTGCAAAGTTCAAAGATCTGGGTCTTGTGTTGGCGAAAAAAGATGTATTGCTATGTCTTGGAAGGCTACTTCTGCTCCGTCGATGTCAAACTGGTTAAAGGATGTGAAGAAATGGTCATATGCAGAAATCACAATGTTATCCAATGTACAGAGGCTGAAGGGCTGGGGAGGCAGATATGGCATGTGGTATGCAGTACTTAATTTGAAAATAAGTGCCAGGGCCCTCATCAGGAGGTCACTTCTGCCTGCACTGCCCAGTGCCACTGTCAGAGTTTCCAACTACAGTTACAACACATACTAACCATCACACTCCTACAGTTGTGACAATTCTGACAATTCCAGACCCCCAAAGCTATAAGAACAGCTTTGGCAGCAGATAATACTCATTTATAATGCATGTTGATTTACTAAACTACTTTTGTTGTGCTCGTCTCTAAATTAGACAAACGGTGCCAACATGTGGCAGACTGTCATAAGTGCCGGTGTTGACAATCAAGTGCTGGTGCCGAACACCGGAAAATACCGTCTCGAATTAAGCACTGGTGGGATGATATCTTGGAGAAACCTGAAGCCAAGTCAGATGAACGTCCCCCTTGAAATTTGATTAAATGTACTGGTTGTGCCCCGTGTTACCTCAGAGGGGATGGATGGTGAATACTTGGATGGAACTCTCTTGCTATAAACTGGAGGGAGATCAGGAGCATTGTGCTTTCTTATTACTAAGGGTAAACGTGGAGATATATTACAGAATACTACTGCATAGGGGCGATGATAATAGCTGGCAAAGAGAGCGGAAATGGTGTTGCTAGTCAGAAACTGAGTTTTACCTTTATGTTTGTTTACCATGAGGGCTATAGTTTAAATGTAATACTCTGGTTACTTCACATAGGTTAAGTAAGGGACGGCAATGTTATCACATCTGCGATGTAGAAACCAAAATACAAAGAGGGTTGAGGCAATAATCCTGCACCTATCACTAAGAGTGGCTTAACAGTATGGTGATGGTGCTAAAAACCAGGATGTGCACCCCTCTCCACTTCATATTGGGTTCACCCCAAAAACAATCACAAAACAAGATGGAATCAGCACACATCGATTATGTCTTATTTAAAGTTCATTGAAATATCGATTATCCGTGATGATTTGAAAAAAGCAGGTCCAGATTTTTCTTATGATCGCAAATTTTTTTTTCTCTTTATTGATAAATATGTTCAGTTGTTAAAATCCAATATTCAAAAATTTCATTTAGCCAACGCGTTTTGTCTCAGGAGAGACTTCTTCAGGGCTCAGAATTATATGCACATTGTTTGTTTGTTGTAAAGCTTTATGCACGGACGCTGAGACCATCTCTGCTGGCCACCCTGCCTATCAATGCTACTGTCTGCATTACCATCATCACACTAAGATGATTACTTTGGCACTATATCTATCTGTGCCTTAGAGTTTCTCTTTTCTAATTGAATGCGAACAAACAACGTGCATATAATTCTGAGCCCTGAAGAAGTTTCTCCTGAGACGAAACGCGTTGGCTAAATGAAATTTGTGAATATTGGATTTTAACAACTGAACATATTTATCAATAAAGAGAAAAAAAAATTGCGATCATAAGAAAAATCTGGACCTGCTTTTTTCAAATCATCACGGATAATCGATATTTCAATGAACTTTAAATAAGACATAATCGATGTGTACTGATTCCATCTTGTTTTGACATCTGCGATGTACTGTGACTATGTAGGTATGGTGGGACTTCAGGTAATTATCGTATTAAAATGTTATATTGTAATGGTAATAACACAGAAGAAAATCAGAGATAAAAGATGCTACTCTACACTAAACTACTCTACTGTAGCCACTCCACTCTACTGTATGCCACTCAACTCTACTCTACGCTACTCTACTCTATGCCATTCCATTCAATGGCACTCCATTTACTGTACACCACTCCACACTCGACTCTACCCCATCCCCACCTTACTCTATGCCACTCTACTCTACCTCACTCCATTCTACTCTTTGCCACTGTACACCACTCTATTCTATGCCACTCTAATCCACTCCACTCTACACCACTCTACTCTACGCCACTCCATGCCACTCTGCACTGCTCTATGCAACTCTCCAACACTTTCCTCAACACCACTCCACTCTACTCTACCCTTCTCCACTCTGCACCTTGCTGCTCTACCCCACTCCACACCTGTACCATTCTGCTCTACACCGCTCAACTCCATTCCACACCACTGCATGCCACTTTTCTCTGCTCCACTCCACTCTACACCCATCTACACCACTCTACGCCACTCCACTCTGCACCACTTCAGACCAAGCCACTCCACTCAACACCAATCTGCTCTATGCCAGCCCACTCCAAGCCACTCCACTCTACACCATTTGACACTACATTCCTTACGCCACACCACTCCATATTATTCCATTCCATGCCACTCTATGCCACTTCACGCCCCTCTACTCTAATCCTCTTCACTCTACTCTATTCCACTCTACTCTAGGCCACTCCACTGTACTCTATGCCACTCCACTGTACTGTACGCCAGTCTACTATACGCCACTCAACTCTATACCACTCTACGCTGCTCCACTCCAATCTATGCCTCTCCACACCATGCAACTCCACTCCACTATACGGCATTCAACTGCACTCCACTCCACTCCACACAATGCCACTCTTTGGCACTCTCCGCCACTCCACTCCGAATAATGCCAATCTACGCCACTCTACTCTGCACCACTCTGCTCTATGCCACTCCACTCTACGTGACTCCACACCATGCCACTTTACTCCAATTTATGCCACTCCACTCTATGCCACTCATCTCCAATCTATGCCACTCCATTCTACACCACTCTTCTTAACACCCTCCACGATATGCGACTCCACGCCATTCCACACTATTCTATGCCACTCTACTCCACTGTATGCCACTCTACTCTACACCACTTCACTCTACTCTATGCCACTTCACTCTACTCTACGATATTCCACACTCCACTCTATGCCACTTCACTTCACTCCACGACACTCCACTCTACGCCACTCTGCTCTACTCTACTATGTTCTATGCCACTCCACTCTACGCGACTCTCTGCCATGCCACTTTACTCCATTCTATGCCACTCCACTCCACGACACTCATCTCCACTCTATCCCGCAAGGAGTGCCCACTACAAATTAAAACTACTTAACAAAATCAAGCCCTTCCTCCCGCCTAATGATCTCAAAACTGCAACGCAAGCCTTGGTTCTATCCAGACTAGACTACGGGAACGCTACCCTCACAGGCACAGCAAAATCCCACCTAGCCCCCATGAGAACAACTCTCAATGCAGCAGCAAGGATGGTCACCGGAGCTAAAAGGCACGATCACATCTCCCCCTCCTTGAAAGATCTCAAGTGGCTCCCAATTGAAGCTCATTGCCATTTCAAAACTGCCTGTCTCACCCACGAAGTCTTTCACACTGGTAAACCAGTCCACCTGGCAGCCAAGCTCACCAAGGCAGGCCAGGCAAGAAACCTGAGGAGCACCAACAACCTACTTCTCATTCCCCCAAAGAGGCATAAACAAAAAGCCCTGGCTTGCTCCTTTTCGGGCAATGCCCCCAAAATCTGGAACTCTCCACCAGCAGATCTCAGAACCAAACCCTCCTTCGTGACCTTCAAGAGAAAACTAAAGGATCTCCTCCTCGCTCTGCACCTTTAACCTTCTGAACAATACACTGTAGTTACAATCAAGGTACTCTCAACTCTACTACCTGCCTTCCGAACGGCTGTCCATTTGTTCTGTCTGTCTGTTTTTCTTATTACCTGTGTACTTGTTGTAAAGCGCTCTGATGCCCACGGGTCCTGCCAGCGCTATATAAAACTCTCTAAATAAATAAATAAAATAAAATATCCCACTCTATTCTGTGCCTCTGCACTATATGCTACTCAACTCTACTCCACTGTTCTCCCCTCCCTTCCACTTTATGCCACTCCACTCCATGCAATGACCTCACTTGAATACTCAGAGTGGCTAACCTCAGCTATCTCCAAAGCTGTCCCCCTTAAAAAATCCAAACCAGGCAGGAAGAAACCATCCACGTCTTGGTTTACAGAGGCTCTCCACCTTGAAAAGCAAAAATGCAGATGGCAGGAGAGGAAACGGAGGTCTGAATATGACTCTCATGAGAAAGAAATCTACAAATTTTCTCTCTCAAAATATAAAGGCCTACTTATCAAAGAAAAGACTACTTTCGTTACCCACCAAATTGAATCCTCCAAAAACTCTATGAGGGAGTTATTTCAGGTAATAAGCAAGTTAACTAAACTATCTGAGATAAAAGGGACCAACAATAGTCAAATCTTTTGTGACAACATAGCCCATCACTTCTGCGATAAAGTAGGTCAAATCTACAGCCTGTTTACCTCATCCAGACCTAGTGATCCCAGTAACAACTCTCCGATCGTACTTGACCCTAGCAATGATTTGAACATTTTGGGGCATATTTACAGCCCCTATCGCCACCACAACGTCACTTTCAGTGACGTTTGGATGGCAATAGGAGCCTTTCCTTATTTACAAGTCTGCTTAACGCTGCCTTGTAAATAAGGCACCCTTTCATGCTGTGTTTAGAGAGAAAGCGGAGGGCAATGGGTGTTGTGGTGGGCGCTCCACCGCAACAACCATTGATTTTGATGCTGCCCCCTATTTACAAGGGTGGTGTAAATAGGAGGCAGCACCAAAATTAAGACCAGGGAAAACCTGGTCTTAAACAGGCAAAACAGGTAGAAATGCTTTATTTCTTCTCGTTTTTGCTGTTTCCATTTGTGCTGCCTTGTGCAACACAGATAGAAACAGCAAATTGCCTATGATTGTTTATGTGCAGGAAGGTCCTCCTTCCTGCACATAAACAATCATTTTGAAAAAATGCCGTTTTGCAGCTTTTATGTGTGCTGCATTAATAGCAGCACACATAGAAGTTACAAAACGGCATTTAAAGATTGTTTATGTGCAGGAAGGGGGACATTCCTGCATATAAACAATCTTCCCCTCAGCACTGGCACCCTTGCAATATGGTGCAAGGGTGCCTACGTTGGCGCTAGGCATCTAAAGTTAGCGCCAGCGCAGGGGGAAACGCAGGACTGCACCATATTCTAGTAAACATGGTGCAGACCTTCGTTTCTAAAGTGACGAAGCGTGTCGTTAGCCTTCTTGGCTTAACGACACGCTTCACCACTTTATTGTAAATATGCCCCTTTGAGTAGTCACACTCTAATCAGTCTTGGTGAATTCACCCCCGCTACCCCCACGGAAGTCCGTAAGCTCATCCAGTCCACCAAATCTGGATCTACTTATGACCTTTGCCCTCCCTTATTCTTAAGCAGATAACTGAATCCATAGCACTCTATTTGACCAACATCTTCAATGAGATGTTTGCAACTGGAATTTTACCCACCATGTGGAAGAAGGCCTCCAGCCTTCCACTTCTCAAAAAAACCAATTTGGATCCAGAAAACCCAGCCAACTACCATCCTATTTCAAGACTGCCCTTTCCTGCGAAGATGGTAGAAAACATTATAAACACTCAACTGACATAATTCATCCACTCCAATCATCTATTGGATTCCACTCAATGTGGTTTTAGAGCTGAGCACAGCACAGATACCGCACTGATCAAAGCCAACAACGAGTTAAGGACCGCTTTGGATGAGGGAGGCACGGCAGCCCTCATTCTTCTTAACTTATCGGCGACCTTTGATATGGTGGATCATTCTACACTGATCCACCACCTGAAGCATCTTGCCATTAATAGCAGAGCTCTTCCTCTAGTAGGGTCTTCCTTGATGGGCAGACAACGCTCATTGATGCTCGATAACTTCACCTCTAAACCGTTCTCCCTTCCTTGTGGGATCCCGCAAGGGTCTTCACTTGGCCCCCTACTCTTCAACATATACGTCACTGAATTAGCCTCTCTCTTCAGGTCCTTTGGATTCTCACCCACTTCCTATGCAGATGACACACAAATTGTGTTTTCCACCTCCTACAATGTTAACGACACAAACCTTCAACTCCATAACTGCATGAGAGCTATTGGCAATTGGATGGGCAAACATTGCCTTAAACTAAACTCAGACAAAACCAAGGTTATCCTTTTCAGAAATAATCCACAATTCTGGAACCCCACCTGTTGGCCTTCAGAAATGGGAGCACTCCCACCCCAGTCAAAAAAGCAAAAAACCTGGCAGTCATAATCAATGACAAGCTCAATTTTAGGAAACATATCAACTCAGTCAATTTTTCTTGTTTCAACACACTCAGAATTATCAGGAACATTTTTCCCTTCATTCCCCCCAACTTGAGGAAAACAGTAATAACCTTGTTAGTCCTAGCAAAGTTAGATTACTGCAACGGGCTGTACCTAAACCGCTAAAAGCAATATTTGAATAAACTACAATCCTTACAGAATGTGGCTACCAGACTCCTTCTTGGCCTTCTTAAATTTCAGTCAGTCTCCCAAGCCATTAAAGGACTCCACTGGTTATCAGTAGGCAACCGAATTGAATTTAAGGCACTATGCCTTACCTAGAAATCCCTTCACAACTCTGGCCCAAAGTACCTTAAACAAACCCAGCCTGGTACGAACCCAGAAGAGACCTATGATCAAAAGGATCATTGAAGGGTACCTGCACCAGATTCAAAAGATTGAAATGGGGAGGCAGCTGCTTTGTTTCAGAAGCCTCTAAATTTTGGAATAACCTACCCTTTAACATCAGAGCCGCTCCCTCTTTATCAACCTTCAGAAAGCTGCTGAAAACCTGGCTCTTCAGCAACTAGCATCCACTTCAGTCTCTGTCTTTGTTATGCTGATTTAGCGCAAAGACACCTCTGGGTATACGTGCGGTTTTACAAATTTATTAACATAACATAACATGACATGCCATTCTATACCACTCTACTCCACTCTATGCTACACCACTCTACTCCACTTTACTCCTCACCACTCCACTCTACTCTGCACCATTCCACACTCCACGCTATGCCACTTCACTCTGTCACTCTATTCTACACCACTCCATTCCACTCTAAGCCAATCTATGGCACTCTATGCCAGTCTACACCACTCTACTCCACTGTATTATATTGTATTGTATTGTATTGTATTGTATATAGCATTTATAGAGCGCAACAAACACCCTACGGGTACCCTGGCGCTAAAGATGCATGAATACAGACCAACGTGAAGCGAGAAGGACAGAACCTAAAAGCATTACTCAAAAGCGACAGGATCAATTTCTGGGGAACAACCACGTTTTGATCCTTTTCCTGAACAGGGACAGGGTACTGCATTGTCTAATTTCAAGTGGGAGTGCGTTCCAGAGTTTTGCAGCAGCAAAACTAAAAGATCTTCCTCCCAGTCTGACCCTGTTGAACCTCGGTACCTTTGCCAGGTAAGCAAAAGAGGAACGAAGGGTCCGGGTAGGAGTATACCAAACCAATTTCTTCTGTAGCGGCCTAGGACCGAGTCCATGCAAAGCCCTAAACCCTATACAAAGGGATTTAAAATAAATTATTTGCTGCACAGGGAGCCAATGTAGCTCCGCTAGGCACATTGAGGCGGAAAAGCCTCGTGGCCTAGACAAGGCCAATTTCGCAGCCGTATTCTGAACACACTGCAGTCTCTGTGTCAGATACTTGGGGGACTCCAGCAACAGAGCATTGCAGTAGTCAAGTCTACTTAGGATAACGCCTTGAACAACCAAGGCTCTAACCGAAATTGGGAGCAACGGGAGAATCTTTCTCAGAGCCCTAATGAGGCCAAAACAGCACCCCACCATCTTGTTCACTTGCGTCTCTAGTGACAGGTTGGCATTAAACATAACTCCCAAGTTTCGCACCGTCTTAGATGGCGCCAAGGCAGTAGATGAATCAAGGGGCCAGAAGTTGTGAGGAAGAGGCAGATGGACCTTCCCAACTGCGCAGTGTACAATTTCGGTCTTATCCGAATTAAATTGTAAAGAGTTATTACGTAACCACTGCGCAGTGTCATGCATACATGCATGAAAATCCTCCAGGGCATTGGGTAGGGTTCCATCAAGAGATAGAATGATCTGAGTGTCATCAGCATAATTTACCAATTTCACATTATGAGCCCGAATGATATTAATCAGTGGGCTCAAATAGATGTTAAATAAAATTGGGCTGATGGCAGATCCTTGTGGGACCCCATGACAGATATTAGTGAAGGCTGACTGGAAAGGGGGAAGAGCCACTGCCTGACACCTGCCAGATAGATAGGATCGAAACCAGTCCAGGGCAGTGCCCACTACTCCCACCTCCTCTAAACGTGTTAGCAAAATGTCATGGTTGACCGTGTCGAAAGCGGCAGACAGGTCAAGCAGAATAAGTATTGCTGATTGTCCCCTGTCTGCCAACAGACGCAGATCGTCCAACACGGTCACCAAGGCAGACTCGGTTCCGTGTTCTGGACAGAAACCGAATTGTACATCTGCCAGACAGTTGTTACGTTCTAGAAAAGCTGACAGAGATTTGCTAACCAAGCGTTCAAGGATCTTCACTGGGTAGGGGAGGAGAGAGATGGGCCGATAGTTACCCGGGCAGGTTGGATCAAGAGTGGCCTTCTTCAAGAGTGGCGTAACTACAGCCTGTTTCCAGCCAGATGGTACAACTCCACTAAATAATGATTGATTACAGATCTGTCGGAGCCTGGGGAAAAGTTCTGATGCAAATTCCTTCCAGATTTTGTGCGGAAGGGGGTCCAGTGGAGAGCCCGAGGAAACACCCAGAGCAAGCCTGTTAAATTCCTCATTCGAAAGGGGCTCAAAATGGTCCAAAAAACTCAGTTTATCGGTCCCTTCACCAATCTGTGTTCCTGCACCAGGCACCCCTCCCGCATCAACAATCGAAGTAGCTGCCCCATGAGTCACAGCCTCTGTCCCCCCAGAAAGGTTGGTTTTAAGACCAGAGATGATGGTTCTAATTTTATCATCAAAAAAAGTAGCCAAACTGTCACAGAGATCTTGAGTAGGCTGAACCTCATTTTGTAGGCACTGAGGATTAGTAAGGTCATCAACAATTTTAAAAATGCATTTAGACTTATTCAGCGATTTCAAAATGAGCTCTGCGAAATATTCCTGCTTCGCAGCAAGAATTTCTTTTTTATAGAGAGAAATAGCTACTTTCCAAGCGATCTTATCCTCATTCACATAGTACTTTCTCCACTTCCTTTCTGCCTGTTTACATTTTGATTTCTGGGCTTTCAGTTTTTCATTGAACCACCTAGCAGAAGGTTTTCCCCTATTTTTACAGTTTTTCAAAGGGGCAATTTCATTAACAATTGTAGTAATGAGATTACGGAGGTCCATATAGTTCTCCTCCACTGACCTAAGCACATCAAAATCCCCATTAATAGAGAACGTTGGTGACTGTGTCGCCTTTTACAATATCCTCTTCCAATCCCTTCCCAGGAAGCTCCTAACATCCCTCAAAGCGGGAACTCCTCGACTGGGGATGGCCGTCAGAAATTTAACCAAATGGTGGTCAGTCCAATCTACAGGAAGCACCTCCATATGGTCAGTGACCCATTCCTCACTGAAAACTAGATCAAGCATATGCCCTCCTATGTGTGTAGGTCCAGTTACTCCCTGAAGCAGGCCAAGACTTTCACAAGATTGAAGAAGAGTATTAAATCCTGTATCTAAGGTCCCACTTAGCCAGAGATTGAAGTCACCTGCAATGAGCAGTCTCGAGTGGGTAACAGCCATGTTGTTAAAGACATCAATCAGCACCTGCAGTTGAGACAGATTGACTGCACCAGGGGGCCTATAGCACACTATACCATCTAATAAGTGCCCCCTGGGGTCTTTTAGAGAGAACCCCAGAAGCTCAAAACCCTCTACAACATCAATATCCATAGGGACAAAATCCCATCCTTCCCTAAACATAAGACCAACCCCACCGCCTCTACCTATAGCTCTGGGCTTGTGAAAAAACGTATAGCCTGGAGGACACGCCAATCCTGGTTCGAGAGCGGAGTCAGGATAGGTCCAAGTCTCTGTCATGAGTAACATGTCAAGGTGATGCGTTTCGATGAGCAATTGGATCTCTGTAACATGTTTAGGGAGAGATCTGACATTGAGTAGCCCGCAGACCAGAGCCTCCTTCCTTAAGCAATCAGACCTTGGGCTGACCGGGTTCTCAAATATGGGCAATCCTACCCCGATGCCTCCATTCTCGCCTATCTCCCGCAGTGTCCGGCTTGAATAGCAGAGTCTCCCAATATCACGCACAGCATGGCTGGCGCTGTGCGTGGATCGTGCGCGGACGGGCGCAGACGGGCTTGCCTTTGGCGCGCCTTTGGCGCGCCCGCTGCGCACGTCCGCTGCGCTCCCTCGATCTTGCCGGCATAAATATCCGGTGTTGGCGTCAGCTCCACCCCTCACCCGCTCTGATTGGCTGCCCTGGGGGAGTGGCACTAGGAGACTACAACGAGGCTAGTAGCGCCAATAGCGCTATTCACGGCAGAGTACAACGTTTAAAAACACAATTTCAAATTCAGCAACAGTACACAAAGACTAAAAGCTTTTTTTTAAATTGATTCTGAAGAGCTCCCTAAGCGTTGGGCAGCAAACACACACTATGTGAGCGCTCCCGCGATCTTGCCAGCATAAATATCCGGTGTTGACGTCAGCTCCACCCCTCACCCGCTCTGATTGGCTGCCCTGGGGGAGTGGCACTAGGAGACTACAACGAGGCTAGTAGCGCCGATAGCGCTATTCACGGCAGAGTACAACGTTTAAAAACACAATTTCAAATTCAGCAACAGTACACAAAGACTAAAAGCTTTTTTAAAAATTGATTCTGAAGAGCTCCCTAAGCGTTGGGCAGCAAACACACACTATGTGAGCGCTCCCGCGATCTTGCCGGCATAAATATCCGGTGTTGGCGTCAGCTCCACCCCTCACCCGCTCTGATTGGCTGCCCTGGGGGAGTGGCACTAGGAGACTACAATGAGGCTAGTAGCGCCGATAGCGCTATTCGCGGCAGAATACAACGTTTAAAAACACAATTTCAAATTCAGCAACAGTACACAAAGACTAAAAGCTTTTTTTTAAATTGATTCTGAAGAGCTCCCTAAGCGTTGGGCAGCAAACACACACACTGTACTCCCCTCCACTCTATGCCAATCTACGGTAAGCTATTCTAGGCCACTCCACTCTACGCTACTCCACGCCACTCCATTGTATGCCACTACACTCAATGCACTACACTTTTTGCCACTATATTCTACACCATGCCACTCAACTCTATGCCACTCTACTCTATGCCATTTTACTCTACGCCACTCCACTCTACTGTAGGCCACTCCACTCTACTCTATGCCACTTTGCGCTACTCCACGCCACTCAACGCCACTCTATGCCACTCCCCTCCACTTTACTCCTATCCACTCTACACAACTCTATTCTACACCAGTCTACTCTATATCACTTCACTCTGACCCACTCCTACTTCTGCCATTGTAGCCTCTATCCACTCTTCTTCCTTCAGTGGCCCCAAATAGGATTCCATTACTTTTTAAGTCTGATCAGCAGGTGAGGGACATTGCACACCAGGGACTTATATATGCCAGAGATGCCTTTTCCCTCTATGGCCGCCATCATAATCATGGCTTCCAGGTGGCAATACTCTGGGAGAGCCTTGGCCAACAGCTTGCATTTGTCTAGCATGTGCCAAAGTTGCAGATACAAATTTGTGATTTATACAAATCATATTCAGCTGCTAGTTGTTTGTAGGACATCATGTGATCAGATCACCAGACATCGAGTTTAGAAATTCCTAGCATATCCCATTTCTGGGAGCCTTGGGGTCCTGCTGATTTGGAAAGCCAGTTGCCCAAACATACTGGCGTCTCCTTGCTGAGCACTCTATGCCACCCGATCCATCTGTTAGGGCAGTGAATTAGACTCTTGTGGCTGGGAGACTCTCGGTGCCAACCCCCATCAGAATGTAGGTGTTCAGACCGGCCTGCAGCTCAGTGAATCAACGTGAGGGGTCCTTGAAGGGATAGTTCTGTATGATATATAGAGCAATTTTTGAAGTGCTGCCATTTTAAAGAGTGCAGTATGCCCCATCATATTTAAGGGGAGATGTCCCTTAATTTTCCAGAGGAGAGGAGTAATATTACTATCCCAGCAGGCCCCAGGGTCCCTGTTTATGTGCATTCTCAGATATTTAAATGGCCCTGTTACATATCAGAGCTTTTGGGATGCCAAGGGTAGCTCCGGTGCGGCGTCCACTAGTGGGATTATGGCTTACAGTTCATTCTCAGCCCGACTGACTCTCCATAGCACTCCAACATGTGCATCCGATGTTAGATTGATCGGTTCGGGTGCTGGATATATAACCGGACAATATCCACTCATAGGGAGATTCAATCTTCCATATCTTCCCCTACCTCAGTCCACAGATTTGGGCATCCCTCCTGATCCATTCTGCCAGGGGTTCTATTACCAGGGAAATAATAGGGGTGAGAGGGGCAACCCTGCCGTGTACCCCTATTAATGTGAAACTGTCGAGACAGGGTGCCATTGACCCAGACTCTTGCACATGGGTCAGTGTATAACAGCTTTACATAGATGCGCAAGGTGGGGCCAAAATTCATTCTCTCCAGTATTGCATGAAGAAAGGGCCATTCAACAGAATCAAAGGCCTTTTCAAAATACAATTGCATGAGGGCGATAGGGTCTGAGACCGAGTCCACATGGGCATTATGCGTTCAGCCTCCTAAGGCAGTGCCAGGTGCCCCTGGAAGGCATAACGCCATTCTGGTCGTAATGTACCAAAGACCTTATCCATGAGACCAGGCGATTTGCAAGGGCCTTCACCAGTAACCTAGCCTCCATGTTAATCAAGGAGATCGATCTGTAGAATGTGCACTACTTAAGTGGACTGTAGTACCACAGATATCGGTTGGGAGGAGTGCCTCCCTCCTGGTGCCCATTAACAAGGTTTTCCCAGGTTTTCATATGCTGTAGTGTGGGGAGGTGCTCTTCCTCTTTCAGGGGCTTATCCAGGTCTGCCCTGCCCTCCGGGGTGAGCTTTGGCACTACTAGATCTGCGACTATTGAGCTCTGTGCTTCTACATGGTGGGATAGATCGTTACAGACTCTCATAGTATTGTGCAAAGGTTTCTGCTATTTCGGATGCTTCCTGAATCGCCCTGCCCATCAGTGTGCATACCTGAGGGACAAACCTATCTCCCAAAGATCAACTTTCCCATTTTGTCGTAGAATTCGTACAGTCTATCTTGCACGTCGGTTAGGTCTGCTTTGGCTCTTCCCAGCATCTCCTCGAGGCATCAGAGGTAATTGTCCTCCCCCATCTGGACATAGAGGGTCTGATTCACAAAAGGCCTCCGCACTCATGGCAGAGGCCTTGCAGTTGTGGCAGGGAGCCTGCAATCGTGGTGGGACCTTAAGGAAAGCCGAGGTGGAGAGGAAAAAGTAGTCTAACCGTGAATGTAATTTGTGAGGGTAAAAATAATGAATATATTCCCATGTAGCTGGATTATGGATTCTTCATATATCACTGAGGCCATGGGAGTCTGCTGAAGATGCCAGGGTTGTTTGTCACCCCACTCTCGCCCCATCCTGTGTGTCCAGGTGTGGGTACATAACGTATATGAAGTCTCATCCAACTAAAAGCCCCCTGGCGGGGACCACTACAGTAATTCTCATCAGTTCCATCACCATGGCCACCCACAGGGTGGGGTGGTGTATTTTTTAACTACAATCCATGGTCTCCCAAACAGAAAGGCAGATACCAATATGTACCAACCAAGTGTATCCTAGACGATCTCCATGACCACTAAGGGGAAGTTTTTATGCAGCAGGGTGGCCACCCCTCTAGATCCCCTAGTAAATCCAGCATGATACACCTGGTTTAAGCCATATCGGGCCAAGAAGGTACATCTGTCCCCGCGCAGGTGAGTCTCCTGCAGTAGAAGGACTGCTTGAGCCAGCCTTTGCACGTATCCAAGGACTGCCGTTCACTTGACTTTAGCCAGTAGGCCATTTACATTCCATGACACAATCTTACAGAGTGTGTCGCTCTCTAGTATGGTCATGGTGGGTAGTCAGTCATATGTGTCTGAAATTTTAGGGAAGAGCACTGTGTACCGCTCCTGTATGCAAAAAAAGCAAAACAACCGAACCCCAAACAACTAACCTCCACCCAATACTTCAGTTTTGGAAGCATCTGTCACCCGAAAAAAATATTCCATTGGAAACTATAACCTAACATAAAAGACAAACATATCAAAGTCTGATGCAGCGAGGTAACTGCCCCCGTGCCGGCCTCTCGTTGCAGGAGCAATGAAGCCCTAAACAGCCACATTAAGACCACTGTCAGTAGAGCAAAAGATTGGGGGGGGGCGAAGGGGTGCGGAAGCCCCAGAAGAGGCATTATGACTCTCTCAGAAGGCAGCTGGAGGCCCGCTCTCTGACCTTCATTGGATCCATCCAATGAAGTAATCTCTCCCCCCTGTGTGTGGGTCCGCTCCAGGTGATCGTACCCCCTCAGACTACCTTTCCTCCACCGGCCTTCTCGCCTGGGGCAGCCCATCCTGCCCCATAACAGTGGTGGATCCACCCACATCACTTGCAATTGCTTTCTTTCGCTGCCCACTCCCATTCCGTCTCTGGACTTCCAAAGAATAGTGATTTGCCTTGGAACAGCACTTTCAATTTATTGGGGTAGATAAGTGCATATTGAATATTCATGGCCCTAAGTTTCTTTTTCACCTCCTAAAAGGATTTATGCATGAGCTGCACCTTGGCGGTGTAATTGGGGAATAACATCACCTTAGAGACTGCACAGCGAGTATGTTGTAGGTGGTGGGCCTGCCGCAGTATGACGTCCCTGTCCACATAATTTTGTACCCACAACATGATGGGTCGGGCCAAGGCACCAGGAGGTGGTCTAGGAGCAAGCACTCTGTGAACCCTCTCTAGCACGAAGGAGGAGGACAGCACCCCATCCGCGATCCATACCTTACACCAGTCTGTAAAGTTTTTTTCCAGTTACTGACCCTCTGCATCATCCAGCAGACCCACCAGTTGCAGGATACTTCTGTGAGATCGGCCCTCCGAATTCTCCATATGGTGTTCGAGGACTGCCGCCAGTTCCTTGAGTCTTTGGAGCTCTTTACTGGTGGTGCTTGTCATCTCTTCCAGAGAGGAGTTGTGCCCCTCTGCCTCAGTATTTCTCATGATAACTTTTCTAGGTCCTGGCATAGGAGGGAGACCTTTACCCCTACCCCACAAATCTTGTCATTGAGATCTTTGTGGTTATCCTTAATCACCTGCAGTACAATAGCCGGTGATACCATCTCCTCCTACGGCTGGGGAGCCTGTTCCTGTGCCCCATCCCCTGCCGTCCCAAAAGGTGCCACTGGTATAGCATACTTGTCTATTCTGCCTTGGCCTACTATTGCCTTATCTGCTACTATTATGGCAGGTCGGGTCAACAGACCCCAAGGTGGAAATTTGTGTTGCAGTCTTTGTCCAAGGATGCTGTGCCCCAGGCACCAGCCTCGAGGCCTCAGGTTCAAGCCCTCACTATGTTCCCCTGCAGTCCTACCGTGGGCTCTGCCGGCATGCAAATGGAAACAGGGCAGTGGGGCGCCCCCCTCCCTCGAGCCCTACTTCTTTGTGCAATACCACAAATTCCTGGGACCCACAGACCTTTCTCTGGGCCCGCAGGGGCATCAACTCAAAAGCTCCACACGTGGCACCTCATCTGTGCTGCAGACTCCCGGTCCTTCCGCGCCTCAGGTCAACAGTAGAATGCCCAATCAGTCAGCAGGCATCAAAGCTGGGCAACACTGCTCAATGTCTAGTGAGGGACGGGTCAGTCCCACTCTCCACTTGCGACCGATTTGGTCCCCAAAGACAGGCCAATAATCAGGAGAAGGGGGCCGCAACAAGCCCCTGGGGCGCCTGGCACTAACTCCAGCAGAAACCAATCATGTCGGCTGCGTTGCCCACCCAGTCCACCAGGGAGGACACTAAAGTGTTTGTTGTGGGCTCCTGCCTCTCTGAATGCTGAGTCCCACTGTGGGAAGGAAGGCCTACATTTAGCCCATGCCGCTCTGATCACCATGGCTGCTGTGGCAGCTGCCAGGCCCTCCATAGGCAACCACCTCAGGTGCGATCCACCTGTTGGCCCTTACTGTTGTGGCGGCCCCCCTCTTCAATCTAAGCAGGGGCCGACAATGCCGCTGTCAATGGAAAGGAGCGTACTGCATCCCAGCCGCCGCGGCCCCTCGCCATCGACATTCCAGCAAGCCATATAGCAGGCCGGCTGCTCTCCTTCGTGGCCCATCCAACGTTCCCATCTCACACTGTGCCCTGGAGATGGACCCACGGGGAGGAGGGGTCGGTGCGGGCGTCCTGTACTGGGAGCAATCCGGCAGTCGTCATCAAAGCCTATCACCGCAAGGGTGGGGCTGGAAACTGCAGGATAATCGGGCCGGTGTGGAGCTCGCTTAAGATGTGGGCACTATCTTGGGCTACCAGGCCACGCTCCCCATCTCCACTCCACTCTTAGCCACTCCAGCCTACGCCTCTATGCCACTCTACGCCTCTATGCCACTCTACTTTACTCCATTTTAATCTAGGCCACTAAACGCCACTCTACTCTTTCCAACTCTACGCCATTCAACTTTGCGGCACTCCTCTCCACTCTACATCACTCTACTCTATGCCACTCTACTCCACACCACTCTATGCCACACCACTACACTCTAAGCATTCTACTCCACGCCACTCTACTCAGCTCCACTCCTCTTTACGCCACTCCATTCTTTGCCACTCCACTCTATGCCACTCTGCTCTATGCCACTCTGTTCTATGCCACTCTGCTCTATGGCACTCTGCTCTCCACCACTTCACTCTACAAAACTCTGCAGTATGCTACTGTACACCACTCCTCTCTATGACACTCTACGCCACTCCACTCTGCGCAACACCACTCTACTTAATGTCACTCCACTCTATGCCACTTCACTCTACACTATTCTATGCCATCCCATGTCACTCTATGGCACTCCACTCTACGTCACTCTACTCCAATCTCTTCTACACCACTCTACTCTTCGCCACTCTATGCCATGTCAGTAACTTTTAGCCATGCTGAAGAGCAGCCATACTGCTGTGAAACATGGCTAAAAGACATTGGCACAGTCGCCCTTCTCTAGAACCGCAGTGGTGTCTTTCATTCAGATGTTGTATCAGGTCTCCTACCACTCCCATTTTGAATTTAGCTTGGGACCTAAATCTATTAATCATTGTTTAAACGTTAGTTTGCATTTGATGACTCAATGAGGAAAATAAACAGTCTAAAAAAAGTGAGTTTGACCCACTTATGATCTTTCTGGTTTAAAGTGGCCTCAGCAAATATTTATCAGATTGAAGCCACAGGAGAATACAAGTAATAATTCCTTTGTTTATTTACTTAAGATCCTTAACTCACGAGGAATATCCGTGTGGGCGCACGTTCACGCACACACACACAAAACATAACCCCTGCATTTGAAAAGTTTTAAATAACTTCTTTTAGCAAAGAAGCGAAACTTCTAAAACAGTTACAAGAATATTTGAAAAGTTTTGACAAACAATCCAGCCTAAATAATTTTAGTATCATGATGTGGCAGACAATCCCTCAGCCTGAGGGTGGCTGTCATAGAGCAAGAGATTGACCTAGTAGAAGTGATGGTGACATAGACGGGTTTTTAAAAGTCTGGTGGTGGCCATCAGTGGATAAGCTGTAGTAGAAAATTATATCATAGCAACTGGTCTGTTGGAGGTATGTGGTGAGGTGAAATGAACGGTACAGTGAAAGGACAATTGTAAGGGAGGTGTATTTTGCGGTGGTGATTGGTGTTCTGAATGTGTATGGTGTGGTGGAGGTGGCAAGTGATGTGAGTTATGTGGTGAGTTATATGATGGAACTGTGTATTGTGTGGGGGAAGTGACCAGTGCTGTGGTTTGTTGAGGAGTGAGGAAATTACTCAGTGTGATGGATATATACTGTTCTGACATGCGCATCATCAAAATCTATATGTGCTTTTTATAGTGCTATGGTGCTTGGAGACATCCAGGTTTATTGCACTAAAACTCTGTGACATTTGTATAAAGTTAAACATGGGATGATTTTTTTTGTAAATCCTTACATTTAAAATGCTTGAGGTGCTGGTATTTATGGCATTTCCCAGGAAAACTTTTATATGCAGGTAAAGTCATGTTTTTCATTTTCAGATTGCATTTTCGGAAATTTCTCATAATAAAGTGAATGAACTATTATTTGATGCATCAGTGTGGTGACATGGAAATACAGTCACACCACTGCGATTCGATTTGCTAAATCACAGGGTTTGTGTAAATGGCTTTTCTTAAATTTATTAAATGGCCCCTTGGAGCCCATTCCCTTTTGAATGTAAAAAAAAAGAAAAAAAATTGTTTGGGAGTGTTGGGAGTGGGCCAGGGGATCACTGGTAACCCTTGAATACCCCTTTTGTTAATAAAAAAAAATTTGACAACCAATTGGCAACCAATCAGAGTGAGTTACAATTTGAGACCTACTTCATGAATTTTGATAAGGGAGGCCAAATTTCAACCCACTTTGAATGGTGATTTGTGAACTGACCTTTTGTTACATACATAGGTCAATTCACAAAATGTCACTGGATTCGCCAAACGTCAGTGCACAATTTGTGATCATTATTTGCAAATTCAATATTCGTACACCTTATCCAAAGAATTCATGAACACCTTTGTTAAAATCTAATTTGTGGAAAAGTCACAATCCCAGCAGCCCCTCTGCTTTCATGATGCAACAAGAGACAGTGGTGGCTGGCATCTACAGGGGCGGGGGGGGGAGAAGGCGCGTGCGCAAATATTAATATGAAAAAAAAACGTATCTGAACTGAAGTTCTCCACTCCGGACCTCTTCTGAAGAACTGGATGCTGCAGTGCGAGCACCAATCCTGGCGCTGCTCTTATGCTGTGAGAGCGGTGCCTTGATTGGAGAGAATGTAGTAAATGAACCATTATTCGGAGATCCACATATTTGCCTCTGTTCTGGGCCTCAAACTTGTAATGCCCAGTAAACTGGATGTTAATATCACCCAGAATCTGTATTACAGGGTGGGTATGACCACCCCATTATCAACGCAAACTTGTAATGAGGGCAGAGGGTTGAAGACATTGAATGTGGATGTTCTCACTGAGCGTACTGGATATACTGAGTGTCAAACAAAACCTGCCACACATTAACTATTGGAGGCTTGCTTTCAGATGTTTTGGGTTGGTATAGTGTTAAAAGATGTCATAGATTGAAGAGGTTCTCACAATCTCAGGACCAGATTCCCATAAGAGAACAATGGGCTCCCATTTCTGTTCCAACAGGTAGATTGCTACACAGGTGTCAGTCAAAACCCTAAGGTTCATAGCACTGGTTGCGGGCATGAGGGGTGTAGATGTCCCCGGAGGGTTGATGGAGCGGGATTTCTCGAATCTCAATCTCTTAGTAAAATCATCAAAAAGTATCCGCCACTGGTTTTATGGACCTTTGATTGTCGACTTGAATTGTAAGAAAGGAGCTAACATCAGCAATACTATTCAAATACAGTGAAACTAATGTGGCTCCACAAGAATGACAGCAAAGACGGTGTTCAAACCTTAAGGGTTTTATTAACAAATGTTAGTTCAGATTACAAGTCAAATCAATCAGCAAATTTGAAAGAAAAATATGGTGAGTGTACAAATATTCAAATGATAATGCAACCTAAATTTGTAGATAATTAGGTAAAATATACAGAACAGAATCACACACAGCAAGCAAAATATCACGAAGTAGGTTCGATGAAGAAGATTCCCTATTCTAAATAGAGTATCGAAAGTAGCAAGGGAGAATCCTACGGGGAAGGTGTCAGTATCAGATGCAGGGCCGGACTGGGAACAGCAACCAGCCCTGGCAGATTGCTGCTCGACCGGCCCTGGGAGCGGGGGGGGTTGGTGTGCTAGTAAGAAGCACCGCTTGTTACAGGGGGCTGATAATGCAGCAGGGCTGCCAAACCGGTCCCCGGTGACAAAACCAGCCCCCATGGCCACAAAACCGGCCCCCACCCCTCCAGCCCACCGGGGAAACACCCAGTGCCCGCTATGGCCAGTCTGGCCCTGATCAGATGAACCAAGTTTAAGGTTGAAAAGTGAAGTACCAGTGGTCAAGCATGAAGCTCAACACTCTGGGCAGAGAAATCAGCAAAGACAAGAGTAAGTCTTTTTCTCAATGATGTCAGGACAGTGTCTGCTCTACTATTCTAAAAGGTACATAATTAAAGTAAGAAAGAAGATTCTAGAAGGCTTCTTCTTATCAATTTTCACCAAGCAAACCAATCCAAAGACAGTGTTCTCAGGGAGCAGGTTGACTCCCGAGTTTCCCAGCTCTTAATCAAAGGAGTAACCATCTGGCAACCTTGGATGTAACATCAGTCCGGTCTGCCTGTGTCAGGCATAATCTCCCACCATCTCAGTATTCATACCCGAGGCCAAAACTTAATTAAAAATTCAGTAGTCTATTAATCTAATACAATGAACAATGAACTTATTCTAAGCTAATGTGGTGCATGATAAGACACCTGCAAATGAAAATGCAATGTGTGCACTCAGGCCTACTTACAAGTTAGGCCAACATTAGATTCAGACTTGACTCTAAACAAGTACACTTAACATCTAGCTACCACATAGCAAATTGTGTTTACCTCCCCAACACAGAAAGGTGCATCTCCTGTTTGATGCCACCTGGTAGAGTAGCACCCTGCCTTCTGATACACAGCAAACTAGCACCACCTGTCAGATGGCACACAGCAAAGCAGCGTGCCCAGGCTTTTCGCTGTCTATTAAGCCTGAAAGGCATAGCGATAGTCCAGGTGCCCAGCTAACTCACTGACTTGCTCTAACCCATTTCTAGTAGAGAGATAAGTGCGAGGCAATGAGGGGGAAATGTTGAAAATCTATGAGCTATCTATTAATCCTTACGCTTTAAATGTTGCGAGGGTGGGGATGTTTGCCTCCTCGAAATGGGTTGTGAAATGATTGAGATTATATTGCATTGCTCACACTGCAAATTGAAGTTGAAGGGAGGATTTACTGTTCCACATGCTTACTAGTGTGTGAATGTGACTGAGCAGAACGTTCTAGTGCTCTCAGTTATTGGTAAGTGAAATTTTTCTCCCATAGATTGTGAAAACTTGATTTCATTAAATCATGGACAGCAACAAATCATTTCAGCCATTCTGATTGGTTGATATGACGAAAGGGTGAAATTGCTGGCCAATGAAAAATGGCTTTAGAGCAAAACACCGCAAAGAATGCCCAATAAATGTTGCAATCCATAGCAGAACAGGCTTTCACACGCTGCCTCCTGTATTCAATGAGCCTGCACTGATATTCTAGGAGGCACTTATGATAAAATGCATATTTTAGCCATTACTTCCTTGCCAACTCTACCAACGTTGACAGAATATTGTGTTCAGAAAGGGAACAGTAATTCGAATAACAAACCTCGTGCGTATGTGAGTCAGCACGGATTAGATTTATTAGTTAAGAGTACTTTAATGCTAGAATATTTAAATAAAAGATGAAGTCATTCAAATACAACCTAGCAATTAGAGGTTATGTTCAAACAAGATTAATGATCCATCTATAATTCTCACTACAATTAACTCTCAAAAATATTACAGATACTTTTGCGGTCTCAATAACTATTTTGGAGTTTCCTGACAAGCATGAAAGAGCAAGTTCTTGCAGGCAGGGGACATCGTTCTTTTCCTGTTTTTGGTCAACTTTTAAAAGACCTCGGGGCGTTCCAAAGTTTTCATTATTTTCCTTGAGTTGGAGAAACCATACGTTCTGTTTCTTTAACCTTTCTGAATAGCAGCTTTCAATTTTGGGAATTTCCGAGATGAGTAGAACACCACAGGTCATACTTACAATTTCATAAAATTAATTGAGTCTAAAATTAAACATGACCTCGTTCTAAACTACTCTAAATAAATCTAAACTATATAGAAAAACACTGTCAAATACTGCTATCAAAAACAAGATGAAGATTCACGCTGTTTGTTTTTCCATGGCTATTTCATGAATCCTGTGCAAAATTATGACACAGGATATATTTAAATGTTAATGTTTGTGTAATCGAAAATACAAGCAAATACAAGCACTTGTTTGTTTAAGAGAATTGGGGCCAATTCCAAAAGACAAATCTTTGTGAGAAGATCTCCACGCATAGATTTAAGGCTACGCCTCAGCGTAAATGTGCACATAGATAAAACTCAGTAACTCTAAATAGAGAATTACGTCTAGTAGTATGCATATTTGCCCCTCCTCAAAATTATACATGAAAGTTTATAGTGTAACTATTGTAATGTTACAGGTGTATTTTTGGGGTAAACCTGCCAAGTGCACTATTACATAGCCTACTCTGAGGTCTCCACCGAGATGGTAAGCAATGCTTGATGATCCATTACAAGAGTAAAAGGTTTTCCATGTAGAAATACATGGAAATGTTCACAAGTCTACACTAATGCTAAGCTTTCTTTTTTTTGGATGCGAATAGGCGTGTTCAGTTTGTGACAAATGTCTGCTTGCGTATGCCACAATATGCCTTTGAGCATTTGGGTGTCCACTGTGTTGGGCAAGGATCGCGCCCAACCCGACCGGGCTGGCGTTAACAACAACCTCTGTATGAAGTTTCCGATCAAAGTAGGCCATTTCAGTGGCGCCCACAATTGCATGCTTGATTTTCTTAAAACTTTGTTCACGTTGGTATGACCAGTAAAATGAAGTATTTCTTTTTGTTAAGTCTCTTAAGGGAGCACTTACTGTGGCAAAGTGGCCATGCCAAGAGTTGAGCTTAACATGGTAACATCTTGTGGGGGATTGGTGACTGACAAAGCTTATGCTTTAGCTGGATCCGGTGTCATCCCCTCATCAGATGAGATGTGGCCAAAGAATTTGAGCTTTGTTTTGTGAAACTTTCTTTTCTTAGCATTCAAAGTTAAACTGGCATCAGCAAGTGAACAACACACTTGTGTAAGAGCTTTATCATGTTCCTTTTTTGTAGCTTCAAAATGTTGGGAACTGGCTTACTATTTTGTGATGAGCATTCATGTTGTAGCAGATAACAAAGGCTAGAAGAAATCCCAGGTCTAGGATCAAAAGTTCAGTGTTTTATTATACACAAACCCGTGTAGATATTTGTGGTCTCCTGTTGAGGATGGTCAATCCAAGAATTGGACGATGTGGGCTCACTCACGTAATGTGACATTCTTCATCATAGGCCATCTCATCCCACCCTGGTAGGATGATACCACCAGAGCAGACTCGACCTCGGGTTGGACTGGCCCGAGGGAGTTCTTAGATACTTTTCTACTCTGGATAACAGTGGTCTAGTTCCTAAACTAAAAATACCTCAAGGTATACCACCAAGTATCCTTTTATGTGGTACCTTGGGTATGAATAAAAATTGATTACCGTAAAGTAATTGATGGGTAATGCTTCGGATTTTTTATGATGAGATAAACATGGCCAGTATCATTCAGTTTGTGACTGTCACGGATGCGGAACATGTATGAACTGAATGGGAGCCCTTACCAAGATGGGGTTTATAAACATACAAAAGCAAAAGAAAGAACATTATATATGGGGTACGCATTACTAGTACCATACAGATCGTGATTGTAACTTTAACAAATGTAGACCTGACACCGTAAAGAACCGGGATTCATTCATGCAGAAAATAATGGTATCATCCTACCAGGGTGGGACGAGGTGGCCTATTATGAAGCATGTCACATTGCGTGAGTGAACCCACCTCGTCCAATTCTTGGATTGACCATCCTCAATAGGAGACCAAAAATATCTACACAGGTTTGTGTACAATAAAACACTGAAAACCTTTCTCCTAGACCTGGGATTTCTTCTATCCTTTGGTCTCTGAGACACAGCCAACACACCTTATTTTTGTGATATATATGTTTGGAGGCAGGTGTGTTGGTCTTTTGGGCCTCTCTCTTTCTCCTTTTGTGTTTTATACATTCATGTTGTAGTTCACAGATATCAGTCCCATATCAGCAGCAGTATTGAAACTGAGGAAGCAGGCACTTGACGCAGTACCTTGAAGTAAATGAATAGGTGCTTATACTTTTGTCCATTTGTGTTTCATGGTTGCTACGAATGCACCTTGACTCTTTAATGGCGTTGATGTGGCCCAAGTATACACTTTAGTCTTTGATGGTGTGAGACGGGGCAATGGAGACAGTTCATTGTATTTCTACCAAGGCATAATGTTTATCGATGCACCACAGTAATAAAAGGTATGGACAACCGTTTATTTTTAGTGTAATTTTTCGATAATGTTTGAATGACTTTTGTGATTTTACGCATCTACTTTTCTCTTGCTCGTATTTTTCTCTGCATGCGGCCAGTCCGATATGTGCGCTTTTTTCTGAGGTAAACATTGGCATCGCACATCCATCTTCCTCACTGTCGCTTGACAGTGAAGCTGAAGAACTCTTGGACAAAGATTTAGATGATGAATGACTTTGTTTAGGTTTGATTTACCTCAGAAGATGTTGCCGCTTGGCCTTGTAAGCATGCGAAGAACATCGCCTCTGGAACATTCAAGCGTTCATTTTGTTTTCTGGTCGTGAAGCAGTTACCCTTTCCTTCGCCTTGCAAGCCGCTACAAAATGGTCCTCCTTCCCACATCCTTTGCATACTTGTCCATTGGCGAGTCATTTACCTTTGTGTGGAAATTAAAATCCACATCTAAACCACAGCTTCTTTTTCTTTAGAGACATCACTTTGTGTCCTTCAGTTTTGTGTTTGTGTTTACTTTTCATGTTCATGACTAACTCATTCTGGGCCCCTCCATCCTCCATGTCAGCAGCTTGTGGATCAGCATGTTCCTCAGCTCTGGCAGCCACGAGAACTTGCTCCAGACTAAGGGTTTCTCGTAGTATTTGTCATCTAAATGAATCTGACAGACATCCGTCGATAACTCGAAGATGTAAAGCTTCTTCATCATTGAATTCATTGAACTTACTGTGTTTGATGAGCATATCAAGTCTTTAACAAATTTGTCGATTGTTTCGCCAGCTTTCTGTCATTCCTGACCGAAAAACATATCTTTCATAATCAACATTCAGCATTGGATTAAACTTGAGATTTAACACTTCTTTGATTTGACGCTATGGGACTTGCAGTAATTTCTTTATTACCTCTTTTACTGCTAGACCAGCAAGATTTTTGAGGTATTTCACAATCTTTTTGTATCTTCCAGTGCATCAAAGAAATCATCAAACGTTGCTATCTAGGCAGTCCATCTATCACCAATATTCTGCTTTTTAGCAGTGTCGAATGGAGGTGGTGGTTTCAGGAAGGCGGCGGCTGTATAACCAATTCTGGAACTTACTGATATTGAGAATATATGCTGCTCATCTTGCACTTGCACCATTCATATCATCAGCAAGTCCTTGACACGCGCTTGCTTCAGGGTTGTTATGGCCATTCTGAACCGGTAGAGCTTCTTTTCGCTTGCCCATCGGAGCTTGTCAACTCTTGAAGGACTTTCGAGTTGTGTGGAACGCATCCAGCACTTTTGGTGGTGTCCATTTCAGGGATCAACAGCTCCATATTCACCACCCCGGGTGTTCTACTTGGTCATGGGGCCCACAGTGGTGGAATGATGACTCTCTTTACTCAGCTTTTGGGTAAGTACCACAGTGAATTCTCAACCTGGTTTTCACTGCCTTTAGTGCTTTTCTTTATTTGGCTATTTTCACTGGTAGTGCTTTCTCACCCTTATCTATTGCTGCTTCTAGCACTTCCCTGTACCTGGTTGTTTCCGCCTTTAGCATTAACGTTCCATACAATTTATAGCTTAGTGTTGCATAGTGGCGCAGTACCTCTTTCACAGCCTTAGTAGCAGCTTTCTGGCCCACGATGAGTAAACTTCTCAGTGAGGCTTTCATTATCATCAAATGCTTCACAGTGGCTGAAGTGGTGCTTTGACTCCACATATGCCAAATGTCAATCTTCACTTCGACTGAAGCACATGCAGCACGCACAAGAAGCTTGCTGAACCATGGCAAACTCTCTGGGAGATCACTGTTGATCTTCAGGTTTAATCTCCCATCCTCGTCGCCGGTTGTAGCGTCCTCCCCAGTCTGGGTACTAGTAAATGAATATGCCACACAAGGTGCTTAGTATTACATGCCTTTATTCCTGTGTGTGTGTAACTGCAAACTCAACATTCTAAACATGAACTCTATTCACCACACTAGAACACTTACATCATAGTTCTACGGAGTCCATCAGGAACCAAGGGGGTCCCATCATCGCTAACTCACAAGGCACTACAGGATCTACAAATGCAGGCAAAGTTACGCCCAGAAACAGACAATAAAGAAAGCAGCATCAGGGGGAATAACACACAGATAGAGCAGTAAAGTACACATGTCAGGAGGACCGTTCCCACCTTAAATACAATATGGAATAATAGATTATGATGTATCGAGCACATATGGTCGAAGGTCATTCGATTTGGATGCAACTGTCCTAAGAAAGCCTTCCCATCTAGTCACAGAGTTTCCCCTTGCCTCTCTGCCCTTAAGTGCATGCAAAGACGTAACTTCCGCCAGAGACAATTTATGTAACTCTCTAATCCAGCAAGAAAGTGCTGGAGCACTGCGCACCTGTGAGGGCATTGTGATGCTCCTCTTGACCAGGACTAGTGGTAAGTGTATTAAGCTACAAATGTGTTTAGGATTTTTGATCCTTTTCAACAAGCCCATGACACAGATCACAGGATCCAATGGACAGCCTTAAACCCCAGCTCAGCATTCACTCATAATGTCTCCACCCAACATGATTGAATCACTGGGCACAGCCAGACAATGTGATAAAAGTCTGGTTGCCCCCGGTGACATCTGAGACACAGATCTGGTGCTCCCTGAAACATTTTGGCTATCGTCACCGGCTCCGTATGTTTGGTGTAGGTAATTTAGCTGCATATATTTGAAAAGTCAAATTCTTGTAACAATCTGAGGGACCCCAAGGCAGTGGACTATTCTGCATCTGTATCTTTCCTCTCCAAGCACTGCTCCCATCGAGCCTTCAATGGATCAATTGATATATAGGAAACTAGGGCTATTGCAGTATGCACTGAGTTCACCATGTGTCAGCAAGTTCCTCAAGGTATAGTTGTTAGGGTGCTCGATGTGTTGGGTTCTGCATCTTCGGCTCACCATGTTCATTTGATCATTTGTCTAGGGCTGTATGGGTCATAAGTTCACCAACTGCAATACCTAGTCTCTCTTAGGGATTTGAAGGAACACAGCATTCCTCCTTCATATAACTCAACTACTGTGTTGATCCCAGCCTCCACTCAGGGTCTTCTGTCAAATATTAGCGCAAGATCTCAGAAACCAAGTAGGCACAAAAGACGTATCTCTGGGGTGATGGGAAGGGCCCCATCCAGTCTGGTGGTGTATATCTGCCAACAATAACTATGGGTGCGGAACGCTTCGAAATGACCCCTTTGACACACACCGGGTCTCAGTAACAGACTCTCAATACCACTTACAACCAGCACCATGACAAATTTCTAAAGACTCTGAGCTTCTTACATCTGCCATTTATTGCATTGGCCATATCTGTTGCACTGTGCAGTAATATACTTTCAGATGCAGAACACCCATACCGCCCTCCATAAGTGGTCTAGTTGGCTTTGCTAGGGCAAGTTGCCTCCTTTGGGATGCCCAGATCAGGACCCCCAGCAAACTGCGTAAGTCCTTGGAAAATGATTTATTAAATAATACTGTGATGGCAACAAAGTGGTATAAGAGACATGGTAATAATCATTTTTGTAATAGCCAGACCCTCCAGGATTTTGCAATTTTGCAATTTGCAAAAAAAACGCCAAATCGGCAGTTTTGTAAAAAGGCCATGCTTTTTACAAAAGTGCCCACAAAATTTGGAGAATGTGATCTGATATTTTTTTGGAGGGTTGTGAAAACATAATTTACACATATTTTTGCCTCTCAATTCTCACCTTTTGGAAACGCGGACATTTTGTGGCCATCTTGTGGGTGTACACTGACACAAATTGAGGCTGGACACTCGGTTGGCAATCATGCTCCAGGTAACAAGATATTTTATTAGTTTACGCACTTTGCAGCGGCCGAGGTAACATGTGGCTGATTTTGTGTCCCTAGAACTACGAAAAGTATTGGTTCAGCTACAGAAACTTTACAAGATGTTATGTTTAATTATTCTGCCAGGGCTTATGTATGGAAACTTTACGTGGATCTGCATAATAATAATAATATGTATCTATGAAAGAGATGAATAAATTGGGCTTTTTATGATTATGTGTGACATTGAAGTGATGAACTAAATTGTGTATGTGCACCGAAATGAGAAGGTTATTGTGCAACTTTTTGTAGGTTTAGATTGCTTGTTTTAAACCGGTAATACGCCATTGTTTAAAATAAAAAAAAATACACAGTAGGTACTAAATTTGTGGAATTTGCATTTTTTTTATAAGAAGCACTTCTGTGCTTGTATTTTGTGTTCTTTGAAACTCTTACGGTCCTGTATCGGAGTATAAATTGAGACATACGATCCTGTTAACAATATGTCAGCGTTAAAGTTGCGGTAGATTTCTCTAACTACATCGCCCTAAGATATCCTCACTCTTCTCTAAGGTATGTTCTGTAGTGTTTCTCCCTCATCACCCCGTCTCAAACAGCACTTAAGAGCTTTTACGCGTGATGCAATACATCAAGCTGCGATCCCACCATATGCCCGGCAGGATTATGAGGTATCCGCTGAGTAGACTTTTTAGTAGGTGCGATTTAAATACAATACATTTTTTCATTACATTTTCGGTGTCACCATGCAGTAGTGAGTCAGAGTAAAGTACATATATTGTTTTAGGGCAAACCCAAGGCATCTGGAGGGGGGTAGTGTGGTTGGGGTGGAGGGCGTCTAGTGTTCTTAACAGATAAGGAAACCTCATTACACCAGAAGAGGGGTCGCTTTTAAACAATACCTAATTTTGAAAGCCAAAATCACCCTCTAGTGTTTGTTGAAAATACCTCATTATAGTTACATCTTGCCTTACAGAGAAAATATGGATTATACATTAAATATTTAAAAATAAAGTACCGCAAAAATGCGGCAAAATTCTCAAATTTGTGCTGCAAAAGTTCCATATTTGTGCCACATAATTTGCTAATCCATGCCACAATGGAGGGTCTTATCGCTGCAACAATCCCACAAAGTTGGCCACTATCAAGCATTCATCAGTGTGATATATTTCCACCCACAGATATTTAAAAGTACTGGGTTCCCACTTGAAAGGGTAATCTATGGGAACACAGTGTCATTCAGTGCGATTCAAGATAATAGGAATAAACAGGATTTCCACTGATTCACCCTCAACCCAGAATGTTCTTCAAATTCATCTAGGATTGCCATTAGCCCTTGTAAACTGTGTTGTGAGCCTCTCAGACACAAAAGGGTGTCATCCACATACAAGGAGACCATATGTAACTCTGTCTTCAGCCCTACACCCCACTCCTGTGTGTGTTCCCGAAGCAGACATGCAAGGGGCTCCATTGCCAGAGCACTCAAGGTATAAACCCACATTGATCTGGATGAACCAAGATACACATCTTTGTATTCTTCTGAGTTCTGTTGGAAGGCCATCTTGCCCAGATGTTTTACTCTAAAAAACAAGCCAGTAGAGGAGCTTAACTCTTCCAGAGTCAAAGGAGCATCTACTGTTGCCCTGTGCCCCTCTAACAATTTCCGCAACTGAATGTCTAGTAGAGAGCGTTCCAGCAGCTCTCGCTGCAACCCTCGGAAGCCGAATACAGCTCCTGGTAGTAGGCAACAATACAGCTCCTGGTAGTAGGCAACAAAAACTGTATTATTGCCTATTTGTGTGTGCAGTATCTCCCTATTGGTTGATGTAATGGCGTGTATGGGTTTTCGATCAGTTTCGGTTCGCCAGGAGGAGGCCAGCTCCTTTTTCCTCATCATGTTGCCTGGCCACATACTCTTTATAATTCACTCCCTTGCGTCTCTCTAATAATTCCATGTATTCCTTTTCAGCCTCCAATCTCTGTCTGTGTGTCCCATATGATTCACTTTGTCACTCTCCCAGGTACACAACTATCTTTCTAAGTCCGTTAACAGTTTGCAAAGACGATCTTTTTGCCATAATTTTGTTTAAGACATATTCCTCATAAAACTACCTTAAATGCGTCCCATTCGATGGGATAAATTTCAACCTGTCCCCACATTCTCAGTGAAATAGAACCCAATCTGTTCCCTGATCATTGCTCAAAAGGAAAGGTCCAGTAATGAAGCTGGTTGCAGCCACCACTTCGGTATCAAGGAGAGGTGCCTACCAACCTCTACTCGTAACAACAGAGGGCTGTGATCTGATAACCCGCATCCAATATTTGATATGTGATTTCTTTACAGTACATTAGAGTGGCCAGACGTGGAGTGTGATTTACTTGAAGGCTTCGCTGGAGTACATTTGAGTCTCTTTATGCAATATTACTACTGGACTAGATGTGGGTGCACCCTTTTTTGAATTGCAACTGACTTTCCCTTTCGTAGGCATGTTTCTGTATTTAAATGTCCCTTGCTGTACTCCTTCTTGATTTTCCCATTCCTACTCCCAGTTTGTAGTAGATAGTCCTAATTTTCAAGCCATTCTTCCATATAACTCCCATATTTCCACCTAAAACACAGAACTCCATGCACATAGGTCTACTCTCTCTTGGTGAACTCAGCACATAAGTGATAGGACCAACAGAGGAGTATAACTCTGTCCTTACCCTTGGAAATTGCATTTATAAGTACATGCATTAGTACTACAGGATTACTACTACTCATAATTGCATGGGAAAGCAAAAAGTTTAATAGGTTTGTGAAAGTTGGGTGTAGAGAGTTCCTTGCATAAAACATGTAAGGGGAGATTCTCAAACATTTTGCATTGGGTTAGCGTCACAAAAGTGACACTAATTGGAACAACATGTATTTTTCCTGACTCACTATCCAGTGCAAAACTTGTTTTGCGCTGGAAAGTACCCAAAAGTAACGCAAAACAGCACGAACCGCTGCTTTGCATTACTTTGCGTCAAGGGGGTGTTACATGGGTGGTACATGGACGTTCCCATGCAACCACCCATGCTTTTTGATGCCAAAACCTATTTGCTAACATTAGTAGACAGGGTTTAGCACCAAAAATTAATGCCACTGAAAAGCAGGAGTTAAAAGGAGAAATGTTTTCATTTCTCCTTTCTTTTTCGACTCTACATGTGTGCTGCACTGTGCAGCAAACATACAAGGAAGGAATAGGTTTTTCACTTGTGTAGCCATAGTATTTTGTACAGGAAGGATACCCTTCATGTACAAAACCTATGGTATACTCAGGCATGCACCCAAGCACTATGGTACTAAGGTGTGTGCCTGGTGCATCGCAGCTGAAATCAGCGCCGGCGCTAGGGAGAGGAGAGGAGCGTGCCATATCTCTGTGAATATGGCACTCTCCTGCTCCCTCCCTGTCAATCAATGCAGCACAGCATTTTTGGCTACTGCACTGCGTTTCGTGACACCTTTGAGAATCTGGCCCGTATTTTCATGAAAGTCCTGAATGTCAGAAGGACGGGTGCATTTCGAATTTGTACAAGGATGGAGTTCCAAGAGATGATACAGTGCCAGAGAAGGAGTGATTTAGAGATTGCATAAGTGTTACATCTGACTTGATTCAAGAATATCCAAACACAACGTGTATAATCAGTACATCTCCAACAAAAACGAATGATATGCTCCCGACAAGTGGACCACTATTGAGCCAATTCTTGCAGCAACTATCAAAAATAGGCAGGATGCAGCACGAGACCCAAACAGGGTGCCAGCAACAAATTTAAAAAAAGAATCCAAGCGATTGCCTCAAATTGCTGGCAACACATTCTAAGTATTGTATTCCTTTAACATGGTGCCTGATTCATGGAAAGGCTTTTTTACAGAAAATCCTTAAGAAAGGATCCACACTAGACCCAGCCAACTACGGACTCCCAGCCTTCTTGGATGTTGACTCCAAGTACTATGCAGCCCAGCTAGTAGAAAAACTTTGTAGTGGGGCAACAGAGCATAATCTCCCACAATGGTTCCAAACAGGTTCAAGGCAGATTGTGTGACCATTGACAACATTGTTGCCCTTTCCCTATTGACACATACAACACTACAACAGCATGGCTACTTATGTGCTTGTTTCATCGACTTCAAGAAAGCATTTGACAGCATTGACAGAAGTTTGCTCTGGGCAAAATTAGTTAAGTGGAATGTACCAACTAAACTATTGAACATGATCTTTGACTTATAGTCAAAACAACTGGATACCGATAAAACTGGGTGATTACTCAACACTAACTGAAAAGATATTCATCAACAAGGGCCTCAAATGGGGCAGCATGTTAGATCATATTCTATTCAATCGCTACACGACTGATAATGAGAAATCACTAACTAACAACAGAGCTTGCTCCCTCAGACTAAGTGGGCGTTTCATATTCGTCCTACAATTTGCTGACAACACTGTTCTTTTAGAGTGCATCAGAATTGGTTTACAACACATGCTAAACAATTGAACTCTTATTGTTAGTTAATCAAACTGGAGGTCAACTATGAAAAGTCAAAAGTGTTGGCATTTTCTGGCTGTAAAATTCTAATACTCTTTTTTCGATGGGAAATATATTGAGAGCACTCAATCATATAAATACTTTGGGCGTGGAATTTCAAGCTGACTTCTAAACGTCACCAACAATTTTTGGAACACTAAGCAGCAATGGTAACGTTTGCCTTCATAAAACCATCCAAACGTCTTGATGGTGCATTACTGAGTCCACTCAATGTAAAAAGACCAGAATTCCTTCTACATTATTCTATGGTTTGGAGGCATTCCCGGGACTCTTCGGGAGCTGAATAAACAGGCACAAACCAAGTACGTTTTTCAGATCAGTTTTTTGATTACCTCAATTGACAGCTCATGATCAAGTCCATTTGGAATTCAAAGTGATCAACTAGTCTCTGGCACTGAATGCAGCTGCATTTAGATACTGGTTCAAGCTGAAAAAAAAACAGACGAAGGGGCATTCTTAATTTCAACAGTTAAATCACTCCCCTAAAATGCTGTGATATAGACTCATTGAATCAGGGCTCCAAGAACTCAGTATGGAGTCACTATGGAGTTAGGCCCAACATAAGTTGTAGATTTTTCAACTACAAGACTGAATCTCTAACCCATATCATTAGATTCTGTCTAGTTTTTAATCTATGAACGTAAGAATCTTTTAGCTCCAGCCTTTCACTGCCTAAAAATATGAAACCGAAGAGCATCGATTGCTACCTATTTTAACAGAGCAGACAACATTTTAATCAGTGGTCTTACAAAGTATGTGACTCCGTTCCTTTCAACCCTGGACAAGACATTGAACTTGGCAAAGGCTGGAGCCATTATAGTGCAGATAACTGAATCATCCACATTTTAACCTGGGATGAACAAGGGTTGCTGTTTGCTAAAAAATCATTGTCACTACAATCTTGTATTTTTTGAATGGGGATTTATTGGGCTTATCACCCAAATTGTTCTTTTAATAGGGCTAAGATTTATTGAAAGGTTTTTATTAACTTTCAATAAAGTATTTTACATACTTGCTTAAACTAGAGATTAAACTTTGGGTTATTTGAGGCACTGATTTTGCGCCTCAAACTTCTTTGGTCTCTAGTGATGATGTTAAGACTGGCGTTATATATGGTAGACAACTGAGAGGGATGGTTTTGTGTGCAAGTATGACAAGCTAGTAAAGTTCCTGTAGGGATGTTGCTATGTGGTCAAAGTTTCTGGCGGAGGACCAGAAACAAGAAGTGGACTGCTTTACTGTTTTGATTGAACCAGCAAGCATCTTTGGATGCTGGCTGGCACAGCTTTTCCAAAGTCTACTTTAGATAGAACTAATGCATTGCAGCAGTTTTTGTTGAGCTGGAGAGAGGAGTTTTTGATTTTCTTAAGATGGAGCAGATGAAAGTTAGCTTAGCGGGCAATATGTTATATGTTGTATATGTGGAAAGATGGATAAATAGGAGTCAAGAAAGCCTGAGATTCAACAAATGCCACTAGTGATGGGTCAAAGCCTTCCACTTTGAGCTCATCAAACAGATTGCAGTTGACTTGTTTTTGTGTGTGTGAGAAAATAGCATGAATTTGCTTTTGGAAGTCTTGTATGTCATGTATGAAGGTCCTGATGTATGGTTGCATATCATCCAGATACTGTTGAATGGAAGCACCTATCCCATCAAGCACCAGACTCAGGGGCTCAAAATACAAGTTAAAGAGGTTAGAGGACAGAATAGACCCCAGGACATTGATGCCCAGTCTGAGATTTCTTTCCCTAGTCTTCATAAGTTGGTACTAATTGAACAATCAATCAATCATTCTGTATTTGTAAAGCACAGCTCATCACCCATGAGGGTATCCGAGCGCAAGTTGCTGGGCTCTGTTGAAAAGCTAGGTCTTGATCCTCTTCCTGAAGTCCACCAGCGAGGACGATATTCGGAGATGGAGGGGGAAGATGATTTCAGGATTTGGCGGCAAGGTAGGAGAAGGAACGGCCTCCACTGTGACTTTGGCGGATGCGCGGTGTCTGTGTGAGAGAGGCAGAGTGAAGGTCTCTGGATGGTTGGTGGATGTTCAGGCAGTGGTTTATGTATGCTGATCCTTGGTTGTGGAGAGCTTTGTAGGCATGTGTCAATATCTTGAATTGGCATCTTTTCTGGACGGGGATCCAGTGGAGGTTCCTGAGGTGTGGGGTGATGTGGGTCAGTTTGAGCAGGTTGAGGATAAGTCAAGCTGCTGAGTTCTGTATCGTCTGGAGTCTTCTCATGAGTTCAGTGGTGGCTCCTGTCCTGCGGACAGTGCGTTGCAGTAGTCCCGCCAGCTGGTGATTGGGGCTTGAGTGACTGTTTTTCTCATGTCGATGGGGAGCCATTTGAAGATTCTTAGGAGAATGGGGAGAGTGTGGAAGCAGGTGGAGGCAACTGCGTTGATCTGTCGCTTGATAAGGAACGAGGCAAAACCAATGTATTCAGTAGCCAACCATTGCCAACCGTATTGAAGGACAGTTAGTGGTCAAGGAGGATGCGAAGAGAGGGACCCCCACCATCCAGAGTGCAGTCTACATCTTACAAGAGTCATAAGTTGGCCCTGTTGGTGCTGAATCTGGAGCAGATATCAGACTGGTAATTCACCTATAGTTGTGCTTGCTAATTGAGGCAAGTAATTTGTTGGAAATGCACCGCTCTATAGTTTGGGATAGCAGGTCAGAAATAGGTCTGAAACATATAAGGGTATCAGAGTCTAGGTTTGTTTTTTAAAGATTGAAATGATGTTCCCTGCTTTTAGTGAGTCTTGGAAGGCACCTCAGCAAAATGAACTGAACCAGAATTCTGCCAACATCTGGAAATTGTTTGTGATGATTTACTAAGGAGCATGTCCTGGCAATGGCTGGTGGGGGTTGAGAGGTTGCATGTTCTTGGTAAGTTCACCTAAATTGGCGGGGAAGAAAAAGATGCAATTGTTGTTGGTTCTGAGTTTACGTTTTGCTTAAATTCTTATTTGTTTATGTTTCTTTGTACTAAACCTGATTGAAACATATAATGGTTGAATAGTGATGTCAAGTGGGACTTCCTAAATGGGTCAGAGTGGCCTGGATTTAAGGATTAATGAGAAGAGAGGCCCATGTTCTTGTGGTGGTGATAGAAAAGGCTCTCTCTCCCTAAGTAGTGGTGCGTAATCTTGACACATGCAGCAGCAACGTATTGCCTGAATGCAAATATCTATTTTAGCCATAGCTTGTAAATTACTTTTCCATGAATGTGAATACTTGTGTGATTTTGTGAACAATTGTCATTGCTTTTTGTGAACAGGAAGCCACTGAAGATTCCTCAGAATGGACATAATGGAGTCAAGCTTTCCTTATAAGTTATGCTGAAGCATGTTGTATGAATGGAAGGTGATTCATAAGGTTTTTCAGGGCTGGTAGGAACACAGCATTATAATCTAATCTTAAATGTATCTGTGTGTTGGCTACCCAGATTCTATGTTTTAAGTTGTAAGAAACATGTCCTGATGGATTTAGAAACCTGGGTAGCTAATGCCCAGTTTGAGTCGATATACATACCTAGTCTGCCTACGGGGGTAGGAGGACATGGTAGGGGACCGAAAACTGGAAAACACAGAAGGGCATCTACAGTAATATTTAGGGATGTCAGAAGCAATTCTGTCTTTGTCAGATTAAGTTTCAAGTAGTTGTAGACATTCTCCAACGTCTAAGGGAATGGCTTTCCTCAAACGTACTAGATTTCATGCTGGCTGTGCCTTGATGGATGGGTGGGTGACAACCCACAAATGAGTTGGGTATCATCAGCGTACATCAATAAATGTGTCCTGATCTGATGTAATGGATGTGCCAATTAGCAAATGTATATATTAAAAACAAGGGGGCGAAAGAATTGCTCCCTGGGTAACGCCACATTTAGTCTTTCTGTGTTGGGAAGAAAAGGGGGGATGGATAAAAAGGAGTTTAACCAAGACAAAACAGTTCCATTAATCCCTCTTTCTTCAAGTCTATTAATGAGTATCTTGTGGTCAATGTATTAAAGGCTGTAGAGCAGTCTAGAAGAATAAGGGCCCCAGAACCTCCGGCATCCATTAGCCTTTGAAGATCTTGTTATTACTTGAAAAGGGAACCTTTCAACCCAATGGTTGATGGTAGTACAAAAGGAGGACTTGATTTCCTTGTTTTATCGTAGTGGCTCATATATTTGTTTCCTGGCTTTTTTTTTTTTAGCTAAACAAAGGTTTTGGACGGCGCAGGACAGTTTCAGTAGGCTTCAGTATTTTAAAACACTAGTCGCATGGTGAAATTGCCAGTAAAGATACAGCAGATATGGCTGTTGCAGAGTCACTCACATGGTGGCTTGATTAGGAAGCACAGAATCATGGAATAAGACTCCTTTTTCCTGTTTTGGCACTAAGGAATGACATATTTCCTGTTTTCAGCGTGCCAATGTCGAATGCAAGAGCCACACGTTTAGGACAATAGCCAAGAGCAGTATTATCGGATACTAGTCAGCATGAGGTATTACCAAATGTAAATCCGTTGAATACTGAGTGTAAACCCAGCCTGTTACCAGTTCCGCTGAGCTTGGTAAATATACACAAACATGCGTCTATGGCCTAACATTCGACACCTCTTTACATGTATTAACTATTTTATTGTGTAATGCTACACAAATCCACTTTGCACTAATAAGTATTAACACTAATGCAATTGTGTCTTTATGCATTCACACAAATATCTGCATGGATCTGTGTGTGCTGCATCTTCTGACCATTAAGGTCATGTCATAGTAGGCGTTTGCCAGTAAAGGTTCTGTTCGGTTTTCATTTGGACCATGTTGGGCTAATGATCTGTTCTGTCTTGTACGCAGAAACTTAATTATGCCCGTTGTAATTAGCACAAACAAACGACAACTTGATAATGGTGTAATGCAAATTTATTTATAATGCAATCGAACACGCATTTGCTAAAGCTGTTGGAGTTTAGGGGTAATTCCATTGTTACACAATGGCTAATATAATCGAATTAAGGCTAATGCAACAGCAACCCAAAATCTATTCTCCAGTGGGGCCTAGTCATAAAGGACGGCTAAAATGAATTACTTTTATTTGACAGTATTAATAGCCAACCACATACGATATTATACAGTGCATTTAGTGATAATAGTGTCAACAGGTGCATGCAGTTCCAGTCCTACTTGTAAAGTCATGGTGTGGTACATGCGGTACATAGAGAATTGACGGTGCTTTTAGAAGAATAGAAACAAGTGTAAAATGCTCTCAAATGAAAGTGTAATGTTCGGAAGGTGACATGGCAGTAAGGTTAGCTGGCAAAGGGGCTGCAATCCATGTCTTGAATTTTAAAGAGCAAATCTCAGATCCAAGTTTCCTAAATGACTCCAAATTAAATATACAGGTTGTTAGAGCTGTCAGCCTTAGGGTGGTCTTTCCCCAAACGTTTTGCCTTACTCTTCCACATAAGTAGCCCTTTAAACATGTCTCAGGACTGCAATTGCAGCCTGTGTGTACAGTTTTAAAGTGACAATTTTGACCTGGCAAAATAAACCTTTTGCCAGGCCCAAACCTTCCTTTTTTAATACATATGAGTTGCCCCTAGGCTAGGTCCTAAACAGCCCACAGGGCAGGGTCATTTAAAAAGTAGGACATGTACTTTTAAGTTTTACATGTCCTGATATTGAAAAACTCTTAAGTTCGTTATTCACTTCTGAAAGCCTATCTCTCCCATAGAATAACATTGGACTTACCGTTTTACATTTAAAAAGCTGTAACTTCGAAAATGGAAACAGTTAAAAAGTTCATGTTTGATGTCTTTAGAATTGTAATGAAAAATCCTCTTTTATGGTGGTTGGATTTTCAATTACAATTTTGAAAATGCCACTTTTAGAAAGTTGGCATTTTCTTGCCTTAGTTATTAAGTTCCTGTAGCCTGTCTCTGGGTCATTTGACTGGGTGTAGTTGGCAGTTGGTCTTTGTGTATTAGTTCTAGACAGCCACACACAATCAAGAGCTTAGGTATGTCTGAATGGGCCATCACTTGCAGGATGGGAGAGCGAAGTTAGGCACAGCCCCACTTACACCTGAATAGACTGTGTTCTGCCTTCACACAAATGATTGCAGACCTCCTGCAGTTAGTGTTTAGCAAGGGCAGGGGAGGCAGGAAACCAGTGCACTTCAAATGAAAACTTCTAGAAGTTTCTCCCACTTCAAAGGAGGCACCATGTATATAAATTGGACCTCAGACACCAACTCTTTAGTACACTTCTGGACCTGTGGAAGATGCTGCCAGGAAGAAGGACTGCTGTGCTGCTGAAAGGACTGTCACTCAGCTGGACTTCTGCCTTGAAGGACTGCTGCCTGCTGTGCTGGCCTGCCGCCTGCTGCCCCTTCGCCTGGGTGAGAATGACTGGATCTGCAACCTGTACCCTGGACCACCATAGTGACTCCAAGGGCTAGTCTCTTGTAACCAGCACCTGGACTGTGCAACTGTGAGTTCTACTGTGCCAAGGGGTGCCACCCCAGTCCTGGACACTTGGAAGTGGGCCTGAAGGTGCTCTGTCAGCCCATTTATGAATCCAGTAGAACCGACGCATCTCCTCTGCTGTGCCTTGCAACCCTGAGCAAAACCAATGCATCACCTCTGCTGCGAGGATTCTTCCAGAGCTCCGCTGACCTCACAGCCTACAGTTTCATCGAAACCGCTGCTGCATAATGCATCCCTGAAGCAGGCTCTTGCATTGCAAGCTTCTTGTCGATGGCAGTCTGGACAAAGATGCAGGATTTCACATCGCAAGCCCACCAGTCTCTACAGAACCAGTCGTTGAGCGACGCATCCTTGACGCAGATCATCACATAGCAAGCTTCCCTCATCGACGGCCTCCTCAACGATGATGCAGGACCTCGCATCACAGCCCCACAGCTCCCCAGGACTGATGCTGCGTGGCATATCTCCGACCCAGACCTCGCATAACCTTGGCTGCTCAAAACACATCCTTGATGTGGGACCCCGCAACGCTCTGCAACCATGTTTTAAGGTACGCTTGGTCTGCGGGCCTCACTGGGTCCCTGTAGCTGTTCCACGCTCCATTGGGGTTGGCCTGAACTTGTGACTTTGTCCCGGTCCGGCGTGACCAGATGTCTACAGTTTGCACTTTGTACATTTTGATGCTATTGTCAATTATATCTTTAAAATTGTCTCCAGTTCTACTGATTGGATTGTTGTCTTTCAGGTCTTGTTTTATTGATTAAAATGTATTAAATCTGCCTAATCTGGTGTGGTAACCTTTTTGTGGTGTGTTTTCACTTTGTAACTGTTTGAAGTGCTGCACAAATACTTTACACATTGCCTTTGAGTTGAACCTGACTGCTCTGTGCCAAGCTACCCAAGGGTTGAGCACAGGTTAATTCAGGGTTTGTTTGTGACTTCACCCTGACAAGGATTGTGGTTCCTGCTTGAGTAGGGTTTCACCCCTCTCAGCCATTCACCCAATTTCTTACACAGGTCTCATAGGTAAAATGAAAGTGGAATATCTGTAATCTAATTTGGCTTTTATAAATAGAATTCAATACCTTGAAAAAATGGGGCATGGATAAATTAGTTTAATTAAATCATCCTATGAGTCCTAGATCAGTGTATCTTACATTTAACTATTGATGTCAGTACATTCTCCCAGGATAGGCATCCTGGCCTTGCCTGCTCCCCTAAAGAATTTCCAGATGCCTGCTGTGGTGAACCAATCCTAGAGAATACTACTCACAGAGAGAGGGGTTGAAAGTATGTAAAACCGAAAGACTCTAAAATGGAGTTATCATCATCATGATCATCAGTATGTTTTATGAAACACACAAATACTCAACGCGCGTTATGGTGCAAAAAGCACATTGAGATGAAAAAGAGCTGATGGAGGGGTTAGTGTGAAAAAAACGGAAAAAAGTTTTTAATAAGTTTGAATAATTCAAATGGTTGTCTGTCAGATGCAAATATACAGGTAGAGAGTGCCAAAATATCAAGATGAAACTGAATCACACCAGAATGGAGTGAAGAATGGAGTGTTCACAGCTCAGACTGCAGCTGCTCATTTTCCCCACTGAGACATGTGCTTAGAATGCACTTTTAAATCAGCAGTCTTTAACTCAGAGACTGTTAATTACTCAGAGGTAAGTCTTCTGTTGATTTCGTCAGCCTGTTCTAGAGTCGGGTGTGACATCGTTTTACTGTGGTCAAACGTTCCAGCTGTGGCTCAGTCTTTTGTGGGTGACAGAGATAGAGAGCATGACAAGAATGAAATGTGTGTGTTTCTTTCACTGTGTCCACCATTTATCTGTTTCAATATCATATTTGTTTAGCGCCCAACCCCTTGAAATAATTGGACTGTCAGAAACCCAGAAGCACTTGTAGGCTTTACATTGAATGTTAGGACTTTTAAAAAAGAATATTATCCTATTTCAAAACCTCACCATCAACACTCCTGTTTTGCAAATGTAGGTATGTGACAGCGGCTTTTACTGGGGAAGCCCTCTTGCCTTCTGTCACCTTGATAGGAAATTAGTATTTTTGAGGGACGTCTAAACTACACGCTGGCGTGTAATGTTATTTTTCATTATCTGATTTTCAAGCATGTATGGCGGTCTACCTTTCAGATTCCTAAACTGGCACATTTAGTATACCGTTATCTGCACATATCATGAAGTGCTATGACGTTTGTGATGGAGCTTGTGAACACCATACATACATATTGGGTTCTTATGAGCAGTGGCAGCCGGTAAGGGACGGGGGTAGCGGGGCGGGGGGGTATGCGGCCAGTTGGGGTTACATTTTAAAAAAACCACCCAGGCTCCCCACAGCCAATCACAACACTGCAATGCAGTATTGTGATTGGTCTGTGCGCCGGGGTTCACCGCTCAGCCAGGAAATGGGGCCCTGGGCATATCCTCAATGCAGGCTGGCATGCGAAGTGTGCATGATTGTTTGGCCAGCCCGAGAGGGCCGGTCAAACATTCATGCGCTCTTTACAGAGTGCAAACCACTCCTCCTCCCGGACGTCAGGGGAGCCAAGCCCCGCCCTAGCCTGACGATACGAAAAATAAGATGATAATAACCTCAGTTATTATCATTTTATTTTTTCATTTACATTTTACATTCCACCGTGAGTAGTGGGGCGACACTCCTCCGCCTTAACGGAGGAGCTGCCCCTGCTTATAAGAATATCTGATTGTTTTGTAGTATGTTCATTAATATTTTTGGGTGACCTAGATTTCCTCTTTTGCTTCTCAGAATACATTAATTCTGGCTATGTCTTGTAGGTATTGTTTAGCTTGACTGTGTTTCTACACATAATGAGATCAATTTAATAGGTAAGAGCCCTTTTGACTTCACTTCCATTGAATTTTAATAACGAGGCCTGCCACTTTTAACAGTACCGTGCAAGATTCAGAAGCTGGAATATTTTATGCTCTTTTTCTAGAGTCTATAGCTTTTCTCTTAATTGAACTTGTGACATAAAAGATTTAAAAGATTATGCATATATACATATACCTTTGCCAAAGGCATCCTTGGAAAAATACTAGCTACTCTATACAGATCAGATGTGTTCCTATAGATGTGGTATTTTCCAAAAATGGAACTTAAGAAGACAGGGATTTCAATAGGACCTATGTGATGGGAAATGAAATAAGGAACTAGCATAGTGATGCTAATCATAAAACATAACTATGAATCTAGCCTAACATAACTTCCTTCATACTCTACCTACCTTTCCCTTTTATGTTAAATGTTCTAGCATTTTAACACGATTCCCCATGTAACTATGTCACCCGCAGTGGATGTACCAGCTACTCACTACCAGAAGACAGCTTTAAAGCACTAGAAATCCTTTCGGACATCCCCGCACAACACACAGCTGTCTCTCATATGTGTAACTATGCCACATAAGACAGATTTTCCAAAGCAAGGGTGCCAATTTCTGCACATCATTTGGGCCACCGTTATGGTAAGTTGAGCCAAACTGTTGTCCCTTCTGCCCACACAGCACCTCCAGAGTGTTTAAATGAAACTAGACCTTCCAAGTACCTGCTCATTTACACCTGCTCATTCACACCCACACACACACTCACAAAAGAACACGTGCACAAAAGACAACATTACCACTGCCCCTCGCTTTCCAACTTATTTGGTAGAAAGAGGCAGTGATCCCATCCTGTAGCTCTAAAGTCCCTTCCTCCCAGCTCAGGGTGGCAGCATTGGTCGGTGGGGGTAAGGGGCTGCAGATGAAGTGAAAATGGAGCTAAAGGCCCTCGACCTACCAGCTGCTTAGTGATTGGCCACTTTAGGGCTTAGGACAGAGGGAACTGCTGGTTGCAACTGTCTGCCCCCTGGATCATTGAGAAGGCCAACCATGGAGCAGACCAACTCTGGTAGGAATCAGGGGCTGACAGTCCTTTGGCGGCTAAGAAGGCCCCCCATGAGCAGCCGAAGATGCATCAGGCAGACAGTGATAAAGTGGGCAGGGACACATGCAGATAGCAATAGTAGCCTCACGCTGCATGTCCATGCATATCCTGACCCCTCATCTTATTGCTGACTGTCTGTAGGGGGGAAAAGTGCCTTTAATCTAGGCTCAGCTCACGTTATGGCTACTCTTGGCAGCACCTGTCTGGCCTCATTGCTACTTCTCAGATAAAGAGAGGGCATTTTGAGGTTTGGGAGAAGTAAACATGGCCTTTTAATGTATGTTCAGTGTATGTCTGTAGTCTGTTCTGATGCTCTTCTACTGACAGGCCCGGCAGGCAGAAGGGCAGCACACCAGCCTGTCAATCTCCCCGTCCTCCCCCCTGAAAAGTCTAATGGGACACCACCCCAGATACTCTCACTGATGGATGGCCCTTGAGTGAGCCAGTATAGTGTCTCGTTTCACCCCTGTCAGTAGGGCGAAATTAGTCACTATCTTCACAGAACAAAGCATGATAGACATAACAGAGGACAGAGGAGCCTGTTTTAGGGAGGAAGACTAGGACAGCTAAGGGACGGAAATATACCATCATCAGTATACTTCATGAGTGAGCTAATTCTAGGAGTTATTTCCCTCAAATGAAGCATTTCAAATAGATACACAACTTACACCATGCCATTCATGATGTTAGTGTGCATTATGTACCATGCTTTAATACATTATATTAAGTTATTTGCCATTTATTAACCGCATGGTCAACCATCAGAGTTCACAGTGCTGAAATGAAGGAGTATTCAAGTGTTCAAGTAAGCTTAAGCAAAGCTAAAACAGAACTATCATGTTTTCAGTGACTTCCTGAATTTGTATTAGCAGTGGAACAGAGTCACAGAGACTAAAGTCAAGAGCAAAAGACCCACAGCCCCTACAACATTTTTGGGGCAACTAGGTGGTGAAGGCCGGAACACCTGAGAAGACAAGTTGGCTGCTGTGGTCTTAGACACTGCCTACGAAAGTAAGGAAGCTGCCCTAGATAGTACTGAGAACCAGGCATAGGGCTATAAAGAGAACCAAGCCTGGATAAGGAGCCAATGAATTTGACAGAGGAGAGATTTAGGATCACGAAATGTGTGGACACTTAAAAGACTAGCAACAAAATTGTGGGTAATCTAAAGAAAATGCAGCAGGAGTTTGAATAGTCCTAGCTGCAAAGAATTGAAGGATCCCACAAACACTTTCCCGCAATTTTACATTATCTGACAGTTAAAACAAGTCAATATACACACATACCGCAGAGAACTTCTTTCATCATTATTCCGTCAATTCAACATACTAGTCGCAAAAAAGAAGTACATGGTTAGCTATGCACTATTTGTTCAAGCAGAGAGCATATCAGAGCTTTAAAGCCACTTTAATTTAAAAAAGGCCCAAAAACCTGACTGTTTCCTTTGGGCCTGCAATTCAAACTTACATGTGCAAAGGACTCAATTTGGAAGTGCAAAGTATTAACGAAAGATGACTTCCAACCATAAATCCTTGTACTCATGTGCAATATTACTGAACAATAGTGAATGTTATGCATGAGAAACTCCCACTCCAGAGGTGGGAAGTTGGTAATTCATTGCAGGGCAAATTTGTAAACTCCACTGGGACAAATTGATTAGTTTGTGGCTATTAACAAATGTTTTTCTGACCCCTTCTCACCCTAAAGTTATGGAGAAAAATAAAAAAACGTACCCATGCACAAATAAAATTACATTTTCTCATGGCCATTCATGCACTGTGTGTAGTTGCACATGTGGACAAGCTTATGCATATGCACAATAGTTTTCCAGGTTTATGACTGAAAACTTGCGATTGCCACTTTTTCAAGTTGTAAACTCCAAAAAACTGGAAATATGCATCAATGCGAGGACGTAAACCTGCTGGCAAAGATTTTATTGTGAATCGGCCCCAGTCTGCTGCATTAGAGAAAAATACATATGCAGACATTTTGGTGAGTGGCAACTGGTGGTTACAGAACACAATAGATAGATAGATCTCAGGGAAGAATGGCAGAGCAAGATCTGGAAAAGTTTGAAGCTCAAATTGCCCTCAATCACACTGTTGTCATATGGTGATGCTTCGAAGTGATGCTGCAGGAATTTAATTTCCTACTCAAGAGTTCTTGTGGGTGGTGAAGTGAGTGATTCATTTTTGCACACACTTACACGACAAAAGCCCCTTTCTCGTATTTCATTGAAGCCGAGCTGGGAACTCAGGACAGGATATATTAAATCATGAACATTGCAGGACCGAGAGCCTGAGCGACGGACAATCCGATGGCTAGCTGTCTTCAGATGCTAATGTCCTCCCTTTCAAAAATGGACCTGGAGCATCAATTCATTTCCTTTATTGTATAAACCCTGGGTGAATCACAAAAAGGAACGGCGAAGCAGGAAAGTTAACATGTGTGGCTTCTCTGGTCCACGGCTTGCAAGGAAGAATAGGGTTCGCATCTTCAAAGGAATGGTTTCTAAGCAACCAGCAGCCAAGGCACTTAATCAGCACTTGGCCAGAAGCCAACACAAGTTGGCCCGCTTGGCATGGAGAAAGAGAGCAAAGGGTGGTGGCCCGGTGGGCATGATTATCTATGGTTATTGAGGTGGGAGGTAGTCTTTCCCGTGAAAAGAGTCTTGAAAAGCTGCACTGCCCTCCCATGGCTCTTTGCAAAATGACCTTGACATGGAAAAGTACTGTTCTTGGAATTCTAATTTCGGTATTTGAAGGGCAAGATAAAAGGTTATATTTTTCTTAAGGAGGACAGTTGTAAAACAATGACATTAAAGCCCCAGGAGGGCATACCAACTGCAAAATATGTTAATTTCAGACAAAGTGTATAGATCAAGTGCAAATCGCTTATGGATGCAGTACACTACAAAAGTGCATAAAACTATGGTTTATACATGGTGTGTGTGCAACCTACAATATTTATAAGCCTTATAACTAAAGAACTTACAAGATACGCATGACAGAATTGTTGACACAGGCGCTCTGGAGTTTACTCCATCATTGAAACAAAGTTAAATAATGGTGTATATTACACACATCAAAATGATCTCTCCTGCAGTGTTAACCACTGACTGTTTATAGAAACATTAATATTACAGACAGTGAGAATATCTCAAATAATCACAAGCTGATAAAAAATAAGGCTAATGCATCACAAACAACAAATAAAGCAATCAGTGGCTGGTACATTAACTTCTATGTGTGGGTCCCTAAAAACAACACACAAGTGTGCACACACATACACGCACGCACACACACCTCTCTCTTTCTCTCTCTCTCTCTTGCTCTTGTGACTGTGCGAATCCACTGGGCTATTTCTTAGGTTACTACTTTTGATGGCACCTAGTATTGGCAGAAAAGCTTTACCTAGCCTCCTTTTTTGCTAAATTGAGTTTAGCTGAGGCTCATTTAATGATGGTGCACCAGGCAGGAAGGTGAAATATTGTGGGTGATCTGCACTAGGACAGTGGAAAAGAGCGCCTATTGCTAAGCCAACTGTTTCTTAGCTTGAGCACCAGTACCTCCAGGTGCAGGCTTCCACCTGTGCAATTTCCCACCAAAGAGGACTTTGAGCGACATCAACCCCTGTGACCAAGTCGCCCTACCTGGACCATGGACTGAGGGTTGGCCCCAGGAAGACCCTCATTGACTGCACAGCATCCTCAGCATCTTACAGCATCTTCAGCATCCTGTGTCCCTTGCATCAGGACCACTCCATTAAAGTCTATGGTGGTTCACAGATGGAGCCTGGACCTGGACTTGAGACTGCTTTGTGGACAAGGTAACTATCCAACTACTCTTCATTGGCCCCCCTGATCTTCCTACTGTTGGAGTTGTTCGCCCAAAGCGGTCAGAGTAGCTGAACACAGCTCTTCAAAGGTTTTACAACGTTTTCACACTTTGGGGTTACCAAAGCCTGGTCACATTTTTGAGTGAGAAACTTTACAATTGGCTTAAAAAGTCACATCTCCGGAACCCTTCGGTGGATTTTATCAATTCTGGTGTAAAAAAATTCATAAAAATAAGCTCTATGTTTATAAATTGGTATCAGATTTCTTTCTTGTTGAATGTCTTTCTTATTTTGTTCTTTTGGTGCCTCTAAATGATTTACACTTGTTTGTTTAAGCCTGATTGCTCAAAACCACAGCTATCCTGGGTTGAACTAAGGTTTAGCAAATGAGACTGAATGGATGCAAGTTGGTTTTGTGAGTGTATTCCACTGATAGGTCGCACAACCACACCATCATATAATATATATATATATATAATACTAATTATATCTGTATTGTGTTTAAGAGGTTAAATTGACATATTATGGCTCCTTTAAAAAGTATCATCCCAGAATTGTGACACGCTATTTTTCGTGTCACAGTGAGTTGCACAGCCTTTTGCACATTTGCGAAATATTTACACGTACTCAATGATTATTGTCAAAGTTCATCCAAATTTTATTTGCATAGTTCATCCAGCTTTATCCGTTACGTCAAGGAAATGAAGATCAACATTTTCAAGCATGGTAAATGACACTGGAATTGCCCGTCCGGGCCTATTCCGAGGCACGTAATCTGTCACCATTCCTCCTGCATATTATTTCACCCAATGCATTTCGGTCTAACTTCAGACCTTCCTCAGGGGTATCTATAAATATTGAAAGTACACGTCAGCCCCGCACAATTCATGAACAAAATCGATTTCAAACGCAAACTTTATGTTGCTCTATGTGACTTCAAAATATAAACCATCATTTATAAAAAAACTTTTATAAAAGAACATACCCATCCGTGAACATGTATCCCCCTGGATCACCTTCCTTTTGAGGTTACCAATGTGATGTTAACCCAAAATTCCTCCGTGTCAAAAATACCCATTGTTTCAATCCCCACGCACTACAGTTTTCAACCTCCCAATTATACCGTCCATCTCACTCATGCCCCACCTCCCCCGTTTTTGCTTTTCCTAGTTAAGTTGTTAATACGGCCTGTATAATCACAAAGTTCAAATCCTGTCAGACATAATTCAGGCGAAAACGTCCGTTTTCAACATCGCCCCTTATGTTAGCGATAACTATCGCTAATGACATGCAAGGGAGGCGTTCTCGTGCAAAAAGGCCGCTAACCCCACTTCGCGATATTTACAAAGGGATTCTTGAAGTTTGGAGGACCAAAAAAACTGCCTCTAACTGCAGTTAGAGGCAGTTTTTTAATACCAGAAAATAGCTGGTCTTAAAAATGGAGATAACCCTTGGGGCCTCATTTCAGCAGGTTTTGGTGCAGGACAGCGCTGCAAGCAATGTTGCTGTGCTTCCCTGCGACAAAACTACAGGGCAGGATTGCGCACCATCAATAAGATAGTGCGCATTCCTGGGCCTCACTCATGATAAGTTTTGCAGCACTGCGACAAGACAGTGTTGCAACACTTTTCACTACCCCCTTCTTGCGACACCACGGATGCGCTGTATTCACTGGACAGCGCTCCATGACGCAAGTAATGACAGATACGTTTGGAATCCTGACGTATCTGTCTGCGCTAAAGTCACACATTGCTGCAGTTGTGTCACAAGCATGACGCAACTCCAGCAATCAATGGGGCCAGCCTATCCCTGTGGCACTGCATCACCCTTACGCCTGCCATCAGGCAGGCGTAAGGTACTGACGCAGTGCCATCCTTGAGGGGTGCCCAGGTGTCAGCGCAGTTGGATATCCATCGGTTGCGGTTGGGCGCTGCTGTGTCATCGTCTGTAAGCGTTGGCGGAGTGGTGGTGCTGAGGGAGTTGACGAGATGTACTTTGGTGGCCTTGATCCAGCTTCGAGGGGGGTGATGATGGCATTGGTGTATGGTGGGCATGGTGAAGATGTGATGTATACAATGATGGTTGGTCCAGGAGAGTCCGGTGGTGTGGCTGTAGTTAAAGGTCCCGCTGGCGGAGGAGACGTGCTCGACTGTGTGTCCTGCTATGTGGCTTGCTGCAGTGACTAGCTGCTTGAGTCTGATGTTGGGGAGCTTCCCCAGGAGGGAGTGGTGTTCTGGTCACTGGGGTTGTCCAGGTGGAACTTTGTTCGCCGAGTAGGATGTCGTCGGTGAATGTGAGAGCCTGGTGTGCAATGAGGTCTACAATGGTATCGGAGAATGGGGGTCCATGGCCCGGGGTGCCTGCAGATGAGGGTGCCGCAGAAGATGGGGTTGGGCCGGATCTGGAAGTTGAGGTGTTCCATGGTCACCGTGGGGTCATTAGAGTGCGTGGTCAGTCGGAGTGTGCTTCTGTAGGTGATGGCAATGCCTCCTCCAGGACGGTCGGGTTGGTCCTTGCGGGTGATTTAGTATCCGTCAGTGATGGTGATGGCGATGTCCGGTCCGGAACAGAGGTTGGTCGTGGCAGGCGATGTGGCGTCCAGGGTTGATGGCGAGGAGGGTGCTGGCGTTGTATCGGTGGAGTGTCCGAGAGGAAGGGTGCTTGGTGCTGTGTACATTCCAGGGGCAGACGAATGCAGACGGGCTTGCCTATGGCTTGCCTTTGGCATGGGAGACGTCCATTACAACGCAGGCATTACATCGTAATGCCTTTACAACGCAACCCCAACAATGCAGGTGCCTTTACATCACATTCCATTGCAAAGCATTGTGAGGTCAGTAATGGGATATTTTAAGTTTTAGGGTGAGTATGGGTTTTGGGTGTCTGAGATTAAATTTGGGGTGTCTTATGTGGTAAAATCTGAAATTTGGGGTGTATTTCGTTGTCAATTAGAAAAATTGGGGTGTGCATTTGGGTCAAATATGATTTTTAGGGTGTGTTTTTGGGGCTCAAAGATGAATTTTAGGGTTCAGGGTTTGCTTTGGGGTGCAAGGGTTAGTTTTAGGGTTGCACTCACTGAAGTGGGAATAGTAATATTTACATCTCCGCTATCCAACACCTTCCCTACTGTTGCAATATGCCTAGTATTAGAATGCATTGTAATGGAATGCGATCTAATGGTATGCGTCATAACTTCATATATACCTTTGGCACACCAGGGGTACGCCCGCTGCGCATGGCCGCACAGCGGCCGCCATTGAGAAGTGCTGCGGGGGGACTGGACAGCTGGGAGGTGGGAAACACCGCAAAGGACGCTGGATGGAGCGTGGACGCGAGTGTGTTTGTGGGAGTGGGTGTTATAAATATTTAAATGAGAGAAATCTTACCTCGAGGGCGGGTCCCGTGTCTTCGTTGCTCCTGCTCTCCTTAGTCTGCTTCCAGGAACAGGAAGTAGGCAGCGAGGCTCCCTCCCCTAAGCCAATACCAACGCAGCAATGCGGCATTGGGATTGGTCATTAGTGCCGGGACAAGGCGTACAGCCAGGGGCTGGAGGGGTGGGCATGTTCTCCATGCAGGCTGTAATGCAGCCTGCATTGCGAACAGGACAGTGTGCATGACTGATTTAGGCGGCCTGAGTGGGCCGACCAAACAGTCATTCCGCACTTGAGTGGGCATGCCACTCCGCCCCTGCCCTGCTCCGTGAGTGGAGCAGCCCTACCCACCCTCCCGCCCTTAAAGGAAACATAGCACGATTACATCAGGAAGTTATCATCATGTGATGATTTTTCCTCTTCCTGCACTGCTCAAAAGCAGTGGGGCTACACTCTTCCGCTACAGCGGATGATCCGCCACTGGGGGTGCGTCATCTACAGGTGCTAGGCCTGGGTGACTCGAACCCCGTGCCTCCTCCGCTACGCGTCCCACCTTCTCTTTACCTGGACATTGACACCGTGGCGCAATCCGCAGCACTCTCTCCAAATCTGTGACTCAGCCAGCAGGAGCCTCAGCCAGGTGGGATTTCACAAGCCTGGGTACAGCAGTCGCCAACAAGTCCACTGATGAACCTCCCGATGCAGTTGATGCTTCAGGACCCCCTTAGGCTTGAAGTTGCTGCGCTCCCGCCACACAAGTTCGGCGTAGCTCAGGGGCCTCACCATCCACAGCTTCCGGCCAGCGCAACATCATCTGGCCTGTGATGCAGAGAGGCACCCCCTACCATTGGTAATCCCCTCCGTGCACCCTGGTGTAGTGGTGGATCGTAGTATGCGATGCAGACCTCCCTACGTTGGTGCGCAGGAGCGCCTATACCATTCACAGCTCCAAGGGGCTCAAGACGGTCTTCTCACATATGTCAGCAACGTGTCTCCATGCGACCTGCCAGACTTCACCACCAGGTACGGGCTATCGCCGCGCCTCAATGTCTACTGCCACAGCTCATCGACTCCACAGCTCCTCCGCATCCCACTCCAGGCTCCAGACGTAAGTCCAGCGAGGCAACCAGGCTCCAGACGCAGGTCCAGCGAGGCATCCAGGCTCCAGACGCAGGTCCAGCGAGGCATCCAGGCTCCAGACGCAGGGAGGCATCCAGGCTCCAGACGCAGGTCCAGCGAGGCATCCTGGCTCCAGACGCAGGTCCAGCGCGGCAACCATGCTCTCATCTTGGTCATCCTGGATGTTGGGTGGCTTGAGGGGGCTGTTGATGAGTGCTGCACTTGGCCCTGGATGCTCCATCCTGAATTTCATTGTATTTTTTGCCTATTTTCTATTGGTGGTTGACTGATAGGCTATTTTCTAACCCTGGGCATCCAATTCCGCTCCGCTCGCGGAATTTGCGGAATTTAGGCAATTTCGCGTTCCGCGGAGAACGCGGAATTGCCAACAATTCCGCGATCCGCTGCGTAGCGGAATTATTTTCTTGTCGCGCTTTAAAAATGTGTTCTAGCGCGCGCGATAGCGACTTACCGGGATTCCTGCGTTCGCCGACGGGTTTTCCTATCCGTTCGCGTGCGCCACGAGATTTCGGTAGCCGGCCGCGTTATCCCGCGAGAGTTTGCGATTGCGAACACGTCATTCGCCGCGCCATCGGACAACGCGAGAGTGTGCGATCGCGAACACGTCATTCGCCGCGCCATCGTGCACCGCGAGAGAGATTGCAACCGCGAACACGTCATTCGGGCGCGCCATCGGACATCCGGCGATATTTTTGTACAGCTCGCGATCCCGAACACGCAAAATTTTCAATCTGGAGAACAATAATATCGCAAGCAGCATCAAACCTTCTATAAATTGATGATTTGGCTGGAAAATAAACCTCAGATTGATATTTGGCTGTCCTTTTTGGTCAAATTTTTTGGGGGGGAGAGGGAGGAAGTGCCACAGAGTCTCCTACTTCCTGTTCCTGTCCAGCAGGCTCCTCCCAGTGCTTTGTCCATCTCCTGTTCATTTTTCACTTGGATTTGAGCTGGAAGGATCACTCTTTGTGTCTGCTGCATCATTATCATTGGATTTGAGGATTTTGGAATTTGAGATTTTACAAGTAAGTTGGTGTTGTTTGATTGGGGCATTGCAGTTGCTGCAACTTCATTTTTGGTACTTTTCATCATTTTAAAAAATAAATCGTTGTGGGTAGCCAGTAGGTCCAGAGCTAGTCATGGGTCATGGATTGCTGTGTGATGTATTTATTAATTTCAAACATCATTTAGGGGGCATGGATGGCATTGGATTGAATTGGAAAATGTGTTTTTTGGGGTGTATTTCAGTTTTTTGGGCTGTGTGTTAAATACATGCCTTAGTTGTGTGTGGTGTGCTGCAGGTCTTGTTTAGCCCTGTGTATTTTCGTTTTTGCATTTTATTGCATTACAGGCAAAGCAAAAGCAGGGTGGTTTACCATGCAGCCTTTGCCTGGCTATTATAGGCCTGTTTTCAGTACATTGTTTTCCAGGCCTCCTGCTTGTTGCTTGTGATTTGTGAGTGTCCATGTGGCTGGTAGCCATTTCTGGTGGGAGTTACAAGTGTGCTGCTTTAGCCATATACTAAGGCCTGTATGTGTTTCCCTTTGTGGCCTAGGCTTCTTGTTGTGGGCCTGGCCATGAGGCTGGCGGCCATTTTGAAGCCAGGCAGTGTGCTTTTTGCCATAGGCCTGCATTGTCTGTCTTCAGTTTCTTGTTGTTGTGGGCCTGGCCATGAGGCTGGTGGCCATTTTGAAGCCAGGCAGTGTGCTTTTTGCCATAGGCCTCCATTGTCTGTCTTTAGTTTCTTGTTGTTGTGGGCCTGCACATGAGGCTGGCGGCCATTTTGAAGCCAGGCAGTGTGCTTTTTGCCATAGGCCTGCATTGTCTGTCTTTAGTTTCTTGATGTTGTGGGCCTGGCCATGAGGCTGGTGGCCATTTTGAAGCCAGGCAGTGTGCTTTTGCCATAGGCCTGCATTGTCTGTCTTCAGTTTCTTGTTGTTGTGGGCCTGGCCATGAGGCTGGTGGCCATTTTGAAGCCAGGCAGTGTGCTTTTGCCATAGGCCTGCATTGTCTGTCTTCAGTTTCTTGTTGTTGTGGGCCTGGACATGAGGCTGGCGGACATTTTGAAGCCAGGCAGTGTGCTTTTTGCCATAGGCCTGCATTGTCTGTCTTTAGTTTCTTGTTGTTGTGGGCCTGGCCATGAGGCTGGCGGCCATTTTGAAGCCAGGCAGTGTGCTTTTTGCCATAGGCCTGCATTGTCTGTCTTTAGTTTCTTGTTGTTGTGGGCCTGGCCATGAGGCTGGTGGCCATTTTGAAGCCAGGCAGTGTGCTTTTTGCCATAGGCCTGCATTGTCTGTTTTCAGTTTCTTGTTGTTGTGGGCCTGGCCATGAGGCTGGTGGCCATTTTGAAGCCAGGCAGTGTGCTTTTTGCCATAGGCCTGCATTGTCTGTCTTTAGTTTCTTGTTGTTGTGGGCCTGGCCATGAGGCTGGCGGCCATTTTGAAGCCAGGCAGTGTGCTTTTTGCCATATGCCTCCATTGTCTGTCTTTAGTTTCTTGTTGTTGTGGGCCTGCACATGAGGCTGGCGGCCATTTGGAAGCCAGGCAGTGTGCTTTTTGCCATAGGCCTGCATTGTCTGTCTTCAGTTTCTTGTTGTTGTGTGCCTGGCCATGAGGCTGGCGGCCATTTTGAAGGCCGGTAGTTTGCTTTTTGCCATATGCCTCCATTGTCTGTCTTTAGTTTCTTGTTGTTGTGGGCCTGCACATGAGGCTGGCGGCCATTTTGAAGCCAGGCAGTGTGCTTTTTGCCATAGGCCTGCATTGTCTGTCTTCAGTTTCTTGTTGTTGTGTGCCTGACCATGAGGCTGGCGGCCATTTTGAAGGCCGGTAGTGTGCTTTATCCATAGGCCTGCAAGCTTGTAGCCTAGTCTGCCAACAGGCCTTTCATCCAGTGGGCCCAGAGGTAGTCAGGGGTGCATGAAACAACTGTTTCTGTGTGTTCTGTTCAATTTAAACATCATTTAGGGTACATGGATGGCATTGGATTGAATTGCAAAATGTGGATTTTTGCGTGTATTTCAGTTTTTTGGGGTGTGTTAAATACATGCCTTAGTTGTGTGTGGTGTGTTGCAGGCCTTGTTTAGCCCTGTGTATTTTCGTTTTTGCATTTTATTGCATTACAGGCAAAGCAGTGTGGTGTACCATGCAGCCTTTGACTGGATATCGTAGGCCTGTTTTCAGTACATTGTTTTCCAGGCCTCATGCTTGTTGCTTGTGATTTGTGAGTGTCCATGTGGCTGGTGGCCATTTCTGGTGGGAGTTAACTAAGTGTGCTGCTTTTGCCATTTAGGCCTGAATGGTTTTCCTTTTGGCTTACTGCTTGCATCCATCCCCTTTGCCAGCTGCAGCTCCCTGAATGATGTGATGACTGAGCAAATAATTTAATGCCAAACAGGGTCCACTTATATTACATTTGTATTTTGGTTGTTGTTCCTCTTCTTTCCTATCCTTCCTGACAGTGTACACAGTATACCATGAAAGCCCTTGTTGACAGTCTCACAAATGGCTACACTAATTTATATCATTTATTTGTTTGTTTGTACTGCTAGTAATTGAACCACAACAACAAATGCAACATTTCACTGATGTTCTTCTCCTGGCTTCTTTGCTTTTAGGTGCACAAAAAGACAGAGGAGGAGGTGTCATCATCACCCGTTGTACTGCCAGGCAGAAGTCCTGCTGCGCGTCACGTCCACGTGTGACCACAGACATCTCTGCAACTTGTGCACCTGCGTCCTGCTGACATCTGAAGAAGATGGCCCCAAAGAAAGGTACCAGGTCCTCCAGTACCAAGAAAGTTGCCAGTGAGAAGAAGGGACAGAAGAAGGAAGTGGCACTTGCCAAGACTGGTGTGCCGGCCGATGTGTTTTTTGGTAAAAAAAAAACTTACGCCTGCAGCAGCGGTGTCCAGCGGGGACCAAGCTGGGAGCAGCACCATGACTGTGGCAGAGGTAGCCAGTCTACTAACGACCAGTGATGTTGAAATGTCATTATCGCAAAGTAGTACCCAATCCACGCACACGCAGGCGGAAACTCAGCAGATAAGTGGGCAACCCCAGCCGCAACCCCAGCCGTAACCCCAGCCGCAGCCAGAGCCACAGCCGGAACCGCAACCACAGCCGGAACCACAGCCGCAACCACAGCCGCAGCCGGAACCACAGCCGGAACCACAGCCCACAATAGTAGTTGTTCCACCTGAAGTAGGGGCAGTTCAGGAAATCGAGCTTTTTGCAGACGAAGAGGAGCAAGCCACTGTTCCAGAAGATCCATTGTCTTCCATACCCCCAGCAAGGAAAAGGAGGGTTAGTCCATCAACTTCTTCTTCAAGCCCTGCTTCTGATGATCTAGATGCCACTTGGAAGCCATCAGCTCAGCCTGAGAGTGATGCACGCCACAAGACAAGGCTAGTGAAAAGGAAGGTTCCAGAAAGCCTTACAGTTATGGAGGTAGATGTAGACGAGGGGGTTAATGATGATGATGATGATGAAGAGCCAGTCATCACGAACATCACTCCTGGGCCTGCGGAGATGGAGACCAACATTATTAGACTATCCCAAATCGCTGCGAGGGATGTAGCACGGATACCACCAACACAGGTAACGCCAACACGACCTCCAGCTTCCATATTTGCCTTTGCAAAGGTCCGGCAGGGACCTACATCCAGCTCAACCACCACCTCAGTAGGTGGTGGTAATGTAAGTGCACAGAGTCAAATTCCATGCACACCCTCCATTTCATCTGGTATTGAAAGTGGCACCTTCAGCAGCGGCAGAAAGTTCTCCCCAGTTTGGGACTTCTTTTCGGTTAGCAGTAAGGAGGAGAACATTGCTATATGCTCAATTTGTCGGCAGCCTGTTAAGCGGGGTAAGCTTGGTACAAACTATGGTACCGGAGGACAAACAAGTCATCTAAAAACACCACACTATCAAGTGGGAGGCTCACCTACTTCACTTAGAAAAAAGGAAAACTGGACCCATTGCTGTTGTTGAGGATGAAGAATTAGGGGAAGATATGATCGCGGTGGAAGGTCAACAAGAGGGAGACATTTCTAGCCCTACCCCCAGCAGTGTACTGGTAACGCACACATCCTCAGCAACATCTGAGTGGCACCGTAGTAAGAGTCAACATGAGACACAAAGACAACCGGGCACTGCAATGAGCAAAAGTGCAGCGTTGTTGAGCCTAGCTGGGTTCAAGAAGAAAGGTGCACCACAAAGGAAAATATTCCAGCCTACCATTGACAGCATGCTTAGGTCGGAGGGGCAGTACCAACGCAACCACCCAACGGCACGGTTGTACAATGCGAAGCTGGCAAAAATGTTAGCGCTGGACCTTCTCCCTTTTTCATTTGTGGAAGGGGTGGGTTTCCTTGAATTTGTGTCAGCCATCTGCCCTAAATGGAAGGTTCCCAGCCGATCCTATTTCGCCCGAGTTGCTGTTCCAGCACTACATCACGATGTGCTGGAATTGGTTGGACAAGCTTTGCAGCAGAGTGCTGTTCACGAAATCCACCTGACAACAGACATGTGGACCAGTTGCCAAGCCACTGATTACATGTGCATCACTGCACACTGGGTCTCTTTTGTGGGGGTTAGAGACAAGCTATCTGAAGTAGGTGCTGTTGACACAGCTGCAATTTTTAATGCTTCTCGGAAACATGCAACTGTAGCCATGTTCGCCATGGAGAAATCTCATACTGCTGAAAACATTTTGGAAGAGTTTAACAGCAAGGTCTTTGAATGGCTGCGCCCCAGAGGGCTTGACATTGGTTTTGTTGCCACGGATAATGGCAGTAATATACTTAAGGCCATGACGCTTGGTGAGTATTTCAGGGTCCCGTGTTTGGCGCACTGCATTAACATTATAGTTCAAGACTTTCTGAAAAAAGAACCCATAGTCAGCAACTTACTGACCACCTGCCGCAGAATATGCACGCATTTCAGCCATTCTTTTAAAGCCCGGAAGCAGCTGAGGATCATTCAACGTGGCTATAGAATGACAGTCAAAGCACTCATCCAGGAGGTGGCAACACGTTGGAACTCAACGTATTACATGCTTGACCGTCTGTTTGAGCAGTACAGACCAATCAATGAATATGTCATGCAAAGGGCGGATGCTACTGTGAAAGGCATGACCCTTCAGATGGACCAATGGTGCCTAGTTAAATCTCTTACAGAGATGCTTCTTCCTTTCGAGGTCTTCACACGTGAAGTCAGCAAGGAGGACTGTACTATGGGCCAAGCTATCCCATTGTTGCACATGCTAGAGCAACAGCTGATGCGGGTGTGTGAAGGGTACAAAGGTGTGGAGGGAAAAAAAGAAGCATATGAGTTGGTGGAGAGCTTATCATGTCGCTTAAGTGAAAATGCAAGGGTGCAAAATAAGATTGTGTCACAACAACATTACATTTGTGCCACAATTCTGGATCCACGGTACAAATCGGCACTGCACAGTAAGACATTACTCCCTTTTTCAGAAGTGGATGTTGCCCGGTACAAAACTTGGATAGCTGAGGCAGCCAGTACATTGGAAAATGAACGGCTGGTAATTAAAGGCCTCAAACCCACGTCAAGTACTGCAGCAGAGCATCCGGCGTCAAGTTCAACTTCAGAGCCTGTGGGCAGTGCATTTGGTTCACAGCTGTCACCAACACTATCGACAACAGCAATAACCGGCTCATCAGCCCCAGTACAAACGGCACAGGATTGGTATTTATAGCAAGGACTTGCTAGGTCCAGTGCTGATGCAAAGACAAAAGAGGCCGCACTAAGTTTAGCACCCCTGAACATTGACCGAATGGTCCAGGCCTACCTGGATGACCCAACAGAGGTCTACATTGATCAAAACCCATTGCGGTATTGGTATGGCAAAAGGGGCCAATGGCCAGTGCTCAGCAGGCTGGCGATAAACTATCTGGCTTGCCCCGTCGCAAGTGTCTCTTCTGAACGTGTTTTCAGTGCTGCTGGTTCCATTGTAACAGTGAAAAGGACCAGTCTCTCACCCAAAAACGTTGAGAGGTTAACCATGATCAAAATGAATCAGCAATTTATACCACCGAATTACACAATACATGAATCAACTCCGGAAGATGAGGACAGCGGCTCAGGTGACGGAAGTAGCGTGTTGGATGCTGATTACCTACTTCTGGTTGAACCTCCAGAGTTTGAGGACGAGCTATACTTCCCTGACAACTAGGCTTCCACTTCTTACTGTGGTTCTCCCTTATTTACTTCTATTTGTGTGTTTGTCTTTCTGTTTGGAAACTTCAAATCACAACAAATCCATCACCACCGTCTTCGTATTTTATTGCCTTATATGAGTTTCAGCTCTCTGCATTTCAGTCCATTCCTCCGAGTCCTGCTCCTCCTGAATCGACCTAAATCTATTGCCCTCAAGCCAGATGATAATTGGTTGTAGCATAATCGAAGAAAAACTAAAATCTTGCCTCGTTGAGTCTCTCCAAAAGAAGTGGAACATGATGATGACTACTATAGCTATCCTCCTTTCCGAGCCGATACAGACTGCCCATTAACTGAAGATGAGAAGGAACAGGTAATGAATGATGACATGCATTGGACGCTGACTGAGTGATTTGTGTTGTTGTTGTTTGTAGTGCATGAAGGTAATTCATTGTGTACTATTATCTAATCTACACACTAAAAGTAACTCAATGCAATGTTTGTTTCCATTCTTGTTTTTCAATACCTATTTTCTAATTCTACTGCAGGCCGATCCATTGCATTTTGAATATGGAAAGGGGACTCAATCTGTACACTACTGCACACTGAGTTGGACAACACACCATGATGATGACCACAGTGACATTATCTCTTCGCAGTCACTCAGTACGATCAGAGATGATTGGTGGAATAACTCAGTTCTTTTCATGAGTGCATTAAAAGGTAACCAAGTCAACAACAACCACTGCAGACCTACATGTCTGTGTAGTGGTGGAGTCTAGTGTGGTGGTATGACTGACAGCGGGGCATTGATTTAGTCACTTAATTTGTAAAATGCTATGTTGCTGTATATCTGCTTTGTCTGCCTCTGTCAAAAAATGTACGCTAAATGGAGGATGTGTCACGGGTGCCGTGGGCCTGCTCTGTCCTGTTGTTGTTGGAGGTTAATGCTGGAAACAGACTAGAGTAGACATGATGTATCCAAATCCATGCCGCCTCTGAAATTGTTCTTGTTGCACTCCACCGTAATTTAGGCATTTTTTTTCTACTTGATTTTTCAATATCCCTTTTGTTTTCCCATCTACAATTACAGGCCGGCCCTTACCCTGTGCTACACTGGGAAAAACTACTCTCACTTACCTTACCAATGAATCTACATCAGGCAGGCAGTGGCGTCACCCAAGATTGATGGCCGGAGCGTCCATGGAAGGGAGGACCAAGACGAATGCCGAGATGTAACTCCACATTTTAACCAGGATAACATACAGTAACAGTATCAACTTTCATCATCTTTTAAATTTGATTCATTTTTGGTCTTCAATCATTACTACTGTGTGTTGTTGTTGTTATGTTTGCTCTCTGCTTATAATTCAATTCATCCCTACAGCAATTTTTGGCTTTTCTTTGCTATCTTTAAGCCCGGGCCGGTACAGCACAACAGAAACTGAATGTAATTCGGGTCTCTCTGAGGGCAGACAGGCAAGGCAAATTGCATAATATACTGCTGCCCTGTACTGTCTAATTGTCTAGTAGTAGTAGTTAGTAAGTACTATCATTAACCATCAAGTTATCATCATCATGCATGCATTTCCTTTTTCTCCCTTAACTGATTTATGGATATGGTTGTCTGCCAAGATTGTGTTTTGTTGTTGTCCATGTGTACTGTTTTTCTTTGTCAAACCTTTCACAAAACCCCCTTCCCAACCATTCATCAAACCCTAACCCTCTTCCCCGGGCTGTGTGACTTATTGAGGTGTGACTAAATTAAATGTACACCAATAATTTATCACACGCTTGCTGGGGCGGATGTGGCTAAAGCAACATAAATGCATTTTCAAGGCACGGTGCGGATATTCTGCTTGCCCACCCTCCTATGAGCAGTATATTTGCGATTTTTTTTTTTTTTTTTTACCAAAGGAACCTAATCTATCAACATTAATTGCCGGCATAGATTGGATTTGTTGTCATCCTCCGAAACAGCACTAACGGTTACGCTTGTGTCGAGTCACGGTGTACTGTAGGCCTAGTCGAGTGACTCGACACAGCTATAGTTTGTAACTCTATGTACTAGGCTATCCCCGCAACCATTATGTTTCCTTGTATTTTGGCATATTATTGTTTGGCAGTAAGTTCCGTACTGTACTTCGTTCTACTACTCCTCCCACAGTCTCTCTCAGGCGACTGACTGTCTCATTTTCTTTTATTTGCAAGTGAAACTGCCAGGGTCTACTACTACTACCACCACAACCATGGCATGTTGGGAAAGAAAACCATCATCACCATGCAGCCATCGCCGTGCCCAAGTTAAACATCAAGCACAGGTAAGAGAAGAAGTTTGGGGAGGCATAATTAATAACAGGATTTTTTTCACTAATTCTATTTCACACACCCCTTTGAGTCCAGTTGCAGAATGCATAGATTAGGAGGAGAGACTGACAGTACTAGTAGGACAAGTCCCTCAGTGAGGGGTACCGCATCTGTCTGTGTCTTAGTAACTCAGCCAATTATTTAAATCAAACACTGGCTGTGGCACTGCACCAGCAAGGAAACCGTGTGACGTAAAACAGTAACCCCACCCACAAAACATTAACCACATCGTATAAAGTCTAAATATGTAATTTAATACCCTAACAAAAATAAACTATGTAAAAAAAATCCCACAACACCTGACCCACCCCTCTCCCTAACCCCAACCAATGTTCATGTCCCGGATTCCCACCCACCAAAAGAAGCTATAAAAAAGGGGCAATAAATAAATGGGGTCTCAGCGGGCTCGCCTCTCCAGGACACGGATGCGCTCCTCTATGCGGGCCACGCGGTGCTTCAGCGCGCGGCAGTTGCATCCACAGGGGGGGGGCAGCAGTGCTTCTTGCTGTGTGGCGGCGGGCGGCTGACAGGCGGTGGCGCCGTAACACTTTAGGGGTGTCTGGGGCCCGGGGCATTGGAGGAGGCTGCAGCTGCTGCCGCCGCCGCCTCCACCTCCTCCTCCTCCAGAAGAACCAGCCGCTGGTATTCGGCCTGTATGGCCTCCAGCTTCCGGCGCCGGGCCTTGGCCGCCAACTCCTTCCTGTCCACTTTACCTTTGGAAGGAGTCGCACTCGCTATATCAAGAAGAAAAAACAAGACTATTGTAAAATATACTCTTAGCAAAGCAGTCAGACAAATTCATTCTACACATAGTGGCACAGTAGCACTAGCAAGCACAGTACGTAACATTTGTGGTATGTATCTATCCTCCCACTACCTCGGCCTCGAACATTTGTGGTACTTTCAGGCATTCCACCACCCATGCATCTGATTCATATCACACACCTATGCATGCATCCCACGTATCCTTCTCTGCCAGTCATAAATATAAAATCTCGCCAGTCCTTCCTCCTTCCACCCTTCTTTCCCTTTTCGTTCAACCCATCCATCAAGGTCATCTGATCAGACTTTGTCTTCTCCATAAAAATTTCACAGCTGAGTTGAAGTCCGATAGAAGAGGCCATTGGTTACTCTGAGTACACTCCCGTCACTAATGCTATTGCTAATGCTAAGTAAAGGGTGTCTTCTTCAACCGTTCACAACAACTTCTTAAGTCTCAACAGTACAGTACACATTACACCCTTGCAGCGAGTGTAATGTCAATAAGTAAGGATTAGGAATATAACTTACCACCGCCCGCCACTGCTGCTGGCTCACCCCCTGCAGCTCCTCCAACTGCTGCATCGCCTGCACCCTCAGCGGCCGCGTCACCTTCGCCGCTGGCCCCGGTACTGGTGGTCGGTAGTACGCCTAGAAAAACATTACACATTTTTCAGATGCCATATACACCTCCCCTATTTTTGACTAGCAAGAATGAAAAAAAAGTTAATACATACATAATACATATACAACATACATCACTAGTATAAATCAGGTAGTAGAGTAGACACTGGTAGTGTTATATGGTCCCTAGGGTCATTCTAGTCTTTGCTAAGTTACCCCGAGCCATGCAACCATTTTAGCTCTGTCTTTTATTTTTGCGCAAGTTACCTCGCTGCTTGTTGTGAAAGACGCCTTTGAGCCCACATGAGCTCATACTGCTACTGTCTGAGTGCTGCGTACAAGGTCGAAAAACAACCGACTTTGTTATGGAGTTCTGGTGTTAGTCCATATTGCTTATCCATAAAAAAACTGCACTTTTTGGCACGACTGAGAAATGCTTGCACTATACTAACGCGCACCATTTTTCTCATTACAGACGGAAGATTCCCTTATACGAACTAAGAACCAGAGCTTTGCAGACCTTATGATGTAACCAGTACTAGGTTCTTCTAAGGTGAGGGCTCCCCAGAATTCTCACATCTCCATTTATAATTTTATATAAACTAGATTCCTACCAAGGGGAGGGTAGTTCTTCCACCACTGTTCAGTTATCATGATCTCGCCTTTTTTCTTCTATGGACTTGTAGTTGTAAGTAACTTGTAAGTCTAACTAAGTGTAACAATGTTTATTGTTTTAATCTTATGCATTTTGCTGTTGCTGCTGCATTATACAACGTACAGAGCTTGTCAGTTGGAAATAAAAATAAACCTTTTGAACTTACATAGACTCGGTGGTATTTGGTGTGGAGTTACACGAGAGAGTGAGCAAAAGGGTGTGCATTGCTTCCGCGACAGAGGTTGGGAGTGTTATGTTGTCTGGGTTGTCTACTCATTGGGTATTTTGGGGGGGCGTTTCGGAGTAATGAGACACTATAACTAGTTGGTCAGGGGATTGTCGTGGCTTGTGATTGAGGTGTGAGGAAGGTCCAACCTCCCATCACCAACGTCCTATTTTCTTGTGCAAAGTTCTGTATGTGCAGAATCCCTACAACAGTAGTAGTATGTCCTATCTATCTAAAATTCTAAACTGTAGTTGGGCATTTTCTTGGTGGGAATTGTCGAAAAGCATCAAGAATAAGAAGACTAGAAGTAGTAGAAGAGGACAACCCAAAGGACTGGACTCAATGGCTATAGCTATTGGTGAATATGAGTTTTATTTAAAATATTTTAAATAAAGAGTGGGCAACTGGGCAAGCTTAGCTACAGACAGACTAATAGTAGTAGTACAGAGAGTCATAGCAGACGCAGTTAGAAGCAGGGATAACAAGAATTTAGAAACAGATAGTATAGAGCAAAGAAGATTTTGTCAAAATTCGAATTAGGAGGATACCTAAATAATAGTTCGGAAAAAATAAGGTGCAGGAAAAGTTTGGGAAATCTAATTAATAATATTAACCACTGGAGGACTTACTGGGGCCAGCAGCAGAGCCCTCGATAGAGGAGCGGTCCTGTGCCTGGGAGGCATCTTGTTGATGTTCGTGGCCCACCGCCTGCGACCCCGTCTTCTTGCCCCTGGGTGCTGCTGATCATGTAAGATTTCATAAAGAAAGAGACAAAAATTAAAGTTTGGTGTGAAATAAATAAAATATTTTAAAATACGCACCAAAAACTTTTTTGGTAACAACAATTGCAATAAAATTGACCTATCTGATCGACTGGTAGTATTGCGAGATTCACGGACCGTCTAGCAAGCCTAACTACCACCTGACCTAGCCCACCTATTCCAATCCAGACGGGCCAATTGTTCAGTAAGTCTGCATTTCCATTTATTTTAGTCCTCAAAAATGCATAGATGGAGGACACATGCATACATTTTTGCATACACCAAATTGTTGGCTGGTTGCTGCTGATGTTCTGCTAGTGATGATATAAGCCTATTAACACTCAGAAAACAAACTACAAAAGGTTCTGCGAAGGACTGGGGTAAGCAGCACTCAGCAGCACGTGACATGACAGAGGATGCGTCACGCACACCACTTACAAATTACCAACTAATAAGTAACTAAACCTATCAATCCACCACTATCCCTTCTTAGTGGCAGGAGGACAAAGGAAGGACTACTCTCTCTAGCATTACATCACTTAAGTTCTCTAAAGTAAACTCTTACATAATCATCAGGCCAAGCGAGCGCAAAGTTGCAAACAAGTAAGATTAGTAGCGCCGAGCGCCTGTGTCATAACAATCACATTCTTGCTGGTCGGAAAAAAATATATATTCGCAATACATAACACAGAGCAGAACACAAAGTAGTAATATTAAATAGCTACTCACCAAGCCCCGGGACCTCCACTCCTAGCAGGTCCAGCAGGTCCTGCTCCCGGTCCAGAATATCGGACCACCGGTGCGTCAGCTGATTATTGGTGCGCCGGACACCAGAGCAGCGAAACACTGCCCGACGCACCTTGACCCACCGCAGCCGACGCTCCCGGAGCCCGTACCCGGACCCAGGCCTGCCGCCTGCTGCCAGGGTTAAGGGGAGGTGGCGCTGAACAAAAAAACCAGAGCGGCCACCTCCGACTCATTAAATAAGGCCCGTGCCTGCACCCCTCTTTGGTGCCACCTTCCGCAAGGAAGGCGGTCGCGGCTCTGGCTCCGACTTCGAGCCCTGTGGCTGTGGCCCTTTGCCATGGTTCTGGGTAGGCGGGGGACGGAAAAGAAAAGGTAGGAATTACAAAAAGTAAGTAAAAGAAATGAAAAAGCAGGTAATAGAAAAAGTGTGAAAAAGTAGTTAAAAACACACAAAAAGTAGAAAAAACTCAAAATATAGAATCAGGAAAATAGAGAGATAGATAATAAATAAAAAGACCCAAAAAAAGTTTACAGAAACAAAGGATTGAAAAGATAGAGGGAGGATTGAAAAGCAGGCCCAGAACCATAGCAATAGACTGAAAAACAAGATGGCCGCGCCCATTGCGACCGCATGGGCAACGATATTTCCCCCCCGAGCACGCAAAAAGCGTCGCGAACACGCAATGCGCGTTCCCAAACAGGAAACCCTTATCGCGAACGGGCAGGAGCATGCAATACGCGACCCGGAACTGGAAATAAGCATCGCGAGCGGGCGGGCGGGAGCATGCAATACGCGACCCGGAACAGGAAATACCATCGCGAGCGGGCGGGACAAGTGAAAACAAGATGGCCGCGCCCGTTAGCGACCGCATGGGCAAGTTAGCGATATATTTCCCCGCGAGCACGCAAAAACACATCGCGAACGGACGAGACCAGCAATTCCGCGATTTCGCGGAATCTCCGCGTGCTCGCGGAAATATTTTGCAATTTCGCGGAGATTTGCGTAACGCGACTACGCAAATTCCGCCCACCCTTACTATTTTCTCCATAAGAGACAAAAAAACTCACGTTGGGCTGACTAACGTGCGTTTTTTTGCCGCTAATGGGCCTTTCTTTGGTTATCGCCCGCTAACGCCGGAATTCCTATCGCCATCACGCTATTGTTAGCGGCAGTTTTCACCGCCGATCCATGTAGCTATTACCATGTAGCGACGTCTTGTAAATACGTCGCTAACATGGCGATAGTTTTCCGCGGTAATCGGCGATAAAAAAACTGCCGCTAACTAGCGTTAGCGATAGTTATCGCCAGTCCTTGTACATATGCCCCAAACTGTCACCAAAAATAATTAATGATCATTAGTTTTACCAGATGTTTCTCATACCTTTTCATTTTCATGAAGCAATCACTGCCACCAGGGAGATAACATTGAATTTAATGTTAGAGGTTATCCAGCACACATCGTAGCAGCCGTGTGTTCTTATGCTGACAATGGCAGAAAAAGATACTTTGGTTTGAAATATTTTCTTCCAGGTGGACTTAAAAGTAACAGAGTCCTTTCAGAAACTGAAATCGCGAATGCATCTAAAAAGTTTACTATGTGAACGTTTACCAATAGTGGCATCCAGAGATGCACATAAAGACCTATGCATGTATATGAAATTCAGAGCTTAATTAAAGTCAAAATGGAGGTGAAACAAATTTAGAACATTAGTGCAAATGGCAACCTTACATTCCTAGATGGTTCTTTTAATAAACCTTCTCTGGGCGGCTGAAATCTTACTCAGCCCTCACAACTTAACACACAGTTAAGAACGGTGGCAGATCCTTTTCCAGAACTGCTCCTGTGATATGGAACACATTGCCTCTACATCTTCGCTTGGAAATCGATCATAAGAAATTCTGCTGATCGCTCAAAACCTGGCTATTTTGAGCTCTTCCCCCTCAGACGGTCTCCCCCTTCCTGTTCTCTCTGTTCTCTGAGTTAGCTAGCGCTATGAGACCTGCGGGTGATATACGCGCTTAACAAATACCAAATACATACATATATACATACAATCTCAAAGACGCCTGTCTCCGTGTTATCTGTGGTACTTCCATATGGACTCACATGTCTCTTTGTCCTACCTTTAGTTTTCAACCCAATGGGGATCAAACTCACACATGCCTTTCCTCTGGTCCTCCAACTGGATTGAAAAATAATCTATTCTTTGCTAATAAGTGACCATAGGGTTGACTTTCAGTGCTGAGAATTCTGATAGGTTACCACCATTTAGGTTTTGGAATTCATAATCTTCCATTAAATAATAAATAGTGCCCAAACTGAGCAATCATCTCCTGCATAATCTAATGTCATCAGAGGGTGACCCAAGCACCCCAATCTAAGCTATAAAGGTCTTCCTTCATAGTACTCATGTTGATTTCGCAGCTGGGATCAGCTCCTTGAATCAGGCAGTCCACACTGTCAGTGGTTTCCTGCACTTTACTCACAATCAACCAATCAGCATCTGGAATCAGACAGTCCACTGTTTTCCTGCTTTTTACTCTCAACCAACCATCGGCTCCTCGAATCAGGCACTCAACACTGTCAATGTTTTCATGCTCCTTATTCTCAATCAATCTCCTGATAAGGATGATGAAGGTCTGACAGATATGTTTATAAATAGTGGCCAAGTGTTTAAAACCATCTTGTAAGTGATTCTTCCTGATCTATTCTTATATAAATGAATATGTCAATCCCTTTCTCAATTTAATTTCCAGGGCGTGGGTATCACATACATTAGTTCAAATGACCTCACACGTGCCAGCTGGTTGCAGCATGATTCACTGCAGTACACCTTCAGAGCTTCTTCATCTTCCAAAATTTATCACTGGAATGGTATATATCAAATAACCAACAATGGAAATGGAGTGCTCTCTTCTGGCATTATTTATTATAGAATTAAATATGTTCTATCATTTTAAAACACAAAAGATGAGAGGCAATTTAAAAACACAGAGTGGTATCCACAAAAACTTTTTTTCTGTTGAAGTATGCAAGAAGTCAGGTTATGCTTGAAATTTCTTTTATTTCTTTTCTTTCTTCTTAAGAAGAGAAAGACACATGCAGCCAATGCATTTCGCCAGGACATGGGCTTCTTCAGGGCTGCAAACATGTGAAGAAACAATTACATACTTAAGTTATCAAAAACATGCTTAAAAGACGTTGAGAACATACACTTGATATTAAAAGACACCTAATATTTTAGAGCGGAGCCCAACATAACAGTACATATACAAGAGATGATGAAAGATTGGCCTGGTGATGGTGAATACAATCACCAGGTTTATTTCCACGTGAAAGAACCATATCGTTATACACAAAAACGAAAAGACAATGGGGCAAAAACAAACAAATAACCTAACTACCAATATTTATAGAAAACATTTGGAACCCAACAACTTAAATACAACATAAATGCAACAAAAAATGTATTAAACATGTTACGTTTTCTTAGTTTGACTACCTTCTTATATATAGACCCTTTATAACAAATGAGTTTATTTACTTTAAAAGCAAATGTCAGAAAAGGCCTAGGTTGTTCACCTAGTCCAAGTGAAAAAAGATAAATTGCAAAAATGATTTCTAAAATCAGCAATGTGTGGAAAATAGAGGAAAAAAGCAAAAGAAAAAGAAAAAGAAGCAAAAGGAGAGGAATACAAGAGGAGGAGATGAGCGTGCAAAAGTAAAACATGACAAGAATTAGTACAATCAGGGGAAGACATAAATGAAAAACATACCCCAAAGTCACAACTTTAGTTGAGCATCCAGAAAAAGAAATACAAAGAAAGACAAAGTCCTCTAAGTATACTAGATTTGTTAGCATGTTAATTAAGAGGTAAGTCTCAAAAGGCGGCAAAAAATGAACCCTTACCAGTGCGATTCTAATAGCAACAGTTGTATATTAGATGAATGACCGCGTCTCACCAAAGTTTAAGAAGTGTGTTCCATGCTAAGATGAAAACAAACACATTAGACATGACTTGGTCCATCCATTGTTGATTAGGAAACGTAAGCAGGCATAATAAGTGCAAGAAAAGAGACACACATCAAAACCATGTTATTATCCCTAGTGCACTTTTAACGTCCTATGTGATCAAAAACAATGGGGCCGATTAACAGAACTAATCTGAGACAAAACCCTAAACTTACTACTTTTGGTATTCACAGAAGGCATTTAGTAGTAGTAAAGTTAGGATTCTTAACTTTACTACTGCTAAATGCCTTTTGTGAATACCGAAAGTCGTAAAGTTAGGATTTTGTCTCAGTTTAGTAGTAGTAAAGTTAGGAATCCTAACTTTACTACTACTAAATGCCTTCTGTGAATACCAAAAGTAGTAAGTTTAGGATTTTGTCTCAGATTACTTTTGTGAATCGGGCCCAATGAGTCATTAACGTCATGCATTAAAAAACCAAATATTACCCCTGGTGCACCACTAATGCCCTTTGTGCTCAAAATCAGTGAGGCACCAGAGTCATATATTAAAACAGTCCACCATCCCGAATGGGTTGACCTACATTCCTTGATAATAGGGGGAAATATAGTGCTTCACCATTGAAGAGAGGATAAAAGAAGTCTGGATATGTATTTACAAACCCTTGAAGTTAAAAAACATCCACAAAAATTGGTTGTCCAAAAGTCATGAATTCTTCAAAAAGAACCTTGTTTCTAGTGTTTTAGTTGTTTTAAAGCAATTTGCTGTACAAACAGAGGAAGAGAATTCGAGGAATAAACAAAATTAAATACCGGTATCTAGAAACATTCAAAAATATACCCTATTCCCAAAAAAAACCTTCAGCAACCCTACTGATCCTAATGTTATCTTATGCCTCAACCGAATTTACCTTTATTTCATAAGGATACACTGTGTTGTAGTTCCAAAAATATGCTCCAAGTTCCAACAAACAATATTTATGAACACATTGATACTGGAGAAGACTTCACCCCATCAACCGTCAGCCACACAATCACCCGAACACATAAAAGTCCCGCTGGTGATTCAAACACTCTAAATAAAAATGGCGTGTTAAAGAGTTAATCACCCGGCAAGTATACATATCATCACCAGTGCACCCAGAATTGCAGGGCCATGTGCCGTAAGTCACAAAGAGGAAGCATAGCTTCAAGAAGCAATGACATGCCCAGTCCCAAATAGACGATTTACCAAAATGTACCCTAGCCGTATGCTATTATTTTCACTGAGGAGGCAGAGTGTTAAAAAACAGTGGAATGTATGGTACAAATGAACGTATTGTAATCATAGTCCTTCAGCATAGCGACAAGCATGCAATGATACGCATGGTCCAAAAATAACTGTGTTATAAACAAACATGTACCGTTAGTCACACTGAGGAGGCACAGTGCCCAAATGAAGTGACACGTAATTTCATTGCCGGTATTACATACCTGTGTTCGGCACTCGAGTCAAGCCCGCCGCATCCGCGTCCATGCAAAGGAAACCAAGACCATTCCAGGAAGACGTTTTTAAAAGGTGTGACCACGTCCATCCCCACATAGCCGCACTCGACTGCAACAGCTCATACCCAGTGCATTTGCGTCAAGGAGAAGCGTCCTTACTCTGTGTCTGCACACCGCAAAATCGAAGCCCTACTTGGAAGTCGTCCTCAAAGTGACTGGCTACATCCGCATAGTACCATTCGACCTTATTGGGTCAAAGGCTCTAGCATGAGCGACAAACAATCCTTATTCTTAAAAAGTCATCATGGACCATGGCCCCTTAGTGTTAGTGCATGTATACATATTTCCCGAGTTGCGGTACAAGGATCCATAAAAGGCCACATGCAAATGGAAGGATGAAAACATGCACATCGACACACTTAGCCTAGTGCAGTATTGGGAAGCCTGATGTCATGTAATGAAAAAAGTTCAAAAATAGCATCTCAGTCCGAAAAACCAGGGGAGCCTTCCTGTAAAACGATAATGCGAACCAAGCAATTGTTTTGGGAAAATCCCGGCAACTTATCAGGGTCTATGTTCCATAACCACCATGTTGTAGATATGCATGGGGTGTTAAGCAGATATGCTAAGAGACATGCCATAAAGTAGATAAACAGGGGGTGCAGGGGTACCTAGAAATATATAGCATACATAAAAGCAGCAGGTTAAAGGAAATGGTGCAGTTCATGATCCACATTGAGTCCCATTTTAACAGATTTTAATGCCCAGATCCACCTCGCCTCCAGTTGTCTAAGATGTTGCTTTTTATCTCCACCCCTATTAGCTGGTAGGGCTAGATCAATCACATGGAACACAGAAGTTAGACCTGATTGTTCCATTGTCACTATCATGTGTTACTAAAGAATAAGCAGTGTCTTGATTAATACAAGCTCTACGATGTTCTTGTATGCAAACTTTCAATTGGCGATTTGTACTGCAATGTATATTCTGTTGCAGACACATATAATAACATCAAACACATAACAAGACTGACAATTAATGAAGTGGTGAATGTTGTGTCTCTTCTCAGAATTGTAGCTAAACTTTTTTATCTTGTTGACACCCACATGGCATACATTGCAGTCAACACACATATAAAAACCCAATGGTCTTTTCAGCCAAGATTCTGGTTCCTGTTTCTTTGGTAAGGTGTAGCTAGGACATAGTACTTTCCTAATGGTTTTGCTCCTTTTATAAGTGATAGAGGGTTTGTTTGAGATCAGATTACTGACTCCAGGAACCCTTTTTAGCAGGGTCCAATGTCTGTTAAGAATTTTGTATACCTCCTGGTTGAGTCTGGAGTGTGTGGTTATAAAAGAGAAACGCTCCTTCAAGTCACTCTTTTGTTTACTCTTCAGTGTATTCCCACAGCTAGTATTCCTAACCTTAATCACAGCCCATTGGAGATCGTGAGTTTTATATCCCCTCCTTTTCAGTCTAGTAGCTCTTTGCCTGACATTATGTTCAAAATTTCCTCCCTCATTACAGTTTCTGCGCATTTGGATCATTTCACCAAACTGAATAGCATGTTTGGTGCAGGGGGATTTGCTCTCTGGTAATGTAAAATGCTCTTCACAGCTGTTTCTTTATGAAATAGTGTGCTTTGCAATGTGTTGTTTGATACATAAAATTCCACATCTAGGAACTGGATTCACGTCTGTGACATGTTGAGTGTGAAAATAATACTAAACGCATCGTCATTGAGAAAGTCAAAGTAAAGTCTCATCTGATCTTCAGTTCCAGTTCAGATGATGATCACATCGTCTATGTAATGACCCCAGAAATAAATGTTCTTAGACCATTCAGCTGCCGCTAGGGACCACGCATGCGTATGCTCCACCCACTCCATAAAGAGGTTTGCATATGATGGTGAAAATTTGGAACCCATGGCTGTATCCTGGGGTTGTTGGTACCAATCCATGTCATGCAAGAAGTAGTTGTTGGTGAGAATTAACTCTACCATTTCTAGTAACATCTCACTGTGTTTCATAAAGTTTGCCCTTTGTGTTGACAGGAAGAAGTCAATGGCCAGGGATTCAAAATCTCTCTTTATACAGGCATATAGCAACTCTACATCTAGAGTAACCAGCCACATTGAGTCATCCCAGATCAAATCTTCAAACTTGTTCAAAACGTCTGTAGTATCCCTCACAAACGAAGGCAGATTCAACACTAGAGGTTTAGAAAAAGAATCAACAAATTGAGATAGATGTTCATTAAGAGACACAATATATGAAAAGATAGGCCACCCCTGGAGATAAGCGTTCCTTTTTATGCACTTTCGGAAGTGGGTAAAGGCAGGGAAACCTAGGATTATCAATTCTCAAAAATTGATAACAGGTCAGTCTCTCTCCAATGTACAATCTCTCCTTGATACGTGGTTTAGCACGAATATAAGCGTTATGTTGCAACTTCTTGTAACAAGTCACATTGCTTAATTGCCTGTAGACTTCCCTTTCATAGTCACGTCTGTTCATCGGTACAACGTTCCCACCTATATCTGCTTCCTGGATCACCAGAGAGGTGTTGTTCTCTAGATTCGTGAGGGCAATTCTCTCTTCTGCAGAGCGATTGTCTTTATAGTAAGTCCTACGGGACTTGAGAAATTTATCTTTCAAACGATGTAAGTCATCAGTTATGTGTTTGTGAAACACGCCAATACTATTCAGGTGAATCCTTTGGGGAGTGAACTTGCTTTGTGTGTGTAACCCACTATTACATGTGTAGTCCTGTTCGATGTTCAAGTTGTCCATTACGTGGTCTATAGTGGAATCATTCGCACTATCTAAGGATAACAGAATAGAGATGTCCTTAATTTGTACCACCGATAAATCAGATGGTACGGGTTTTGGTACAGGCATTGGGTCCCTGTATTCATTCACTGCAAAATTACATCTAATTTTAGCATTCCTTGTAAATTTAAACAGGTCAACATGCAAGTTAGAAAAAGTGCCACAATACACAGGACAGAATCTAAGTCCTTTATTAAGAACCACAGTCTCATATGAATTCAAAATCTGATCAGACAAATTGATCACTAAATTATCTGTGGTAGTTTTACAAGAGGGCTCCCCTGGTTTTTCAGACCAGGATGCTATTTTTGGACTTTTTTCATTACATGACACCAGGCTTCCTGAGACTGCACTAGGTCAAGTGTGTCGATGCACAAGTTTTCATCCTTCCATTTGCATGGTTCGTGTTACCTGATATCCAGCTCACGTTTGAGTGGCCTTTTGTGGTTCCTTGTCCCTTAAGTCAGGAAATATGTATACACATACTAACAATCAGAAGCCGCGGTCCATGATGACTTTTTAAGAATAAGGATTGTTTGTTGCTCATGCTAAAAACTTTGACTCCATACGGTCTAGTGGTACTATGTGGGTGTAGCCAATCTCTTTAAGGACGACGTCTGGGTAGGGCGTAGCTTTCGTGGTCTGCAGACACGAAGTAAAGATGTTTTCCTTGATGCAGCCGCACTAGGTATGACCGGTTGCGGGCTAGTGTGGCTATGTGGGCATGGTCACACCCTTTAAAAATGCCTTCCGGGAATGGCCTTGGCTCCCTGCGCGTGGATGCAGACACGGCGTGCTTGACTCGAGTGCCGAACACGGGTAAGTAATACCGGCAATGAGATGACTAGGTCTCATAGAATCCGAATGTGTGATAGTACTAGTGGTGTTATGCTCATTGCCGGGGAACTACGTCTATAATACGTTCATTTGCACCGTACGTGTCACTTCATTTGGACACTATGCCTCCTCAGTGTGAATAACGCTACATGTTTGTTTATAACAAGGTTATTTTGGGATTTTGCGTGTCATTGCATGCTTGTTGCTATGCTGAGGGACTATGGTTATAATACGCTCATTTGTACTGTATATGCCACTATTTTTTGACACTATGCCGCCACAGTGAAAATAACGGCATACGGCTAGGTGACATTGTTGGTAAATTGTCTATTTGGAACTGTGCGTGTCATTGCTTCTTGATGCTATGCTTCCTCTGGGCAAATTACGGCACATGGCTCTGCGTTTCTGGGACCACTGGTGATGATATGTATACTTGCCCTTTGATTAACTCTTTAACACAGCATTTTTGTTTAGAGTGTTTGGAATCACCTCCGGCGACTTTTACGCAGTCAGGTGATTGTGTGGCAAACAGTTGATGGGGTGAAGTCTTCTTCAGTATCAATGTGTTCATAACTATTGTTTGTTGGAACTTGGAGCATATGTTCTGGTTCTACAACACAGTGAGCCATCATCTTATATTAGCGAGGTAACAGAAGAGGAAGATGAACAATGGGGCATTAGAGCACTAACAGGGAAGCCACAAATTAACTTTATGGCAACAGGACGCAAGTTAGGCTCTATAACAGTGGGCAGAGGATTGAGGGCATGTAATTGTCGTACTACCTCAGACCCTGATCGAGCACCCACCTTTAGAAGAGGTAATCATGTGAGTGTCATTGATTTCGCTATCCTTGATGTGAGGCTCTGGCCATTTTTGGCCGATATGAGAGTAGATAGGCGATCTGACAGTGATCATGATTCCTTGGTAGTATCACTGGTTGGAGCTCCATTAGCTAGGGTAACAAATACATGCTATATAGTCATGCCCGAACCTGTTTTATCTAATTGCAGACGCTATGTTTCCTGGCCCAAAGTCATGACAAACCCACTTTTGCTGGCCCAGATATATGGGCTTTATGGCACTTATTTTACAAATTACAAAAGGGTGAATGAATTGGAAATCCCAATCCTGAGCATACTCAACTTACTCTTTGAAGAGTTGCAACAGGTGTTCTATAAAGATATGGCCCACGAGAAGCCAGCTATGGGGAAAAATATTAGATGGTATGACCTTTCCTGGAAGCAAGCCAAATGTTCCCTAAGGACTGCTGTTCTAGGAGGTGAAAGGAGCCAGATAGCCCAAGCCAGGTATATTTATAAAGTCTCGCTAAAACAGGCTAAAAAGAGTTGGGACGATAGAATTTGGGAAGACATGCTGCTTGCAGTTAAAACAAATGACAACAGTTTGTTCTGGAGTACAGTGACCCAAACTAGAGCGGATAATAACACAAAGAGCTACCAACATCATATATCAGCTGATAAGTGGGTATCCCATTTTTCTAATCTGTATGAGCCACTGACCAATGCCCCCCAAGGTCCCTGTGGCAGCACAGCACCCTTCACGGGCTCTTCTTGTTGTGATTCCAGAGAATCTTATGGCTCAGCTATTACTTTTAGCTTAGAGGATACTGCTAGTGCCATCTTTACGTTAAAAACCGCTAAGGCACCAGGACCTGATAAAATCCCAGGGGATTTATATAAATCGGAACCTCAGATTTGGATTGTATGTTTTAATTTACTTGCCACTGCCATAGCATGAGGGGGAGAGATACCTGATTCCTGGAGAGGGGCTGAGATTGTCACAATATACAAGAAGGGCGATGCATCTGAGCCCTGGAATTATAGGCCAATTAGCCTAATTGACAATGCCCAGAAGATTTTTGCAAGGCAAATCCTTGATAAGTTGCTATATTGAATAGACACAAATAACATCATGTCAGCTCTTCAAGCTGGGTTTCGTCCTAAGATAAGCACTATAGACCAAGTCTCCAGTTTCGCCACATTATTCTGGAAATATATTCTACTTCAGCAGCAGAGGGTTTATGTGGCGTTTGTTGATCTTAGGGCTGCGTTTGATCTCATTCTCTCATTCCCTGTACCAACTTGTGGCATATTTTGAATAGGATAGGAGTTCCTGGGAATTTGATCCATCTCATGTCTAAGCTGTATAGTAATAACTTTGCTCAGGTGCAGTGTGGGCACGCAGGAGAGCTAACTAAATGCATTCCTATAGAGGAGGGTGCGCCAGGGATGTGTCCTTGCTCCTACGCTCTTTACCCTCTATATAAACGAAGTGGCTGATATTCTGAAGGACTGCAGAAATGATTCCCCTACACAGAACGGCAGCAAGGTACCAAGGGCCAGATGTACGACCCGGTTTTTCATGCGCAAACGAGTTTGCGAATCCATTTGCACATGCAAAAACATATTGGGCCATGTACATAGCCCATTTAGCTAATCGCAATTTTTTTGCGACTCGCTAAATATGTTTTGCAACTCGCTATTTGGATGGGGCGTTCCCTACCAAATTGCGAGTCTCAAAACAATGTACTAATGTTTTGCGAGCGCAATTGCGGTTGCAAAACACTGGTGATGCATTTGCAAATGGGAAAGGGTCCCCAGGGGACCCCTTGCCCTTTGCAAATGCATGCAAAATAATTTTTTAAGGGCAGGCAGTGGTCCCAGGGACCACTGCCTGTCCTTAAAAATGAAACAAAAACGTTTCATTTTTTTTTTAAAATGCATCCCGTTTTCCTTTAAGGAAAACGGGATGCATTTAAAAAGCTGCTTTATTAAAGCAGTGCCAGACATGGTGGTCTGCGGAGCCCAGCAGGCCACCATCCCTGGGAGGGCTGGCATTCACAATCGGCTCGCAAATTGCGAGAGGCTCATTAATATTAATGAGCATCGCAATTTGCGACCCCATTGGGAATCGCAAAACAGTGTAAACACACTGTTGTACATTTCATTTAGCGCCTCGCAATTTGAGACTCGCAATGTGTCACACATTGCGAGGCGCTAAATGAAAGGGTCTTATATCTGGCCCCAATTCTTTTATTTGATGACGACTCCCTCCTCATCTCCAAGACCCCAATGGGACTCCAGCTCCTTGTAAACAAATTTATAGATTTCTGTGTCAAGGGGTCTGGAGCTCAATGCTAACAAAACTAAGTTCATGGTGTTTGGGAAGGGAGTTTCCAAAAACGTAGCTATACGTGCCGGGGGGGAAACACTGGAGAGTGTGAGGAGTTTTGATTATTTAGGAGTTAAAGTAATGGAGAGCTTGAAGTGGGAAGACCAGCTTAGGAAAAGCACGTTACTCCTTGAGCATAGAGCAAATGCTATCAGCAGGTTGCAAAGACAAACAAGCTCTTGTGCTGTCTCGCCGGCCTAGAAGTTTACCGTGGCAAGGCACAAGGGGCTGCTCTATATGGTGCAGAGATATGGGGATGTGCTGATGTCTCCTTACTCACTGCTGCGGAAAATAGATTTGTAAGAAGGCTGGTCTCTGTCCCTAACAGTACACCACTAACCCCCCTGTTTTTTGATTTAGGACTCAAAAGAATTGCAGATTTAGCAGCTCTCAGACCACTTGTCTATTGGATTCGACTATGAGTGACCCTGAGCTAAGGGAATTCAGAGATTGCTTCATTGAAGTGTTGTCTACTAGAGGTGTCATTTCATTTCACACAGCTTTATTCGATCATTGTAAATAGACCATAAAAGCACAAGAATACATATAAAAAATGTCCAGATCAATGAATATTCATATATACATTAGTTAAAACATTATTAAACAAATTTTGCTGTGATCCAATTAAAACCTTTAAAATCAGTTATATAAAAAGAACAGTTCATAATATGATTACAGGGTGCTGCTAGAAACTATGCCCACCCTTTTCCTCTTCCTGAGGCAGGCCCATAAATATGAAGCGACACAGAAACAGACGAATGGGTCACGTAGGGCTTTTAAGAAATACATTGCGACCCGACATTGCCTGAAAATATGATGCCTCAGAATTGGCAGTATAAACAATTTCCTTTCCTCTGAATATTTTTGACAGAATAGTAGGATATGCAGATCTGTCTGCGCCGCAAGGTTGTTACAGGGGCAGCGATCGAGATCTGCTAGCCTATACTTTTTTTGTGGATATCCCAGGAGTAACGGGATCATGTTTAATCTGAAGCGCAGTAGAATAAATCTATGCTGCGCGTTGTTTATCCGTGCTAAGTAATGGAAACCATCTCCTGGTATTGATGGGACCAAGTCATACGCAATAGTAGAGTGATGGAACCGTTATTTTTCCCTGCGGGCGTATTCTGCTCTTTGGGAATATAGATCTTTTAACCGTTTCTTCGTGACCCCCTTACAGGAGGCAGGGTCCTGAAAGAGTTTTTCCATCCCTATAGCCTTCAATACAGTTTCTACCTGATTTAGCCACCCAATTCTTTTGTAATAATCTAGGGTGCAACATTCTCTTATAATGGTTTGTGTCAAGTCGACCGTAGTTCTTTGCCAAATTGATAGCCACAAGAGGACCGGGGCCATTCTTATGGTGTCGCTCAGAAAGGGGAGCCCTAATTCGAAATGTAAAATATAATTTGAGGCCGATTGGGGTAAGGACACACGGTTTTTAAAAAAGGAGTCTTCCATTTGCTGTAACAGGCCAGCATTGGCCATCCCCCACACGCCTGCTCCATATGTTGTGGCTGATTTTATTTTGGCTTGGTAAATATTTTTAGTTACGTCCAGTGAGCTTCCACCCAACTTTTTTGCAAATCTTTTAAATGCGTTTTGGCTCCTTTGCATACCCTGGGCTCTTGTTTTTACTAGTTTGGACCAAGAATGATCCTTATCAAAGAGCACTCCTAGGTATGAAAAGGAGTCCACCACCTTAATTTCATTGCCGGCCATCTGGAAGTGCGGAAGTTTCTCTCCTCTAGTCTCTCCGGCCACAATTATGAAAGATTTTGTTTCATTTACCTTTAAGTCAAGGGAAGCCATAAAGATGGCGTAAGCTTTAATTAGTTTTTGTAGGGCCAGGCCCGTTCTTGCCATCAACAACGCATCATCGGCGTATGCCAAAATCGGGAGGGGTTTGGTCAAATTTGGGTACGTCCAAAGAGAGGGCAGACAGGGAGGACTCAACCCCGTTCATATAGATTGAGAAAAGGAACGGGGCGAGCACACACCCCTGTCTAACTCCCTTTTCAATTTTAAAGTGACGTGTACACTCCCCCTTTCTACCATACCTTACACAGGCAGTAGCATTGGCATACAGCTGGCGGATGAACCCAATAATCGGCGGGTCTATACCCATATCCTCCATCATGGACCATAGCCTAGAATGTGACACACAGTCAAAAGCTGATGTTAGGTCCATGAAGGCCATGTACAGTTTCCCATTTCTGGCCTTCGAATACTTCCCTATAGTTAGGGAAAGGTTTAGGCACTGGTCGACTGTCCCCATACCTCTCCGGAACCCATATTGTGCCTTCATGATTATATTATGTGATTCTGCCCACTCCTCCAATCTAGCCAATAGGACCCTCCCCATTAGTTTGGCAGTGGTATCGAGGAGGGATATAGGGCGGTAATTCTTTGGTAAGGCCCTATCCCCTTTTTTATAAATCGGGACTATTATGCTCTGATTCCACGAAGGAGGTGGGCCTGCTAGCACAATGCTGTTAAAAGTATTTGTAAGTAAGGGGACCCACATGTCGAAATCAATTTGGAAGAGGTCAATCGGAACACCGTCCGGCCCTGGTGCCTTACCGGGGATACAGGATTTTAGTGCCCTTCGGAGCTCGGGTGTAGTGAAGACTAGTCCTTCCTGAGGAGTGTTAGGTGGGGAGGGTGTTTGTGTGAATGCAGGAGGGGTTAACCTAAAGATCTCTTTGAAATGTCTCACCCAAGACTCTTCGTCTACATGAACATCTAGTACGGGGTCATTAATATCTTTAAAATACGGAGCGTTTACAACTTCCCAGAAAGCTTTGCTACTGCCAGAGCTGGCTGCTTGTTCAAGATCATCCCATGCCTGTGATTTTAAATCATTCTCTCTCACCCTCCTGGCTATTTTATATTCTAAGCGTAGTAAGCGAATCTTAGGGTAATCCCTGGGGAGGTTTTTTAAGGCGTTTACAAGGTCTGTTTTGGTTTTAGTGCAGGCTGAGTCGAACCACCCCTTTTTTGCTGCGAAGTTTGATGACTTTGCCCGCGTAATTACTATTTTTATTTTTGCCAGAAGGGCAGTGAATCTGATGACCATGTCTGCGGGGGTGAGGTCTTCTCCCAGGCATTCTATAATGTCTTTCTTTATATGTGCCAGAATTTTGGGGACCAAATTTGATTTTATTACCACTGTCCATTTTAGTTGGTAACCATTTTTTCTGGACAGGTTCACATCCGCAAGAACCAGATTATGTTCTTTGGATGAAGGAAGGATGTTTAACTGAGTAGTAGGATGGCGTGGTCGATATGGGGTGAGAACCTAATGCTCTTAAGGTCTACCTTCTGAAGTAGATGTCCAGACACTAAGACGAAATCGATAGTAGTTTCCCGAGTGCCTCTTCTAAAAGTTGACCCTTGCCCTTTTTCATTAGACTCGCTTAATATAAACAAATTCCACTGAGATAACAAGTTGTTTAAGGCCTCTCCATACCCATTGTGCGAGAAATACAGGAGGGGATTACCGTCTGTGGTTTCTACACCACAGACTCTAGTCCCAGTAAGTTTACATAGATGGGTATTAAAATCCCCCGCCCATATGAGATTCACGTTTCCCCCTAGAGTCGCTATCCTGAGTCAAACATGTATCTAACTGGTTAAATAAGCTGGGGCTAACAAGATTATGGACTAACCCGGAAAAAATTAGTAAAATTGATCTTAACATCATGAAATCAAGCTACTGGGTTTACATCCAAGATAGCTATTCTAATAACCAGCAAGCAGGTACACTGACGAATAGATTTTTAGACATCAAACCGTTTTCTCGCTTTGAGGAATTTTTTGATTTTGTTTCCTCTCCTCTAGCTAAAAGCCTTTTATTCGCTTTTCGATTCGGTACTTTACCCTTGAGATTTTTTACTAACAAGTGGCATAAGGTCCCAAGTCCCAGTATCAGTCCAGCGTGTGGCTTGGAAGACGAGGATGAGGTGCATATATTAATTTTCTGTCCTAACTATCTTGGCCCACACCGGAAATGGATTATCCCTGTATGTCATAATCTGAAGGTGATTAAATATTTAGTGGCTTTTAGAATTTTAAAAAGTGGCACTACTCCTGTTATTGTCATTGCTGTGAGCAAATTCCTACAGGCAGTTTGGCACAAACGTAGTAGGCTTTTGAATTTGATTCCTAGTGCTTAGATTAATCCTTTTTTAATTTTTTAAATATTTTTATTAAATCAGCTCAGAATAACATCAGTCATCATATTCAAGTTATTTATACACAGCTTCACATTGGTATCAACAGTCTACCTACTTTCCCCACCCACTTTTCTAGTCCCGAATAAATTCACTAAGTGTTCTTATTCTAATCTGTGGTAAAACCCCCCGCCCCCCTATCCCTTTATGCAACCTGATACCCACGGTATTTCTGCCACTGTCCCCAGATTTTATCCCACTTGTGTGGACAGCCTCTGGCTTTGTAGATCACTTTCTCCGCTCTGGCGCACCAATCCATGTCCGATTTCCATTGCCTCACTTCTGGTCTCTGTCTTGCCCCCCATTTTTGGGCTATATTTCTTTTTGCCACTATTGCTGCTACTTTCAACCATATTGTTGTGTATTTTAGATTAATCCTTTTTTAATCATTGTCTGATTTTAATCGTGCCAATTTTATATATTAAGTAGAAAGATAAATTTTATATATTTTAAGTGTTTGCTTGAATTGCACATGGCCTTGCCTGATCGCAGTTTTTGTTTTACATGCTAGTAACAATGGAAGGGAAGGAACTTTGAATAGTATTTTTTTTTTTTTTTAAAGGGAAAATGAACTGTGTTGAGAGATATTTTAAAATGTATTTTGATGTATTGATTGTAACGTTTTGTGTTTGTATACTTCGATGGTACTTGGCTACCGAATAAAGTTTATTACTACTACTACTACAACACAGTGTATTCTTATAAAATAAAGGTAAATTCGGTCAAGGCATAAGATAACATTAGGGATCAGTAGGGTTGCTGAAGATTTTTTCAGGGGGTGGAAAGGTATATTTTTTAATGTTTCTAGATACCCGCATTTAATTTTGTTTATTACGCAAATTCTTTTCCTCTCTTTGTACAGCAAATTGCTTTAAAACACATAAAACACTAGAAACAAGGATCTTTTTGAAGAATTCATTACTTTTGGACACCCAGGTTTTGTGGATGCTTTTTATCTTCAAAGGTTTGTAAATAGGTATCCAGACATCTTTTATCTTCTCTTCAGTGGTGAAGGCACTATGGGGCACATGCATCAAAAATTTCATTTGCGATTCCTTATTAGCGAATATTAAGGATTCGCTAATAAGGAATCACAAATGCCTATGCATGTAGGAATACTTACAAAAATAGCGATTCCCTAAAATTTCTTAATTGCGACTTGCAAATTGCGAGTCGCAATTAAGGAATTGCTACCCATTCATTCCTATGGGCCTAGAGGCCCATAGGAATCAATAGAAATTGCATGCGTAATTTGCTAGTAGCCAAAAGGTACTCGCAAATTGCGCATGCAATTTCAAGGGTGCCAGGGTGCCAAAAGGACACCTTGATGCACCCCTGAAATTGATATGTGAACACATGTTGCGCACACAGATGCCCCAAGGGCATGTGTGTGTGTAACCTGGAACTTTGAAAAATGCACTTTAGTGCATTTTTCAAAGTTTTCGCTAATTACCATTAGGTTTAATTTTTCGATAATTAGCAGCCCCTAATAGCGAAATCTCTATTTTTAATGGCATCTTGCATTGCATTCAAGGCATCGCAATTTGCGATTCCTTAAATGCTATCGCAATTTGCGATTTTTGCATTTGGGATGATGCATCCCAAATGCAGAAATACCGGTCGCAAAGGGGCAGATTCTGAGAATCTGCCTGTTTGCGACCGGTTTTTTCCTTGATGCATGTGGCCCCATTTTTTCCCTCTATTATCAAGGAATGTGGGTCATCCCATTCGGAATGATGGACTGTTTATAATATATGACTCTGGTGCCTCACTGATTTTGAGCACGAAAGTGGTATACCAGGGCTAATAATTGTTTTTTTAACGCATGACGTTAATGACTCATTGTTTTTGACCACGTTGGACATTATAAGTGCACTAGGGATAATAACATGGTTTTGATGAGTGTCTCTTTTCTTACACTTATTATACCTGCTTACGTTTCCTAATCACAAATAGATGGTCTAGGTCATGTCTAATATGTTTGTTTTCATCTTAGCATGGAACACACTTCTTAAACTTCAGTGCGACGTGGTCATTCATCTAATGTACAACTGTTGCTAGTAGAATTGCACTAGTAAAAGTTTTTCTTTTGCCTTCTTTTGTGACTTAGAACCTCTTAATTAAAATGATAACATATCTAGTGTACTTAGAGTACTTTGTCTTTTTTGTATTTCTTTTTCTGGATGCTCTACTTAAGTTTTGACTTTAGGGTATGTCTTCCTCGGTTGTAATAATTCCTGTCATGTTTTACTTTTCCACGCTCATCTCCTCCTCTTGTATTCCTCTCCTCTGTTTTTTTCTTTTTCTTTTTGCCTCCTTTTTCCACACACTGCTGATTTTAGATATCGTTTTTGCAATTTATCTTTTCTCACTTGGACTAGGTGAATACTTTAGGCCTTCTCTGACATTTGCTTTTGAAGTAAATAAACTATTTTTTTTTATAAAGGATCTACACATAAGAAGGTAGTCAAAATCAGGAAACTTAACGTGTTCAATACATTTTTTGTTGCATTTATGTTGTATTTAACTTGTTGGGTTCCGAATGTTTTCTATAAATGTTACTAGTTAAGTTATTTAGTGATGTAAATATTAAGGGGCGATTACGATGCGGCTCGTAAAGGCTCCGACATGCGTTTGGAGCCTTTACAGCCCCATCGTAATGGGTGTTCAGTTTCCTTTCCGACCGCCTCATTACGATGGAGACGGTCAGAAAGGAAACCGGCCGGTCATTCTGGTTGGCTTCCGATGGGCTCAGAGAGCCCGTCCACCAGTTGGAATCTGGCTTGTAATCTCAAGAGCGGCTCTTTCAACCCTTGAGACTACGATGATGGTTTTATATGGCCGTTAGGGTCATTGTCGACATTGCTAAGTTAGCATGAGCTCTGCTGCCATGATGCTGCTTTTGCGCACGTTACTACATGACTTTATTTTGTAAGACTCTTTTTGTGCCTTTCACATGAGAACCATCTGCTTTCCTCGTTCTCTGCCTGTTCCTGGAGTTTAGTCTGAACACAATGTGCAAGGTCAATAAACAATGCCCCTTGTTATTCTGTTCTGGTCAGTCCCTAGCACCTAGACAAAACATGCTAACACAGCTGCTACTGCTGGAAACCCGTGCTTTGATATTATGGGGATGCATGTTGTTCAAAAACACACTTGGAGAGGGTCCATTCCAGGGAGAAGAGCTATGCTGATCCTATAATGTAGAAATACCACCTAGGCACTAAGGTATGGGGTCTGCTGACAAAGCGAAGAGATCTTCTTTTATATAATAAAACTTTTTCTAGCCAAGGGGAGGGTGGTTAGGCCTTATAGTCCTTTATCCACTGTCTGTATACGATGACATCCCCCTTTATAACTATGGAATTGCAACAATGCTAACTGTTTTGGGTTTATGCGTTTTGCTGCTGGTAGTGGCTCGTATACTGCATTATAGAGCACAATAGTTAAAATAAACATTTTGAACTATAACAGTGACTCTGTCAATTCTTATTGTGGACAAGTACGAGTGAGTGAGCGAAAGGGTGTGTCTTGCTACTGCGATTCCTGAGAGAGTCGGGAGTGTTGTGTTCTGGGTTGTTTAATCATTTGTAGCTTCATGATTATGTAGGAGATCGAATGAGACACTATAGCTAGTCGGTTTTGGGATTTTGGGTACTGAGGCGGTAGGAATGCACAGCCCCTACACACCGAGGTCCTGTTTTCCTGCGCATAGCTCTGTGTATGTGCAGAATACCCGCAATATGGCGTCGCCAACGTTTGGTCTGGTACTTATCTGCGAGACTCCTGAGTAGTGCTTGTGCTTGTCCACAATCCCCTCACATCTGTTTCCGGAGACAGTTGTGATGGTGTAGCCTCCTATATTGTAAAGTTATAGGTTTTTCAAGCTTGAATTCTAAAAGGTCTTTCTCTTTCTCTAACGAGTGTTGTTTCATATTTTTCTTCCATTATGGCATTCGACATAGCACCTCCGAACTGTGCTCCAGTCACCGCTTATTTGACTCAATATGGAGTCCCTAATAGTGGTGCTGATCTTATTTTAGTTGTTGAGGCGGATGCAGCACACCGCTTCGAGGTGTTTTATTCATGGGTTACTTTCCCAGCAGCGGATGGCACAGATAACTTCTTTCACAAGTAAATTGCCACTGTGTTACCGCAGGATTATCGACCTTATTGATCTCTTGAAGTTCCGTTAACGGCTTGGCAACACACTATATGGTTTAATGGCACCCTTCCTCACCCTTTGACAGGGGTCCGTTTAGTCCCCTTATCGATTGGCTGGGTATACCCCGCATCCGAATTATCTTACTGTTACAGTCGCAGAGCTACGTGTATTGCACACTTCGTTGATACGTATACATAGAGCTGTTATACCGTTCATGTCACGCAACATGCAGGTGGGACCACCTGGAGATGCTGCACAACCACCGGGCCCCGGTGGTGTAGTTATCAGTGCTATCATGATTAATTCAGTGATGGGCAAGCGTCTGCAAAATAAGGACAAGCTTCCTTATTGGCTTGCTGAAAAATTTGGGCAACTCGAAGCTGTTTTTCCAAATACCACACCTGTGGAGAAGCACAGGATACTGACCATGTGCTTACCTAAAGGCCTTGTTCCCGAGTTAGCTGATTGTAACACTTAGGGTAGAATGTTTGCAGCGGTATATTTAATGTGTTTTGGTACTCCCTCGATGACCGTTCTCCCTTCCGTGATAAAACGTGTTCAGGATGAACATGGGGCCGAAGCTGCCCTGGAGTTGGGAATGAGACTGGTGGGAGTGTTCGATATTGTTTGCGCCATGATCCTTGCTAATGTGAAGGGTGAAGCTGTAAGCTTACAAGTGGCACAACGCTTGGAGGCTGTTGCTGACGCAGACAAACAGCGCAAATTGCCAAAGATTATTGCTAAAGCTTATAAAACCTTGGGCGCAATAGTCTGGGAATTAAGCCTTTTACTCAAACTCAAACTCAACAAAAAGCCCAGAACTGATAAGGATGGGCACCCGTTCTTTCCTAAAAAGAACTAGAGAAATAAAAAACAGGGACAGCAACAACAGAAGCAAGGTTCGCGTGCTGGTTCACCGACACCTGATTCTTCTGAGCGTACTTATGATTCGAGCAATCGTGCGAATATTAAGACTCTTGATAGATTTCAAGTCCCTTATCAGCGCTCTCCTCACTCTTTACAGGACACATCGGACTCTCAAGACGGTGGTGGGGAACGCCAGGATCGCAGCAAAGGTACGACCAAGCAACAGGGACGGGATCAACCTCGACAGCTTGACATAAAAGCCAAACAAGAGGGACTGCCTCGTTTTAGACTCCCGTATCAGAAGAAGAAAGTTGCCGCTTTATCAGCGAAGTATGCCTCAGACGGTGAGAACGCTACTCCTCGACTGGACATGGGCAGTGACTCTACTCGACAGCACAGCGGAGGTTACCATAGTGCGGGAGGCACTGCGTCCCTGTCTGGAGGCGACAGCAACTGATACCTTTATTACTGTAGAAACAGCAGATACTGCAGTTGCACCCCCGATAGACTCTATGAAATTGTCTTGCAAATTGAAGGTGATATACAGCGTACAATTACAGCGGTTTTCTGGGAAAATCTCACCTCCTCAAATGACATTTTGTTGGCAGAGGCAGATTGGCCTCCACCATTTCTTCTGGCCGCTTCTCGAGGAGAGGACGTGATACTTCCGAGTTTTTCACGTCACGTCCCTGAGGTAGCTAAACAGGCTAACACTTCAGAGTGGGCATTGCCCCTTGCCCCATCGGTGTACCGTAATCAGGTGGGCTGGGATAGAGATTCACTGGCACATGAGATACCATTACGGTCTATGCCGCAGGCACAGCCGCAATATCCAATCAGACGTGAGGCTAAGGCTCCCGTTTGTGACATTCTTACTCAGTTGGAATATCAAGGAGTAATTGAATCCTGTGCATCACCGATGAATAATCCTCTTTTTCCGGTATCGAAACCGGACGGTTCATATCGCATTGTATTAGATTATCGCAATTTGAATAGTCATTGTCGTACATTTTTGGTACAGAACACACACAGCTCTGCGCTAGTGAACAGCCTTATTCGTAAAAAATACAAAACGACCCTGGATATATCCAATGGTTTCTATAGTCACAACTTGGCTCCTGAGAGCCGTGACTTGACAGCATTTACCGCCGTCGGAAATCAGAAAAAATGTACGCGCTTGCCTAAGGGGTGCAAGAACAGCCCCGGGGAATTTGCTGCACGTGTTGTGTCTTTGTTGCACAGCATAGATCCAGATGCGTTCTCGTACGTAGATGATATTTATCTGATGGACGACGAACTGGTACCACATCTTGTCCGAGTCGACCGCATCATTCTATCGTTTGCCGACTATGGATACAAATTCAATTATGCAAAATCACACATCGCTCATTTTGCGGTGCTCTTTTTGGGCTATGAGCTCAATAATGAAGGTAGGGTTAGCCCCCCACTTTCTGGAGAAATGTGCACAATTGCAACCTCCGTCTACACTGAAGAAGCTTCAGTCTTTGCTGGGATTTTTGAATTTTGGGAGGACATACATCCCAGATTATGCCCAACGTATCAAACCGCTATATACGTTAATACAACCTACTTATTATTCTGCCTGCTGGCTTCTGGAACATACTTCTATTCTTCAATCTTTGCAGTCAGATCTGCTAGTGACTAACTACTTGTTGACTCGTGATAATTCCACGAACCTGGTCATACGTATTGTACCCGGGACGGTGGGTTTCACTTACTTGACGTTCAACGAAGGCGACACAGTGCCTATTGCATACAAATCACATTTGTACATGGCAGCAGAAATGCGATTTTCGAATGTTGAAAAGATTTTGACTGCGGTCCAAATGGCGATTCTGAAAGAACGCTCACTGGCGCAGGCGAAACGCATTCTTATGGTTTCACCTATCCCTGCTTTAGAAGCAGTGACTAAGGCAAGTGTACCGAACTCTAAAGCTTTACATCCCCGTTGGATACAATAGGCTACATCTTTGACATCGGCTGATGTCACGTTTATTTTCGATCCTGCTCTTCAGACACAGAGGTTTTTACAGTATGAACATGTTCATCCTCCTCCGTTGTCGTTGCTTCCTTTGGATGAGTACAAATGTATCATTTATACTGACGGCTCGGCTCAACCGGCCATCGGGTCCAAACACGCTTATTCAGCGGCTTGCGCTATTGTGGCTGGTTCAATTGTGAATGGAGAATATAAGTCTTCCATAGTGCATACACAGGCTCTTGGGGACTGTACAGCGCAATTGGCGGAGCTGCGTGCTCTTGTTCTAGCTCTCGAGTTTGCTGATCCTAATGTGAATACTCTTATTGTGTGCGATGCATACTACTGTGTCCAATATTTTAATGACAGCTTATTCTTTTGGGCTCAGAATGATTAGCAAGACTCTAAAGGCAGCGCAATAAAGCATAAAACGCTTTGGGTTCGAGTGGCGGAGCTTAAAGAACGTCTGCCACTCACACAAGTTATTCATACTCTTGGCCATTAGCGTGTGAGGGAGCACATGCTGTTGGTAATTCTTTGGCTGATGAGGCAGCCAAATCTGCAGGAGCCACGTGTTCCGTTGCAGCAGTTACAAGATCCATGACTAGGATAGATAATGAAATTTTAGCTGCTACGAAGGATGGAACTGCTCGTCCGCAGGGCTTCCCTTCAAAATATTCTTATCATTTATCTCCCGAACAAGTTCTTTATGCTAAAATTCCATCAGTTGGGGATCGGCTGATTCCCAACATGGACCGCAGGCTTCCTTTGATCATTGCCGCACACGAGGGCATGGCTTCTGCGCATGCCGAGGTGTCAGCGACGGTCTCTATTTTACAGCAACGTTACTGGTGGTGTGGTTTATATAAACAAACCCGTAATGATGTGCTTTCTTGTGACATTTGTCAGCAAATCAAACCATCTACGGCTACGCAACCACCACAAACACAGCAATATATATCAAATCAGCCATTTGGCTGTGTATATCTTGATCACTGCGGTCCATTGACTTCTGATACTGCGTATAAATACATTTTTGTTGCAGTTGATTCGTGCACTAGATTCCTATGGGTTTGGCCACAACGCAGCGCTGACACTCAAAATGTCATTAGAGATGTGCGTGTCTTTGTCAAAACGTTTCCCTGTGGCACCTTCCATTCTGACCATGGTCCAGCATTCGCCTCTAAGGCGTACAAGGATGCGATGAAGTCTCTGGGGGTGCTGGTGCAGTTTTCGTCTCCATACAGGCCTGAGGGCAATTCTATAGTGGAGCGAATGAACCGTGACTTAAAGCAATCTTTCACAGCTAGAGTCATAGGTACTGGCAGGAACTGGCTGGCCCATTTGTATGGAGTTCAACGTGCACTGAATAATCTCCCTAGAAGATCTCTGGGCGGGCCGACCCCATACGAAATGCTCTTTGGCATTAAAATGTTTGTGCCTGACCTTGATGGTCTAGACGTTGTGGCAGCTGCCGCAACCTTTGACGTAGATAGCCATTCTACTATGTTAAAGGAGCTACAAAAGACCTGTGACAGCTAGGCAACTGAACATATGCCCTCTTCCAATGACACAGCAATGCTGATTCCGGTCGCCGGCTGGCTTCCTAAGATTGGAGATCTGGTACGAGAAAAGCTGGAGAACAAAAAAGAATTTGGTCCCTCTTATCGTGCACCAGTCCCAGTTCTTGGATTGAAGGGTACTCGTACAGTCATTCTGCCACCTTTGCCTGGTCGCAAAGAAAACAGATACATTTCTGTCGATAATGTCAAGCTACATCGTCTGGCCGATTCTGAATAGTGTAACTCCTGCTGTTTCGTGCAACATTATTTCTTTGAATCCGGTGCTTTCAGCCTCTTCGACTAATCCCCGTGTTGTTGAGGGTGAAATGGAAACTAATGTTGACCGTTTGCCCATTCTGCCTTCGTCCTCTTCCAACGCAGACGTCGAATATGCTTATCCTGCAGATGAGTCCCACATTGAAGTGCCGGACAGTCCTCCACAACATCAAGCTGATGCTGCACTGCCGCCGTTAATGAACATGGATGCAAGTGGTTATTTTGGGGACCGTACGAGCTTCTCTTATGACTCTTCATCCTCGTCTTGCTCTGTAGCAACTCCACTGACAAAAACGAGTACTTTCATTTCTTGGTTCAAAAAGACTTACCTGGTCCCGCCCTGGACCTACATCTGGTTGGTACTTATCCTGATTTTCCTCTTCATGTCAATTGGATTTGTGACACTATTTTTCTTGCTCATCAATGGTCATTATTTGCCAGAACGCTCTGCTGTGAAGTTGGTCGATGGAATTCTGGCTCCCCATACATCATCCCACATCATGAAACGTGATCAGGCCCTTGTGAACATTTCGGCTTTCCCGGTCGTGGATGGCATCGTTTGGGATAAAATTGCTTTCGAAATCCATGGTCCGACGGAGGTCCTCAAGATACCTTACGTGTTTTGCGTTTCATTAGGAGATCTGGTACCACAAGACATGCATTCTGATGATTGGGATGTGCAAGCAGTACATTCATTATTTTCTGATTTAAAGTATTATGCTGCTTTTGATGCTGAAGATTTGTATTGAAATCCTGCTAATATATTCTGTTATCAACACTATGGCGATCATTTCTTACACAAAACAAACACGTTAAGACCTGTTTTTAATTACACGCAGTGGGAACATTGTCCAACTCCCTTACAGGGCAGTTCTAAAACACTTCGAAATAAGTTCACCTATTTCACCGATTATAACACGTCCAATCCAGAATCCTATTTCTTTAAATTGACATTGCCATCTCAATCTAAATTTATTCTTACACACATTAAATTAATATATTCAAATTAATTTAGGACTCAATTAGCCTTACAGGGTTATGATCACTGGAAAGATACCATTGATTTGAAATCAATTTGGGGCACTAAGGCTTGGCAGGTTCAGGGAACTGAAGCTTTGTATCGTGCCTGCCTAATCCCGACTCAAATATTATTTTTAAATGACGCAAGGCATCAAACTATTTGCTTTGGCTTGGCTACTGCCAAGAATCTGAATATTCCATCCATTCCGTCATTGGCAGAGTATGATAATTGGCGTAAATACACAAATTATACCATCGAAGTATTACAAGCTCTGTTTCGAAATGACACTTTCAATGTCTCTGATTTAACCCGTCTGGATGGTTGTTGTGGCAAACCAATTCAAATGCATATCAACTGCGTTTTTATAATGCAACTCCTGGTTTCACACAGACTAGACCAGATCCTCGTTACCCACATTCACATTCGGTCACCACATATACGGTGGGAAAGTTGTGTCAACAATGGTTGGAACACTCTACTCTGTCGTCAGTGAAACAACACCTGTCCCTCTTGTCGAGCGATTCCTAGAACAAAGAGATTCATCTATGCAGCTTACCATGAATTATGGAAACTTTCACAGATGGCGGCAGCGTTCCGTCTGCGCCAAATTGACAAAGCAAATTTAGAAAAAGTCCTTGCAGTTGTAGACAATAGCAGCAATACACTGTCTTCCCGCATTTATACCTTGGATAATATTGTTTCATCTGTTATTGATATTGTTCAAAGTGATGTATCTGTATTGTATCATGGTCAAAATCAATTACAATCTGTCATGCAATTTGCTTGGACGTTACAAACTCTAAAAATGGGAAAAGTACCATAGGATTATTTGAATGCCTCTGCTTTGTTTTTACCATTTAATCTAACTGATAAACAGAGATTTATGTCCATGAAAGACGCTACATACATGCTATTACACATTGAACTATTAGAACACTTGCCATTTTCTGTGGCGGAGACAGATTCAGCTGTATGGTTAATTCATGGCGTTATCTCTCTCCCATTTTCGCTGTTTCAGTTTAAATCTTGCATGAAACATTTCCCAATTGGCCACTTTGAACCCCTAGGTAGTACGTTTCTCCATGAATTATGGTCCCTACCTTTCACCTACAGATGTCAACGGGAGGGTAAGGAAGTTTTCCTAACAGGGGAGGACTGCGATTCCACAGTAGGACATTCCCTAGTTTGTAAACACGTTAAGTTGCACGGCGCTTGTAATGTGTCCGCACCTAATCTTGCTTGTTTTTTTAAAGGAACTCCCGTCCCAGCAATAATTCCCGCTCTAACAATGCTTTCTAACGGCAGTTATCTTATTTTGAATAACCACAACTGCTGTGGTTTACGGGCAGGAATCCCCTATATGGTAACAGTTTCACAATGTGTTACTTGTTGTAGCAATGTGCTTTTTCCGCCCCCGCATGGGAATCGAGATAGTTCCATTTGGCCTTCCATTCCAACTTTGAAAACAGATTTCAACAAATTAAGCAGACTCAAAGCGCTATTGTTTCAACAAGAAGTGACTCTCACTTCGGCTCAAGAGACCTTCGAATTGCAGGTGGCTAGAACATCTAGTGAGATTCATTCACTTCTGAACATGAACCTCCCACTGCATTTTGGAGAACTGATACATCAAATATTTAATGCGTCTGACACAGAAGGCCTTGCTCATTTTTTTAAACTTGTGGGATCCGGCCTTGTGACTTCTTTTCAGACAATATTTGGAGTAATACCAGCCTTTATTCATTCTATTTTTTCCAGCGCCTTTGGAGGATTACCATTAATCCTAGCACTGGCGGTTGGTGTCCTGGTTCTTCTGCTCCTGTTACGCAATGGCTGCCCAGCATGTAGTAATGCACAGACCTGGCCAATTGCAACTGTACCATGACCGAATGCAACAACTTTTTGGATGCTTGCCATTAGCGACGCTTGGCGTGAGTTATGGACTAACTTTTCTCTTTGCCTACTTCACTTGCGTGCAACCTGTGTTCTACTGCTGGCGGTGCCCTTTCTATTGGGCCTTGGATTTATGCCTCTCCAATACGTCATGGCCGGACCCGGATTATGATCTGTTAGTGGGTCCATTACTGGCCCACGACCAGGCCTGTTCTCGGGATGACCGTATGGCGTGTGCGGCTGCACTTGGAGTGTTGGCTGAGTGGGATATCTGTGCAGCTGCCAGAACCTCTTGCAACGGTGTTTCATCGAATACCACACAAGTTGCCCGGATATGCTCTTGGAAGCATCGGATTATGAGGAACACGTGTGTTCCTTCGAACTACTTTATTGGATGGCATCCCTTTTTGCTACGAACGATAGGGATGACCTTTTGGAATGAATTGCATTCTTAGGTTCACGTACTTTACTGGATTTTCCATCTCCGAATTGATCCCGTTCTCAATGAACAGCAACTTTTAATTGCAAAAAAAAATTCTCTTTCAAAACAATTTTTTTTAAATGTCCACTTTGGTTTTTTCGAGCGCTTCTAAACTCTGCTTACCTTTGAATTCGCTTTGGGTCTTTTATCTATATACTATGACCTTACCAAGGGGAGGGTGTTATATGGCCGTTAGGGTCATTGTCAACATTGCTAAGTTAGCATGAGCTCTGCTGCCATGATGCTGCTTTTGCGCACGTTGCTACATGACTTTATTTTGTAAGACTCTGTTTGTGCCTTTCACATGAGAACCGTCTGCTTTCCGCGTTCTCTGCCTGTTCCTGGAGTTTAATCTGAACACGATGTGCAAGGTCAATAAACAATGCCCCTTGTTATTCTGTTCTGGTCAGTCCCTAGCACCTAGACAAAACATGCTAACACAGCTGCTACTGTTGGAAACTCGTGCTTTGATATTATGGGGATGCATGTTGTTAAAAAACACACTTGGAGAGGGACCTTTCCAGGGAGAAGAGCTATGCTGTTCCTATGATGTAGAAATACCATCTAGGCACTAAGGTATGGGGTCTGCTGACAAAGCCCAGAGATCTTCTTTTATATAATAAAACTTCTTCTAGCCAAGGGGAGGGTGGTTATGCCTTATAGTCCTTTATCCACTGTCTGTATACGATGACATCCCCCTTTATAATCTATGGAATTGCAACAATGCTAACTGTTTTAGGTTTATGCGTTTTGCTGCTGGTAGTGGCGCGTATACTGCATTACTGAGCACAATAGTTAAAATAAACATTTTGAACTATAACAGTGACTGTCAATTCTTATTGTACAAGTGAGTGAGCGAAAGGGTGTGTCTTGCTACCGCGATTCCTGAGAGAGTCGGGAGCGTTGTGTTCTGGATTGTCTAATCATTTGTAGCTTCATGATTATGTAGGAGAACGAATGAGACATTATAGCTAATCGGTTTTGGGATTTTGGGTCCTGAGGGGGTAGGAAGTCTCAGCCCCTACACACCGAGGTCCTGTTTTCCTGCGCATAGTTCTGTGTATGTGCAGAATCCCCGCAACAATAGTTTTCGACATGGTTTCCATGCCAGCCTGTCCGACATGGAAACCATGTCGTAAAGCATCTTCAGGGGCCCCCAGTGGGCCCCCTTGGGTGCACGGCCTCGGTTGGATCCTGTTGATCCCTGCACCTTGTGGCAGGCACCTTGAGGTGCCTGCACAGGGTGCAGGGATGAACCGCACCTCCAACTTTACTGTGGGAGCATGCATTAAAGCCGGTTTACAGCTGGAATGCATGCTCCCATAGTAAAATGTAGGAATGCGACCGAACTGTGTTCGGTTGTATCCTAGTGAGGCTGTCGGGACCGCCAACCGGGTGTCGGTCGGTCCCATTACCGATGCAATGTCGGGCCCTAAGTTTGTTTATGCCTCCATTGTCTTTTCGTTTTTGTGTCTAACGATATGTGTCTTTTCATGAGGAAATAAAAATGGTGATTGCATTCACCATCACCAGGCCAATTTTTCATCATTTCTTGTTTTGTTCCGCTCTAAAATGTTAGGTGTCTTTTAACGTCAGGAGTATGTTCTCAACGTCTTTTACACATGTTTTAGATAACTTATGTCTGCAATTGTTTCTTTACCTGTAGTAAATGGGTGAAGAACTCCTTGATCAACTCGTTTTATTCTATACTTTTTTTATATACTTTATTGAACACTTTTCTTAGCGTGCGACAGTGGATAGCATGCTGTCTCTGCATGCCCTGCTACTAAACCACCCTTTTCAGGTCAAAAGTGACCTGACCACTATGCACTTTATCAATGTGCTACTGCACTGATTTTCACCACATTTCATAAGTAGTCACAAAATTTCTAACTTCAGTTTTATGATAAATTACACATATGCACATAAATACATAATTCATCTGAATATGTCCACAATTTAATTCATTGATATTCATATTTTAATAAATTCCAGCTTTAACATTCTCCATATTCCTTTCTTGCCCAATGCATTTCGGGCCAGTGGCCCTTCTTCCGGGGCTCCAATATACAATGATACAAAAAACAACATTCCGCTTAACTTACAAGTACACTCTCTGATGCCAGCGCTAGAGTACGGTATGGACCAAATGGGGAATACACAGCTACATTTGCAGTAGAGAGGGGGGTAAGACAGGGTTGTGTCCTGGCACCCTTCTTGTTTACCATGTATACCAACGGCCTTGAGCAGGTGATGCTTGAGGGGTGCCAGGATCTACCACAGGTGAAAGGTCGACCCATTCCCATCTTACTCTATGCCGATGACGCAGTGATAATGGCCCGAACACCACTTGAGTTACAGCGGGCTCTAATTAAATATAATGTCTACATGGAAAGCCTTGACCTAAAGATTAACGCTACTAAAACCTTTATAATGAGCTGTGGGAAAACTAGCAAGAAAGAAAGACCCATTTTTATTGGAAACAATAAGCTAGAAAAGACAAAAACATATCCATATTTAGGTATTCTTGTGGATAATAAGGGCACATGGCTGCAGGCCATGAGGGCAAAAAAATTGACATTTATGAAAACAACAACAGCCCTTGTAAATTTTGCTCAGAAATTAGGCAAACGGCCACCTTCGGAACTGGTTAAAATCTATCAAGCCAAGTGTGTCAGTGCAGTACTGTACGGGGCGGGGATCTGGGGATATTGTAACGTAGTAGACTTACAGAAAGTGGAAAATGCTTTTATTCGCTATATATTGGCTGTCCCTCGTTCGACTTCAACCTTTGTATGCCACAAGGAGCTGGGGCTGGAATACATTACGGATAAAATAAGGGTCCAGCCAGTTTTATTATGGCACCGAATCTGGACCTCAACAAAAACAACATTTAATCAAAGGGTCATAAAAGATTCTCTTAAATTGGTCCAAGCCTTAACTATTAGATGGTTGAAGTACATTAAAGATTTTATGGGGGACTTAGGTCAGTTAGAATTTTTTGAAGATCCATTAAAGATGACTAATATCTCTAGGAAAGATTTTAAAAAACAATGTATGTCACACTTGGAAGAACTTAGATATGAAAGCGAAGCCTACAAACTGACAGTTCTCCAAAACCAGATGATTCTCGTTTCCACTGAAATGCAACCTTACTTGACCTACTATGGAACTGGGTATGACAGATTCGTGCTTGCACGTTTAGATTAGATTCCTTTCATCGTTTAGTATCGTTCCCTACAATAAACGATTGGTCAAAAATTTAGAAGCTTGCCCCTGTGATGGTGATGCATCCCAAGCGACAATTCATATTGTTTTATTTTGTAAATATTATAGGGAATACAGAAAAAGGTGGATTCTCCCTATTTTAAAAACTTGGGGTTTGAGGCAATGTCGCCCCGCCTATTTTGCATTGCAACTATTGGATAGTGAATGTTATACTAGAAATATTGCAATATTTTTAAAAGCGGTAATCAATTGTAGGAAACAATTGTAAAATTTTAATGCATTGGTCTTATCTGTATAAATTGTTTTAATGAACTTAGCCTGATATGGACAGTCGCTTTTTATTTGAAAAATTGAACAAAGAAGTACTATTATTATGTGGTGGTTTGTACTCCTTTAACCCCTTGACCGCGATCGGAATTCCGCTCGTGTGCTGGACATTCCGATCGCGGGTGTGGTCGTGACGAGCTCAGCTCGTCATGCGCACAGCGCTACCGCGCAGCATGACGAGTTGAGCTCGTCACGCGCATCGAAGGGGTTAACAATGATTTTAAATAGAATGTTTAAAATGTATAAATGTATAAATTTGTATTTGTGTATTGTGCTTTTATGATTCTTCTTATCCTAAAATGAAAATCGAATAAAGCGAATTTGAATTTGAATTTGAACTTATGTCTGTCTACAACGCCATTTAAATGCTAGTGTCACCATTTCTGTTAATGCTGGGCAAATGTAGTAAAATCCAAAGAGTAGCATTGGTGATGTTACCCTCCTGTTTAAGAAGCCTTTGAGATGGCTTGGATGCGAGATAAAGGTGTTGCACAGCAGAAGATGAAATTCTGAAAGACAAGGATGCCCTATGTTTTCTTCTTCAAATGTTATCCATATATAATTAGCCTCCTCTTGTTCAAATGAACATCCACGACTGACTGTACTACCGTCCCTTCGCCGCCATTATTTCATTTGTCCCCAAATCGCCTCTGTAATTGTTGTTTTTGCACTCCGTTTGAGGGACTTCTAAAACCCTAGGATGCCTCAAGATGATTAGCTATTGCCCCGTGGTGACATCCGTGGTATAAATGAGTCAGGGGAGACCCTAAGCTGGCGTCCCACTGTAATCTTGAGGGATTACATCCTTTGACCTCTTTACCATGCCCTAGCAGTTGGCAGCATTTATGTAGTTTTGGGGCACAGTAGCTGCATAAAGTGCTGATGCCTACTGGCCACCCCATGCAGTTAAGTTGGGTGACCTCTGGTTACCTGAGTCCCCTATTTATTTTTTAAAGAATGAGAATGTACCTGAACATCATCTAGATCCAAATTGTAATGATGATTGAGAACATTAGTACGAGTGCAGAAGGTAGACCAATCACCTTCACCTCTGGTGCATACCTCAATGGTTTTACCCTATGATAATCACAAACATGTTTTGTATGAATGGCGTATATAAAATGAGGATTACTGCTGCCCAGAGAGATACAGCATGTGCAGACCACCCCATGTTTCTTCTTTGCTTTACTTCCTTCTTTGCCCTCAGGACCTGTTGTGAGGATTTACAAAATGTTTGGTGCCAGAACAGATCATTAGAGAATGTGTCTGCCTAGGGTCACAAAGGGTTATCCCCCAAAGTGCATTTTGTGAGCAAAGTCAGGCCTCCTTTACAGAGCATCCTCTCCAATGAAGTAATATCTGCGACAACATCACTGAATCGAATTTTGAGCTTTTGGAATGCACTTGAATATATTAAAGTTGCCCTGCTGCCTAATTGCCAAGGACTGAGCACGTACATTGAAGGCCCCCTTAATCTGTTGACACACACCTCTATGGATCAATGCATGCTGTGGTTCTTAGATAATAAGTAGTACTTACCTGTCTCCACACCACCATGGCCTCACTCTCTCATGACATCGCTGCCAGGACACAGCCAGCACCACAGGAACATCTAAATCTGCTCTGCAGAAAACCGCCGGCATGACGGTGACGGAGTACTGTTAGCCGGGAGAGAAGACCGCCGTGGTGGCAGTCTCCTGTCTATTGTCACAACATCTAAATACAGCAACTTAATCGCCATCAGCTTGATGGAGTACTTGGGACCGCTGCTGTGGCGGGACGGCGGTAGTCCCACTTAGATCTAAATCAGGCCCTAAGTCTTATGTCTACTGAAATGCTACTGGCATGCCCTGTCTCTGAACTTTGCTACATGGACTCACACAGCTGGAGAAGTAAACCCAGACCACATAAAGACCATTTCTCCCACCCACCAGAGAACAGATGAGTTCTACTGAAGCTCCAGCTATGTATGCACATGAGCTTAGTGATGTCTTCATCATTGTGCCGGTTTGCTTTGTTGGCTCACTTTCCTCGGGTCTCCTACTTGCCCTTTTTTGGGTATCTGCTAGCCTCAGTCTCATGCTGCATTATCATAGGTTGATTAAAACTGCCAATGGCCTGGGTGTCAAATGTACCAGTGCCAAACTTGTGCCAAACTTTGGGGTTTACTGACCCTTTCTTGCTGAGCAGAGGTCCACATAACGTGACGCATCTAGTGAGATGCGTCACGTTGTAAAGCCCTGCGCTACATTATACCTGCGTCAGGTACAATGTATGCAGAGTGGGCGTTCCAACGTAGGAAAGCCTCGCAAAAGTGACGCAGTGAAATCTACAAGATTTCACGGAGTCACTTTTACGATGCCACAGCGTCAAAACCTTACGCCTGCTTGAAGCAGGCGTAAGGAGTGACGCATTATGTTAGGAATAGGCATTCCTAAACATTGCTGGAGTTGCGTCGTGCTTGCGACACGACTCCAGCAATGCGCTTCCTTTACGTCAGAAGATGCGTCACGCATCTTTCCATCCTTGCGCCACGGTGCGCCGCATTGTAAATGCGGCGCATCCATGGTGGCACAAGGCTATTTTTCCGTGACGCAAAATAACTGGTGCAGCTCTGCTAATATGCAGAGATGCGCCAGTTATTGTAAATCTGGCCCATAGTATATTCAAGGGTTTTCCCTCCGACCTCCCTGTGGTGGCTGCTAATCTCCCCAGTGGGTCTGTCCATGTGCGATCTACCATATATGGACATCTATTATGCAGCAGTATTCTTGTCCCTCTGGAGCCTGTCGAGAAGCCAGAGTGTGCGACTAATTTGTTTCCCCCTCTGTTCAGTGCTTTACATGTGTTGCTTAACAAGTGGGTTTCTTGCAGTAGTACAACGTCTGGTGTATGTCGTCTAATATATTGTATGGCTATCCCTCTCTTCAGCCCGTCCCCCAGCCCGTTGATGTTCCAGGAGAGTAGCCTGAGGGTGGAATCTGTCTTACCCGGGTTCATGGTTGTCACAGTGGTGGGTGTATCTAATCTCTTCTCTTCCCTTGTCAAAAGGTGTGACGTGATGTTTGCAGGGTTGCAGTATGTATGTTGTCCCCTGTGGTGACCGGTTCTCATGGATGTCTTTGCATTGAAACTGTATGGTGTGTGCTACTCTTACTAAACTATATTTCACACTACAGCTACCCCAACTTGCTGTATTAAAACAATGTTCCGAACAGTTATCAATAGGAAATGCTTCATGCATGACGGTACTAGAACTGCCCGCCTCCCCAACATTGCAGAGTGCCTGTCGTCCCTCCTCATTAAACTAGGGGGAATCTAGGACTCCCGGGAGCTAATGCCCCCCCTATGCTCTTCCTAGTTATCAATGCTGCGTGGTGCCGGTGTTACAGTTCCATATAGAGTTTAGTTATCCCCTTTTCTTCTTAGGTACCAAAGAGGAGCTGACAGTCAACGTATATGTATTTGTCCTTATTTCATTAAAGCAGGCCCACTTTTTAGGCTACTCAGGCCCTATATGAACCCATACGGTTCACTGCAATAGCCACAACGTGTTATTTTAATTATGTCCCCGATTGAAGTAAGCCTCTGGATTATTGATCACTCATCTTTGTCTGATCCCTCATTTGATTTCTTGGTGCTTTCTTGTGTTGCATCCACTTTCCCCATCTGCTTTTCGCTTTTTCGTCTTGTCATCAGAGGAATTAGTCTTGCCCACTTTGCACCATCCTTCTAGCCAGCCCCAAGTTTCTTCAGGAGTGGAGAACCAGATTTTACCATGTGGTTCCACCCTCAGTTTGGCGGGGAATAGCATTGTGTACTTGAGTTCTTTATCCCTGAGCGCCTTGACTTCGAGGAAGCTGCGCCTTTGTACATTGATTGTAAAGTCTGGGAAGAATGTGATTGATGCGTTTTTTTATATTGTACTTGTGGAGCTGTACGGGCTGTTTACAGTATAACGTCGCGGTCACAGAAATTAAAAAGTCGGGCCAGAATTGGTCTCGGCGGGGCTCCTGGTCTGGGCTTATGCCCGGGACTCTATGCGCCCTCTCAATGGAAAAATAGTTCAACAGTCCTCAGGGTTGTAAATGTTTTCAGATTAATTCCTCCACAAAGAGATCCGCTGTTGGCCCCTCTGCCAGCTCTGGTACCCCGATAATTCTTATATTGTTCCTCCTGGAGCGGCCTTCATAGTCGTCCAGTTTAGCTTCAAGTATCTTAGTTGTGGTTTGCAAGTGTTGGACTTGTTGTTGGAGAGTCTTGGTGTCTACTTTTAATGAGTTCGTTACATCTTCGACTGCCTGAACTCAGTCTCCAAATTTGCGCAGATCTTTTCTTATTAATGAAACCTCTGTAGACACCGTGTCTATACGTGCTTCCAGTGAGGTTTGGACTTTGCTGATCGCCGCAATGGCGTCGTTTAGTGTAGGATTCTCTTTTTCTATGGTGTGTTCGGGTTGGTTACTCACGTCTTCTATGCCTTTATGTAGGGCATATTTATCTAGCTTTGTTTGATGTGTTCCGCGCCCACCTTTGTTGCCCGACATTGTTGGTTTAAATGGGGGTTATTTACTGGGTATGCCTGTTGGCTCCCACCACCTGGGTGCTCCCCGATGCCTGCTCGGCGTGAATTCGCCACGGCCTGTTGGTTTTCCCTGAGGTGGGGATGTCTGGTCTAGCTGTGCGTCGTCTCTCTTGTCCTTGTTTTGTGCGGGCGTGACTCGGAGTTTACCGGCCTGGGTATTTGTTACCCTCTGGGCTGGGAATAGGAGAGTGGCTCAGTTTTCTTATCTTTCGCAGGCTTGGTTTTAACCACAATGCAGTCCAGCCCTGCCACCCGGAGGCAAGGGGGCAACACCTACTATTGACGGTCTTTTCACCTTTCTTTTCCCTCTTGCTTTGCCAGGTTTTGTTCTTTTCCCCTCATTTGTATTGTATTCTACAGGTACTGTGTCATAGGGTCTTTCCTGTGAGGGGTTCTGTCTTCCCCCTGTCACAGCACCCTATTCCAGCCTCCCGCCACTCAGAGTATTGTCTCCTTACCACTAGTCCACCCTGCCGGCCGTCGCGCTTATGGGCTCCCCCTCTCCTGGGCCTTCCATTTATTCTATGAATGGACCTCACCGAGACGAGCCTCTCTCTCGGCCCGTGGATTCTCTGGAGTCCCGTATTCCGCCTCTGGTGCTGCAGCGGCGAGAGTCTATCCCTTCGGAGATTTGGCTCTCCTCCTCTCGCTGTGTTGTTGTTTCTGGCTTTGCGCTGGTGGAGCGGCGCCGCAGCTTCCAGTGCATCTCTGTGAAGGGAGCTCCGCAGGTGCTGCACACCGCCCCTTTCACTCTTGGTCTACTCGGGCCTGCTCACCACTGCGGCTCTGGTTCCAACACACCGCACGGGTTTCAAGCGCGTTCTCAGGCCTCTGTGGCCGGCAGGACGTCCCTGGAATCTCGGAGCATCCGGCACAGGCGGAGAAGCATGGCAGCCTTCAGCGCGTCTCTGTGAGGGCGGCTCTTCCAACGTCGCGCCCCGCCCCCTCACTCGCTATCTATTCAGGCCCGCTCACCACTGTGACTTCCGGCTCCAGCACGCCACGCAGGCCTCAGTTGGGTCCTTGGGTCTCCGGGATCAGTGCGTTGTCGCGGATTTCTCCGGAGTGCTCTTTCCGGAATCGGACTTCACTAGCCTCAATTTGGCTCCACGCTGTCTGATTAGTTAAGCGGATTTTGGGGGAAAAGGCTCGATCTTCTGGGCAGCTCGGCTAGTGTGCGGCCATTTCCTTGTGGTGCTGGCCATGCCCCCTGCCTGTGCCAAACTTGATGTCAAAAAGCTTTTGAACTCAAAACCAGTCATATATAGGGTCCATTTTCCATAGTAGCTGCAGTGCATCCCATGCAGCAGCCAAATGTAGTGCCACACTGTGTAAGACATGTTCCTCTGCATGCTGAAAATGATCAAATGGGAAAATCACCATGTGACTGGAGGAGTATTTAGAGCCTGGCCCACCAGCTGAAGGTGACGTCCCTGAGAAAGAAACAAAGGTCAAACTGTCTGCCACAATAGCCACTCACAGTTTGAGGAGAAGATTCATGATTGACCAGACATCTCTGCCATTTGACAGAAACTCTGTGTCACTCTCCACTCCACTCCCCTGCATGGCTTAACTGAAAAGAGAATAAGGAATTAAACACTAAAGTGCCACTGGTGGGTTATTAAAGACGTTGTGCTGCTGTCTTCTAATCACTCAGTTGTGGAAACAAGTTTAAAAAGAGAAAATCTTCACCTTTTAAGTGGAGCAAAAGTAGGCCCAATTTTAGTAGGTACCATGGGAAGACAGACTGAAAGACCCTATTCAATTATTTCAAAACCACAGTGAATCTTTTTCAGTTTTGTCTTAAACAGTGTAAGCACTGTCGCTTGCAAGACATTTTCTTTCCTCACATTGCTTGCCTAATGGTTTGCTTCATTGTCACTCTCATTTGTTTGCTTTCCATAAGTGGGCGCACATGGCATTCACTTCCACTTCTTGTGTTTGTCCCTCCCTTGGAGCATGGCACAAGTGCTTTCGTAATTCCATTGCTGCCTTAATCGGGCGCTACTCTTTTTGTCTTAGTACTCAACTAGAGTGCATATTTTCGGTAATATCGGTAAATGCGATATCAATGACTGCCATGTTATATGTACACGTAATAACAAACTTGTATCATTGCTGTCAAATCCACCGAGATGACCTCCCCATCAACCCCAAGTCAGAAATACGTGGTCAGACAGGCCCTGCGACCAAAACCGAAGCCTACCGATTGATAAGTCAAATGCGTGGTTACACTTAGCCCGAAGACAGATGCGTGAACAGGGAAAACCCATATCGATCCCACAGATAAGCAGCTACACCACAAAAGGTCTGTGGAGATTGGCCCCAATTAAACACTTTTGTTCAAAGGCGCACATTTCCACAATACCACAAAGTCAGATGCCACATGCAGTTATGAACACTCAGCCAATCAGAACACAGCATGTACACAATACGCAGTGATCACACACTCCCCATGCTGGACATCTGGACACACACACACTGGCCCACACAAGATTGCCACAAAGTTGAGTACCACCTGTGCCCTCTTACCAAATGGTTAAATTTATGGTTCATGAATAGGCTCGGATTTACATGCTCTACAAGAATGTGTTATCGGTTTATTGTACTTCAAGAACTGTATATACTGCTGCCCAAAACCTCTGTACACTGAGACAGTCTTCAGACATGATGGTACACATAGGCCCTGGGTGTGATATTGGGCCATTTTTTAAATTTTCGGTTGGACTGCTGGGCATGGCGCAGATGGTACGCATAGACCCTGTGTGTGATATAGGGCCACTTTTTTATTTTCGATTGGACCGCTGGGCATGACACATAGGCCCTGGGTGTGATATAGGACCACTTTTTTATTTTCACTTGGATCGCTGGGTGTGAGACAGATGGTCATGGTACATAGGTCCTGGGTGTGATATAGGGTCCCTTGTTTATTTTCGCTTGGACTGCTGCGCTTCACACTGACAGTATGCATAGGCCCTGGGTGTGCTATAGGGTCACGTGTGTATTTCCTTTGCTTGGACCGTTGGGCATCACACAGATGGTATACATAGGGTCTGAGTGTGATATAGGGTCACCACCTTGATCTTACTTTTTAGTATAAAGGAGTTTTCTTAGGGACTGTTGGTTTCTTAACACTTACAGTGTTTGAAAGAAGTGAAGAGCTGGGGGTTTTCACTTGGACGTCACAGAGAAGGTATGCATGACCCCTGGGTGTGATATAGGATGTAATTCGGACATTAAGGAAAAATGCAGACCTTGGTGAATACGGTGTGGCTTGTGTCTGGCCAAGGAGGGCCAATAATTGTCAGGTTGTTCCTTCTTCTCCATCCAAATCACTGCTATTTTTGTCCCTGAGCCGATACTGACAGACTAATGGGCTCACTTATCTCCATGTACCACACTAAATATTCCCTCTTCATCGGGCAGTAGACGCTTGGAGCAGGCTAAGATTTTTTGGGCAAAATAATAATTTTTTTTCTGTCGATTTTTTCTCTTCTATTTTCATTAAAGGTTTTCAATCTATGCATTATTAATTTTGCCGTGCTGTTAAAATTTGCAATTGTATTTTATGTGAAATGTTATGTCCTGTTACTATGTTTATGCGTCTATGACATAATAACCATATTTTTTCCCACAAATCAGTAATCCATATTTGCTATTCTGTTGCTAAAAAGCAACTTGCATTGTTCTGAACTAACCATTGCACTTTCTTACAGGTTGATATTAATCATTGCATTGTCTTTGTTTAGTGTTAAGTATTCTTATGTGATGCATCATTTTCCTTAATAGAGCTCTTAATCAGTAGTTGTTGCCGGCACAACACTGTGTACAAAATTTCCCTATGATCAGAGTAGAATTTTGAATTATTTACACTAAAATGTTTCACACATAGTGAAGTTACAAAATATACCCCTAAAAAGAAGGCACAGGATTTTTCAAAAAACTGTCTAACTATATGTGTTTTTTCCAAGCTAACTTACAACCCACAGCTATTATCCAATAGGTCTGCAATTGATCCGAATGTGCACCATTGTGACAGAGGCCCACCATCCCTTCAGCCGAAGCTCCAAAAAGAACTTCAATGAGGCCCAATTGCTCAAGAACACAAGCTGCAAACTGCCTTTACGGACTCTTTTGTACAAACAGAGGCCCCGATTCACAAAGGTAAACTGAGAGGAAAGTCAACCTTTACGACTTTCGTATTCACAAAGGGCACTTACTACACGTAAATACTTTGTGAATACCGAAATACGAACATTACGACTTTTGGTATTCACAAAGGGCACTTACGAGGAGTGAATGCCCTTTGTGAATACTGAAAGTCGTAAAGGTCAACTTTCCTCTCGGCTGACCATTGTGAATTGAGGCCAGACTCTTTTTTGCACTCCACCAAACCAAGACATCCCTGGGTGTTCTGACTACAGACATCTCCCCTGGAGACCATCCCAAGACCTACTAATGTTTTCAAAGTTACGATGGCCGAATGTTAGGTAGCTCTGTACAGAGTCTCAGAGGGCTAGGGATTGCCATCGGCATAAATCCTCCCAAAAAGCCCTGCCACCGAGCCTCCGCTCACGAAGAATGGGAGCTGCACACGTGGAGCTGCTGCACTTAATGCCAGTGGTCTTAAGGAAGGAACAAGAAATGAGATACGAGGAGGGAGCTGTGGGAGAGCCACAAAGCAAGAAGCACCCCTGGACCAGAAGCCCCGCTCCACCTGCTTCATCTCCCCAGCCCAGCGTGCCCCTCACCTGACCCCACCACTCATCGGACTGAACCTGGATGGTACTGGAGCAGACAACTTCGCTGTGATTCCCGTGTGGGGAGACTGAGCAGGATCCACGCAGGTGGGAGATGGAAGGGTGGTGGGCGACTTGGGTCCCGGACGTCCTCTGCTTGCCCCAGCTGTGGCCTGTGCCAGAGGCTGGGAGGTCTGTGGCCCATTCCAACGGACAAGCGCCCCCGCATTGCATGCTGCACTGCACTGTGCATCCATTCTTTGAGCAGCATCGGATTTGGGTGCTGACAGACGTCGTGACGGCCCTAGCCTGGGGAGTATGCTGCCATGTTGTAATGTGCCGGGACTGCCTGCATTTATGTCCTGCCACCCACCACGGTGCGAGGAGCGCTGTTGTCCAGGCTTTTTGGTCCTGCCCATGCCCAATTCTACAGAGGTGAGCAAGGAGTCAACGCACTGCACTGATGACCTGAAAAATGTCTTTTTGTCTGATTTCACCCTTTCACTTTGGGCTACTTCTCAGTAGGAAGAATTGGGCTACTTCATCAGCAGACATCAAGTTTGGGCTACTTCTTCAGTTGGAAACTGTTTTGGGCTACCTCTTCAATGGAATTGTGTTTTGGGCTACTTCTTCAGTAGTTTTTTTGTTTTTCGGCTACCTCTTAAATGGAATCGTGCTTTGGGCTTCTTCCTCAGTAGGATTCCTAGCAATCACAATTTCTGTCTGCCATTTGGGCTACCTCATCAGTTGAAATTTATTTTTTGGCTTTTTCCTAAATAGGAAGTTTCCGTTTACTGTTTGGGCTACCTCTTCAGTGGAGTTTCATCTGGGCCACTTCGGCAGAGGATTTCTACCAATTACTAGTCTCACTACTACTACCCTTTGGCTTGGTTGTGACTTCTGCCTCTCATATGCCAAACAATAAAAATGTCAATGCGGTGGCAGAACTTGGCACCGTGCGCTTACACTATTACTAGCTTGCGTGTTTTTACTGTGTTTCTACACACATACTGTCAAACATGCCTATAAGATGATTCCCTATCCTACGCAAAGATTAGTTCTATACTTAAGCATTTTTATGTCAGAACTGGGAATTCTATGCACACATCGTTTCTTGCGCGTTTATCATGCTTTTTTCCGCATACTGTTACAAATACCTATAAGATGATTTTATCTACCATACTCCATTAGTGGTTCCCTGTGCATACACTGGGATTGCACGTTGATGCTACTACCTATTGCCTACAATGTGACCTTTTACCTATCCTACCTTGTACCAACAGTAGTGACCCCGCTGGTGTGATGCTTATTAGTCCATATATTGGTACTGAACGCCTGCATCATTATCTGTGCGTTTACTGTGTTTCTTCGCACATACTGCTACATATGCTTATAACACAATTTCACATACCTTACGCCAATACTGGTTCCCTATGCATGCATTGTGTTTTCATTTTGATGCTGTTATCTAGCGCCAACACTGTCTGTCTACCCTCGGCTTGATCATATTTACGTCAGAACTTGGTGTTGTATGCCTACATCATTACTTTGCACGTTTATGTATTTCTTTGTTCGTACTGCTTCATATGCCTATAAAATGCCTTTGTTTACCGTAAATCAATATTGATTACCTATGTATGCACTGTGTCATCATGTGGATGCTGCTTATCCATTGCCGTGTCGTTTACCTATTCTACCTCATACCCAAACCAGGAGTAGTGACCCTGCTTGCATGTTGGTTATTAATCAATACTTACCATGATACCCTACCCATGCCACATATATATATATATATATATATATATATATATATATATATATCCTCCTCAGCTGGCTCAAGTTTGCTCAAACCCACGGCGCATCAGACCGGTGAAGGCTCCTCGGCAGAGCCACGCCGTCATTCATTCGAAACACATTCCTTGTTAGTGAAAATGAAGCCGCACTCGCAGAGTAAACGATTTTCCAAGATTCTTTATTGTTCAGTTCTCTCCAGGTTGAAAGCCAACCGACGCGTTTCGTTCACACAGTGAACTTGATCACGGTATGGTGAGCAGTTTGTATTACGACCAATAAAAATACTTTTGAATGACATGTGTCCCAAATTTTTTCCCAACTGCCTGTTTCAAGGTGTTATGGGAATCGTAGTGCAATAGTGCCTAAATCCTTGTTTTTGTTTGTTTTTATTTTCTATGTGTGTCTCTATCAAATGAAACAAAAGAGTTTAATTTCTTAAAGTGGTGTGGTGAATTTCGAAACTTAAAACAAAAAGTGTGACTAATTAAAGCGGTTGAGTTTAGACATATTTACACTAATGAATTTTTAACATTTGTGCACATAGCGCTTTTTTAAATATAATTAGACATGATTCAGTATTTTCAAATTTCATGAATCATTAACCTCATCGGTGTTAAATACACATCTATGTGCACACTGAAAAGCATAACATTTTCGATTTTAAACCAGTTTAAGCCTTTAAATTCTTGCCCTCTGGTGGGCATTCTCATTCTCAACGCTTTAATCAACCTCTTTGGTGTATTATCTAGTTCTTTCTCTAACTTTAACCCTTTCATTAGGTTTTCTTTTTAAATCCCATTCTTTATTTACAGTTCATCAATGGATTTGCTCATAAGATTGTTCGGTTCAGTTCACAGGTGGACATACAGTTCCTCACTTTGATTTAGGCCAAACGGAGTAAAAGTTCTGAAGTTTAGAATTTGTCTTGATTCTCTCTGCCATAGAGTCTTCTCAAGATTGCCTCCTCTTTCACTGTTAGGTATTGTTTCAATTGCATAAAAGTTTAACAATTTCCAGTTTCCATCATGGTTCGACTCCATATGCTTAGCTACAGCATTTCCTCGATCTTTGTTAACTGTCGCTCTTACGTGTTCGAGGATCCTCTTTTTCAGTTCGCATATGGTGCTTCCTATATACTTCAATGAGCAAGGGCACTCTATCACATAAATAACATATTTGCTTTTGCATGTTATTAGTTCCTTTATTTGCCACATTTTGTTATTCGCCATCTTTATCTCTGTTCTATTTCTGGCTATCTGACACACTTTGCAGTTGTGGCATTTTATGAAGCCTTTTGTTTTCAACCATTGAGTTCCTTTTGAATTCTTTTTTTGTTGTTGATAGGGACTGTCGATTAGTTTATCTTTTAGATTTTTTGCCCGACGAAATGTTATATTCGGATGATTTCCGTTACTCTCCCTACTGTTGGGTCGAGTTGGAGTATTTTCCAATTCCTTCACAGAATTTTTGTGATTTGTTTAGACTCACATGAGTAATCCATAATCAGTCTTACAGGTTCCTGATTTTGTTTGCCAACTGTTGGTTTGATTTTTGTTTTCAAGGTTTCTTCCTCGTTTTCTCATTTGATTTTACCCAACACTTTTTTACATTATTTTCTTTGTACCCTCTTTTCTTAAATCTTGCCGATGTTATTTGGCTGTGTTTTTTCCATTCGGATTCCTCTGAGCAGATTCTGCGAATTCTAAGGAATTCTCCATATGGTATGTTCTGGATTACTGATGGTTTGTGAAAACTGTCTGCATGTAAAGTGGCATTGGTTGATGTTGATTTTCGGTGTAATGTTGTTTGGATTTTGTTGTTTGTGACATAAATTTCAGTATCTAGAAACACGACTCTGTCTTTGCTGATGGTGTAAGTAAATCTTATATTTGCATCTGTGGAATTTAGAATTTCAAAAAACTCATGAAACTCTGTTGCTGTCCCATTCCATACAATTAGCAGGTCGTCAATATACCGTAACCACATTGCAGTTTTATTCACAAATTTGTCATTATTTGGGTGCCAGGCCAGTTGCTGCTCCCACCATCCCATTACCAGACAAGCATATCCAGGACTGAAGGAGAAGCCCATGGCGCAGCCTTTTATCTGTTTGTATATCTCCTCTCCGAATAAGAAGACATTTTGAGTCAGGCACATTTCAATTATGTCCAAAAGCATTTGGTTGTGTTGGCTGTATTGGATGTTCCGTTCTCTTAGGAAGAAAGCACATGCTAGTAAGCCTATGTTGTTTTCAATGTTTGTATATCGGGAAATTACATCCATAGTGATAATAATATGTAAGAAAGTGTTTGGTAAGATCAAATGAGAAAACAAGGGAAGAAACCTTGAAAACAAAAATCAAACCAACAGTTGGCGAACAAAATCAGGAACCTGTAAAACTGATTATGGATTACTCATGTGAGTCTAAACAAATCACAAAAATTCTGAGAAGGAATTGGAAAATACTCCAACTCGACCCAACAGTAGGGAGAGTAACGGGAAATCATCCGATGGTGGGAGCAGCAACTGGCCTGGCACCCAAATAATGACAAATTTGTGAATAAAACTGCAATGTGGTTACGGTATATTGACGACCTGCTAATTGTATGGAATGGGACAGCAACAGAGTTTCATGAGTTTTTTGAAATTCTAAATTCCACAGATGCAAATATAAGATTTACTTACACCATCAGCAAAGACAGAGTCGTGTTTCTAGATACTGAAATTTATGTCACAAACAACAAAATCCAAACAACATTACACCGAAAATCAACATCAACCAATGCCACTTTACATGCAGACAGTTTTCACAAACCATCAGTAATCCAGAACATACCATATGGAGAATTCCTTAGAATTCGCAAAATCTGCTCAGAGGAATCCGAATGGAAAAAACACAGCCAAATAACATCGGCAAGATTTAAGAAAAGAGGGTACAAAGAAAATAATGTAAGAAAGTGTTGGGTAAGATCAAATGAGAAAACGAGGGAAGAAACCTTGAAAACAAAAATCAAACCAACAGTTGGCAAACAAAATCAGGAACCTGTAAGACTGATTATGGATTACTCATGTGAGTCTAAACAAATCACAAAAATTCTGTGAAGGAATTGGAAAATACTCCAACTCGACCCAACAGTAGGGAGAGTAACGGGAAATCATCCGAATATAACATTTCGTCGGGCAAAAAATCTAAAAGATAAACTAATCGACAGTCCCTATCAACAACAAAAAAGAATTCAAAAGGAACTCAATGGTTGAAAACAAAAGGCTTCATAAAATGCCACAACTGCAAAGTGTGTCAGATAGCCAGAAATAGAACAGAGATAAAGATGGCGAATAACAAAATGTGGCAAATAAAGGAACTGATTACATGCAAAAGCAAATATGTTATTTATGTGATAGAGTGCCCTTGCTCATTGAAGTATATAGGAAGCACCATATGCGAACTGAAAAAGAGGATCCTCGAACACGTAAGAGGGACAGTTAACAAAGATCGAGGAAATGCTGTAGCTAAGCATATGGAGTCGAACCATGATGGAAACTGGAAATTGTTAAACTTTTATGCAATTGAAACAATACCTAACAGTGAAAGAGGAGGCAACCGTGAGAAGACTCTCGACAGAGAGAATCAAGACAAATTCTAAACTTCAGAACTTTTACTCCGTTTGGCCTAAATCAAAGTGAGGAACTGTATGTCCACCTGTGAACTGAACCGAACAATCTTATGAGCAAATCCATTGATGAACTGTAAATAAAGAATGGGATTTAAAAAGAAAACCTAATGAAAGGGTTAAAGTTAGAAAAAGAACTAGATAATACACCAAAGAGGTTGATTAAAGCGTTGAGAATGAGAATGCCCACCAGAGGGCCAGAATTTAAAGGCTTAAACTGGTTTAAAATCGAAAATGTTATGCTTTTCAGTGTGCACATAGATGTGTATTTAACACCGATGAGGTTAATGATTCATGAAATTTGAAAATAATCATGTCTAATTATATTTAAAAAAGCGCTACGTGCACAAATGTTAAAAATTCATTAGTGTAAATATGTCTAAACTCAACCGCTTTAATTAGTCACACTTTTTGTTTTAAGTTTCGAAATTCACCACACCACTTTAAAAAATTAAACTCTTTTGTTTCATTTGATAGAGACACACATAGAAAATAAAAACAAACAAAAACAAGGATTTAGGCACTATTGCACTACGATTCCCATAATACCTTGAAACAGGCAGTTGGGAAAAAATTTGGGTCACATGTCATTCAAAAGTATTTTTATTGGTCGTAATACAAACTGCTCACCATACCGTGATCAAGTTCACTGTGTGAACGAAATGCGTCGATTGGCTTTCTACCTGGAGAGAACTGAACAATAAAGAATCTTGGAAAATCGTTTACTCTGCGAGTGCGGCTTCATTTTCCCTAACAAGGAATGTGTTTCGAATATATATGTATATATATATATATATATATATATATATATTATCTACTGGAGGTCGCCAGTAGATAGTTATAGTTAGGACCTATTTTCCATAGGAAATCCGCAACATTCTATTTGAAATAACTTTGGCGCTGGTTGACGAATCTTCGCGAAATTTTCAAAACTTCTGGCCCGCTCCGGTCCGCTCCTATCCTGAAAGTCTTGGGGTGATTCGTCAAGTGGGGGCCGAGAAAAAAGGGGGGTCCCAAAACGTGTTTTCCCCATGCAATTTTCCATAGGAACATTTCATCGCAGCTACAGCCCAAACTGCTGAACCGAATTACACCAAATTTGGCAAAAAGGTAGCCCTTGGTTCAGAGTCGTGCCTTTTGGTTAAATGGTGTAAATCCGTTCAGTAGTTCCTGAGAAATTTGAAAAAGAAAACACATATATATCTGGGCGGAGCCTAACCACACATGTCATCGTGAGATCTGATTGGCTGTCAGCACTTCATCCTGGAATTGCTGGCAGCAATTTTGGGACCAATATAAATGATAGTACCCCATTGAAATGCATTGTAGTGAATCGAAGATTTTGAGGGTTACCAAAAGGAGAACTATAAAGGGTGATAACAGACTTTAGTTACATTAGAATTCATTTGTTGATGGTACCATACTAATTTCAGGAATTGTAGTGTGTTCTAAGGTGATTTTACCCTGTGAAAAACCTTCTGCTGGGGTATCATGAATCATGTTTGAGAGAAATCTATTTTCACATGCTTGTCCCATACAGTTTTGGAAGGTGCTCCAGAAGCTAAAATGAGAGCATATTTTCTCTAAATTCACATTATCTTTCTCAGTCATGTGAGAATGAAGTCTGACATTCTCAGTAAAACATGTACATCCAACAAGGGCAGAGACTGTCAGTTGATTCCTCTGTGTTCTACTGCAGCTTCCCAGAGTGTTCTAAAGAACAACTAGAGTGCTAACAGCCTTACTTATGACAAAAGTATGGCACACCTGAAGCCATCTTGATTGGAATAAACTGGTAACACTTAAAACATTTATTTAAAAAGGAACAAAATGATGGGGTTCATTTTGTCATAGAAATTATGGTTAGTGCTGTAGAAAGAAAAATTAGGACATGTTTCAAGTGTGATCACAAATATCTTCCTGTTATATTTCAACAGGAGCAGCCTGTCAGTTGATGCCTTTGTGTTCTACTGCAGCTTCCCAGAGTGTTCTAAAGAACAACTAGAGCGCTAACAGTCTTACTTATGACAAAATTATGGCACACCTGAAGCCATCTTGATTGGAATAAACTGGTAACTCTTAAAACATTTAATTTAAAAAGGAACAAAATGAGGGGGTTCATTTTGTCATAGAAATTATGGTTAGTGCTGTAGAAAGAAAATTAGGACATGTTTTAAGTGAGATCTCAAATATCTTCCTGTTATATTTCAACAGGAGCAGCCTGTCAGTTGATGCCTTTGTGTTCTACTGCAGCTTCCCAGAGTGTTCTAAAGAACAACTAGAGAGCTAACAGTCTTACTTATGACAAAAGTATGGCACACCTGAAGCCATCTTGATTGGAATAAACTGGTAACACTTAAAACATTTAATTTAAAAAGGAACAAAATGAGGGGGTTCATTTTGCCATAGAAATTATGGTTAGTGCTGTAGAAAGAAAAATTAGGACATGTTTTAAGTGAGATTTCAAATATCTTCCTGTTATATTTCAACAGGAGCAGCCTGTCAGTTGATGCCTTTGTGTTCTACTGCAGCTTCCCAGAGTGTTCTAAAGAACACCTAGAGAGCTAACAGTCTTACTTATGACAAAAGTATGGCACACCTGAAGCCATCTTGATTGGAATAAACTGGTAACACTTAAAACATTTAATTTAAAAAGGAACAAAATGAGGGGGTTCATTTTGCCATAGAAATTATGGTTAGTGCTGTAGAAAGAAAAATTAGGACATGTTTTAAGTGAGATTTCAAATATCTTCCTGTTATATTTCAACAGGAGCAGCCTGTCAGTTGATGCCTTTGTGTTCTACTGCAGCTTCCCAGAGTGTTCTAAAGAACAACTAGAGTGCTAACAGCCTTACTTATGACAAAAGTATGGCGCACCTGAAGCCATCTTGATTGGAATAAACTAATAACACTTAAAACATTTAATTTAAAAAGGAACAAAATGATGGGGTTCATTTTGTCATAGAAATTATGGTTAGTGCTGTAGAAAGAAAAATTAGGACGTTTCAAGTGTGATCTCAAATATCTTCCTGTTATATTTCAACAGGAGCAGCCTGTCAGTTGATGCCTTTGTGTTCTACTGCAGCTTCCCAGAGTGTTCTAAAGAACAACTAGAGCGCTAACAGTCTTACTTATGACAAAATTATGGCACACCTGAAGCCATCTTGATTGGAATAAACTGGTAACTCTTAAAACATTTAATTTAAAAAGGAACAAAATGAGGGGGTTCATTTTGTCATAGAAATTATGGTTAGTGCTGTAGAAAGAAAAATTAGGACATGTTTTAAGTGAGATCTCAAATATCTTCCTGTTATATTTCAACAGGAGCAGCCTGTCAGTTGATGCCTTTGTGTTCTACTGCAGCTTCCCAGAGTGTTCTAAAGAACAACTAGAGCGCTAACAGTCTTACTTATGACAAAAGTATGGCACACCTGAAGCCAAGTTGATTAGAATAAACTGGTAACACTTAAAACATTTAATTTAAAAAGGAACAAAATGAGGGGGTTCATTTTGCCATAGAAATTATGGTTAGTGCTGCAGAAAGAAAATTTAGGGCATGTTTTAAGTGAGATCTCAAATCCTCTTCTATTTCATTAGAAAATTCTGACATGCAGACTGAAACAATCACTTTCAATACCAGCAGTAGACTTCCAGTTAACTCCCTGGTGAGCAGTAGCTTTACTACAGTGATCTAATGAACAACTAGAGTGCTAACATTCTGAATTTATGGCATATGTGTGACACATCTGAATGCCTTCTTGATGGAATCAAAGTAAAAAACTGAAAGCATTTCCTACTGAGGAGACTGCAGTAAATGAAGAAATTAGGAAACTTCATAACAAATAAGTCTCCCAAGATGGCCACCAGAGAAAAAAGAGCCCAAATGTAGCACAAATATCACCCAGATGTAGCCCACATATAGCCCGATGACAGAAGTGTGCAAAACACTTTTTATTTTTAGTTTTTCTGCAGTTTTATATAGTGCAAACTGGTCAGGTATTGGAGCGTTACATCTTACTTGGACCCCTTATTGCGTATTTTGCACGAAGTACATGAGATTGATCTTGCGAAACATTGAACTTTACGATTCTGTTAACCTGAAGTTGCTCTGAACCGGGCTTTGTAACACCCGTTTTTACCTACTGGTTTTAATTAATTCTCACTGTATTGTATTAGGAAAGAGGATTTACTGTTTTTATGTACACTTTTATGATCTATGTTTCTAAATCAGATCAAATAAAGTTTAATGAATTCTATGGCAGGACGGAGGCGAGGATTATGCATATCTTTCCTCACTTTATTTGCATAGCAGTTCAAAGAAAACGTAACACAACAATCATTAAACAAAAGACTACACAACCCATGAACCATTAGGGGGTAGTCTCCAAGGCAACTATAGTCCAATCATATCACAGTCCATCGTATATAATATCGTGACGTCCCTTCCGCTTCCTCTTTCTTCACTGCTCGTCAGTTAAGTGCATTCCTTACATTCTTGGCTTAATCTGACGTTGTTGCTGTTTGTATAGCGGTTTCTTGTGCACGTTATTAGCATTATTGCCTTGGTATTGTTTCATATTCCCTGCGCAGCAGGCTCTTGCCCGAGCGCGTTCTCCCCCTTGCAGTTTCTCCCGCTGTGTGCTCCGCGCGTGTCAGGAATCCTAGCTTCAGGACTAAAAGACACCAATTAGTGGGAGCTACCTCTATTCCTTACTACAAGGCTCGAGTTGGCAATATAAAATTCTATTTGACTCGCAATGACCAGTCCTGGACAGTACTGGTCAGGAAATATGCCTCTAAGATGGCTGGCTGCGCTAGGGTTAGCGCTTCAGCCTATTTTCAATAGCGCGTGGTTCCAAGCACAGCTGAGGCTCGCGCTCACCCTCAGCTGTGCGCACTTCACCAAGACCGTTACACGAGTAACAGTGCTTGGCTGCGCGTCCGTGTAGTTCTTAGAGTAGGTTTTAGGCGCTCACGAACTCCGTCGGAAGGACAAAGAATCTCCTAGCGTCGGGTTTCAATTAAAAAGAGAAACAATTGCAGCGGTTGGCATTCCAGAGATTCCGGTGAAATTTCAGCATTCTCCCTTCGGACCAGTTCCTAATACAGTCATGCAAGTACCTCATAGAGGAAGGCAGCGTTGTGTGTATTAGTTGTATTATTGGATAATTAGTCAGTTAAGTTCATTACCTGTGTAGACAGTTTGCCAAGTTAAAACAAGGGTCATAAATATCTAGTAGACTCACCTGAAGGTTTCAACTCCAGTAAGGCTCCCAGTTAGAACTTCCTGAAAACAAGAAAAAATAATATTAGAACATCACAAAGAAAACAAAGAAAAGGTAACAGAAAGGTTGTTAAGAATAAAATAATTAGAAGAGAAAAGGGAAAAGTAATATATATACTAAACATTGCTTATCTTCACAGGTTTTTCCTTTTCCTCACACTATTCATTTCTGAGTGGATAAAAGTAGACACAGCAAACTAGAAGAGGGGCAAACACCTAGTTCTTCACGGGTACGTTATAGGAGACTAGTTGAACACAGAAATTAAATAGAAGACTGATTCTAGTGGGACTGTAGTAATTTGTGTTTTGTGTTACAGCGCCTAGAAACGAGAGCAGTTCCAAAGAAACAGTTAGAAGTAGCTGCATACAGAAGACGCCAGATATAGAAGACTAGGCAGTCTCTTCTCTGTCCCATACCCCTTTCCCCCCCGGGACTGGCTTCACGCTACTAAGGACTGATATTGGGGCGTGGTGGGAGTCTCGAGGGGGCGTTGGGAACAGTCGTCATTCTGCTCCTGTGAAGAACCTGGGAAACTTCAAGTAAGACTCTGACAGAGTGAAGTGCCCACGAAATCTTACTCACCTGAGCAGAATGACTGAGGGGTTAGATCTCAAGAATTTGGGCGGAGTATTAGAAGCTATTCAAAAGGAGCTAATGGGAGTTAGGGAGGAAAACAGAAGTTTAAGGCAAGACTTAATTGCCTCTAGAAAGGAAACCACTGATTTAGCGACAAAAATGGATAGTTACTTTTCAGGTACTAGCTTTTCAGTTTTTTCGCAGGGCACGCAGGTGTCAAGTTCCACCCCACTGATTCACTCTAGAACCCCCACACAGGTTGTACACTCCTTATCCCCAGTCATACCATTGGCTCCTCCAGAACGTTTTAGTGGGGACCCCCAGAAGGCTCAAATTTTTCTTACCCAATGTTCCCTCCATTTTATGTGTCGTCCCGCCATTTTCCCTGATGCACAAACTCGAGTGGCCTTCATGCTATCATATTTGAGTGGTGACGCAGCGGCCTGGTCCTTACCATTAGTTACTAAAGATTCGGCAATTTTGTACGACTTTGAAGAATTTAAAAAGGAATTCCTGAGAATATTTGACCGTAGGAAGGTGGCTCAAGCTACTGATAATGAGTTGCTCGAATTGAAGCAAGGAAACAAGGAACTGGTGGCTTATCTAGCCCAATTTAATAAACTCATTGTGGAGACAGACTGGCCGGAGAATAAAAGAGCTGCGCTGTTCTATAGGGGCCTGAAAGACGAACTTAAGGACGCCCTGTCTCAGATACCAAATAGACCAACCGAGGTTTCTGCCCTCATAGATTTAGTTTTGGAACTGGATTACCGGCAGACAGAGAGACGGGGAGAAAAACGGAGAGAGTTTCGCCCAAGTGTTCCTAGGTTTGATCGAATGAGATCTGAGGGCATTAAAACAGCGGAGGGCAGTCAGACGGTGGAGCCAATGCAAATCGGAGTAGTACGTGGCCCTCTCACTAAGGAAGAGAAAGAGAAAAGAAGATTAAACAATCTTTGTATGTACTGCGGCATGAGCGGCCATTTTGTTAAGGTTTGCCCGAAGAAACCCAAGGCTCAGTTGAAGGAAAACTTGCAGCACCACCAGTAGGACGGGTTGGACTGGTGGATGCTAAAGAAATCACAACCCTTAATACACATCAACTTGCGAACACCTTGCAATCAGCAGCTCCCCATTTGACTCTTCCAGTCACTCTTAAATATCGAACTTCAGTTCAAACTGACATTACAGTTATGGTTGATTCTGGTGCAACCGGAAATTTTTGTGATCTCAAGTTCGCTTCAAGGATTGGGTTGCAGGCCTTACGAAAACCCCGGAGTGAAGCTGTAAGAGCTGTGGACGGAACCAACCTATCTTCTGGTCCCATTGTCAGCCACACGGAAAAGGTGGAGCTCATCCTGCCAGATGGGCACCAGGAGCGTTTGCAGTTCAATCTCATTGACGCACCGCAATTCCAGCTAATTTTAGGTCTTCCCTGGTTAACAGAACATAATCCCCAGATCGATTGGGAGAAGCGTTCAATTAAAATGAACTCTGATTATTGTAAAGAGGTGTGTTTCCATGGAAAAGAACCAGAGAAAGAATCCAGCATGTCTTACAGTTTATGTGACAACGGAGTTTCGTTGTGTGTCATTCACACTGAAGAGATTCCAGAAATCTACAAAGAGTTCAAGGATGTGTTTAGCGAAGTAGATGCCGAAAGACTCCCTCCACATCGACCTTATGACTGCAAAATTGAACTGGAACCTGGGGCGAATCTTCCATGTAGCAGAATCTACGCTCTAACAGAGAAGGAGGATACGTTTCTGAAAGAATATATCCAAACTTATTTAGAGAACGGTTTTATTAGACCTTCGCAGTCTCCTGTCTCCTCGCCGTTGTTTTTCGTGTCCAAGAAAGAAGAAGGCGATCTGAGGACCTGCATTGATTATCGCGCCCTGAACCGGATTACAATTAAGAACAGATACCCTTTGCCTCTAATCTCTGTACTCTTGGACCAAGTGAAAGGAGCGCAAATTTATACGAAGCTAGATCTGCGAGGAGCATATCACTTGGTCTGGGTCAGGGAGGGCGATGAATGGAAAACCGCATTTAGGACCAAGTTTGGCTTATTTGAATACCAGGTCATGCCTTATGGACTCTGCAACGCGCCAGCCGCCTTTCAGTTTTTCATTAATGACATTTTGAATCAATATATTGACAAGTGTGCTATCGTCTATATTGACGTTATATTAATCTACTCTGAATCTGAAGAGGAGCATCAAGAACATGTTGAAGGGATTCAGGAGAAGCTGCGCGAAAACAGTCTGTATGCCAAACTTGAAAAGTGTGCCTTTCATGTACGTTCAGTTGATTTCCTTGGGTTTGTCCTTTCTCCTGAGGGAATCACCATGGATACACGAAAGATTAAGGCTGTTACGGATTGGCCATCACCAACTTCTGTGAAAGAGGTGCAACGGTTTATTGGATTTGCAAATTTTTACAGAAGATTTATCCAAGACTTCTCTCTTAAGGTAATTCCAATTACTCGTTTACTTCGAAAAGGAGTTCCCTTTTCCTGGTCAACTGAATCTGAAAACGCCTTTCAATCTCTTAAGACAAGTTTCACTACTGCACCCATTCTCCTCCATGCTGATCCAATGGAACCTTTTTATTTGGAGACAGATGCTTCGGATCAAGCTATAGGGGGAGTCTTGTCTCAGAGACAAAAGGAGACCGGCCAATTGCACCCCGTTGCGTACCACTCTAGGAAACTCCTACCAGCGGAAGTCAATTATACGATCACTGAGAAAGAACTATTGGCAATCAAGGATGCCTTCAAGGAATGGAGACATTATCTGATGGGAGCCAGACACACAGTAACCGTGTATACGGATCATAAGAATCTGAAGTTCTTGAAATCAGCCAGAACTCTGACACCACGCCAACTCAGATGGTCCTTATATTTTGCGGATTACAACTTTGTGATCACCTATCGGCCTGGAAACAAGAACGGTAAGGCGGATGCCTTGTCTCGGCTGAGTACAGAAGGACAAATGACATCAATTGAAGACCAGAAGATCATTCCAGAATCAAAGATAGTTGGACTCATCTCCCATGAAACTCTTGAGGAAAAAGTGAAAAGATCATTCTCGCCTGAAGACCTTCAGCAATGGGTTTCATCTGATTCATCTCGGGAAATCCGAAATGATATACCTTTTCACCAAGGAGCTCTGTTCATCCCTACTGTGGAATTACGAGAACAAATTTTGCATGACAGCCATGATCATCCTATGGCTGGTCACAAGGGAATTAACAAGACTGAAGAGTTGGTAAAGAGACAATTTTGGTGGCCCAATATGACGAAGGACATTAAGCAATATGTTTTGGGTTGTGGAGTTTGTGCACAGGGAAAACCTACACGGCAGGCCCCACAAGGTTTATTACAACCTATGCCGACCCCCCCCATCCTTGGCATACGGTAACCATGGATCTGATTGTGGACCTGCCGTCCTGTCGGGGCTACAATACCATCCTGGTTTTTGTAGATGCATTTACCAAAATGGCTCATTTTGTTCCCCTCCAAGACATTCCTAGTGCTAAGGAACTAGCTACACAGTTCAGTTTGCATGTAGTAAGGTTACATGGGATTCCAAGGGTCCTTATTTCTGATCGAGGTTCTCAATTCCTGTCCCATTTTTGGAAGGCCTATACCAAGGAGTTGAATATAGAAACTAGATTCTCTACAAACTATCACCCCGAGACAGACGGGCAGACCGAGAGAGCTAATCAGGAGTTGGAGCAGTATTTAAGATTGTTTTTGTTAGACCAGGAAGGTGACTGGACAGATCTTCTCTGGGCTGCTGAGTTTGCACACAATAATTCCCAAAATAGTTCCACAGGTCAATCTCCATTTTTCCTAAACTATGGTCGACACCCAAATTGGATGTTTGGTAACTTTGAGGATTTGGTTCCTGCAGTCACGGACCTAGTTAAACATATGGTTGAGACCCATGAAGCAGCTAGAGAGAAGTTAGAAAAATCAAAAGAACAGTATAAACGCTTTGCAGACAGAAAGAGAAGACCAGAGGATGTCTATCCCATAGGTAGCAAGGTGTGGCTTAGCACAAAAAATTTGAAGTTAAAAGGAACCCGAAAATTCCAACCTCGTTTCATTGGTCCATTTAAAATTGAGAGAAAACTAAATCCAGTAACCTATAGATTGAGTCTACCTTCTCAACTAAAAATTCACCCAGTTTTCCATGTCTCCTTGTTGAAGAAATCTTCACCATTTCTTAGGCCCTGTAAACCTCCCAAACCCATTCAAACCGAAAATGGGGAAGAATTTGAGGTAAAGAGAATCTTGGACTCTAAGTGGAAGAACAGAAGACTGTACTATTTAGTGGATTGGAAAGGTTATGGTCCAGAGGAAAGATCTTGGGAACCATGTTCAAATTTGAATGCCCCAAGGTTAGTGAAAACCTTTCATGACCAAAATCCTCTTAAGGCGAAACCTGGGGAGCCCTCCTTGCGGAGGGGTACTGTCAGGAATCCTAGCTTCAGGACTAAAAGACACCAATTAGTGGGAGCTACCTCTATTCCTTACTACAAGGCTCGAGTTGGCAATATAAAATTCTATTTGACTCGCAATGACCAGTCCTGGACAGTACTGGTCAGGAAATATGCCTCTAAGATGGCTGGCTGCGCTAGGGTTAGCGCTTCAGCCTATTTTCAATAGCGCGTGGTTCCAAGCACAGCTGAGGCTCCCGCTCACCCTCAGCTGTGCGCTCTTCACCAAGACCGTTACACGAGTAACAGTGCTTGGCTGCGCGTCCGTGTAGTTCTTAGAGTAGGTTTTAGGCGCTCACGAACTCCGTCGGAAGGACAAAGAATCTCCTAGCGTCGGGTTTCAATTAAAAAGAGAAACAATTGCAGCGGTTGGCATTCCAGAGATTCCGGTGAAATTTCAGCATTCTCCCTTCGGACCAGTTCCTAATACAGTCATGCAAGTACCTCATAGAGGAAGGCAGCGTTGTGTGTATTAGTTGCAGTATGATGTATTATTGGATAATTAGTCAGTTAAGTTCATTACCTGTGTAGACAGTTTGCCAAGTTAAAACGAGGGTCATAAATATCTAGTAGACTCACCTGAAGGTTTCAACTCCAGTAAGGCTCCCAGTTAGAACTTCCTGAAAACAAGAAAAAATAATATTAGAACATCACAAAGAAAACAAAGAAAAGGTAACAGAAAGGTTGTTAAGAATAAAATAATTAGAAGAGAAAAGGGAAAAGTAATATATATACTAAACATTGCTTATCTTCACAGGTTTTTCCTTTTCCTCACACTATTCATTTCTGAGTGGATAAAAGTAGACACAGCAAACTAGAAGAGGGGCAAACACCTAGTTCTTCACGGGTACGTTATAGGAGACTAGTTGAACACAGAAATTAAATAGAAGACTGATTCTAGTGGGACTGTAGTAATTTGTGTTTTGTGTTACAGCGCCTAGAAACGAGAGCAGTTCCAAAGAAACAGTTAGAAGTAGCTGCATACAGAAGACGCCAGATATAGAAGACTAGGCAGTCTCTTCTCTGTCCCATACCCCTTTCCCCCCCGGGACTGGCTTCACGCTACTAAGGACTGATATTGGGGCGTGGTGGGAGTCTCGAGGGGGCGTTGGGAACAGTCGTCATTCTGCTCCTGTGAAGAACCTGGGAAACTTCAAGTAAGACTCTGACAGTGCGCGGTGAGATCCTGTCAGGCGCGTCTGGTCCGAGCGAGGCAGCTCCGTTGAGCGCTCCCGCTGGTCTTTACGCGCGTTTGGGAATCCGGTCACTCCTTTAGTGTCCGATTGATTCCCGACCAACCCTCGCCTAATTTTGACACCGCTACGCGGTGATTTCCCCTCACGGCCACGTTTGTGACCAGCACCACCTGGTGGTGGTAATTGGTATTGCACCGCAGTCTATTCTTACAACAGCTTCGGGGAAAGCCCCGCTGTTGGAGCACCGGCGAAGGGGCTGTCTTAAGGATTTTAAGGGCATTTGTTCTGTACTCACACCCTCTGCTATCATGTCTTCTCCAGAAGACCATTTTTACTCCTCCTACCAGGAAGTGGAGGAGGAATGGCCCCCCAACTTCTCCCTCCAGCAGTGGACCAAGCCCTCTCTCTGGCTATTTCTAGGGCGCTGGCTCCTCTTAGGGATCAGGTTGATAAGCTGGCGAAAAGCATCCCTGGGGTGTTCAGTGACCCAGATCTGGTGGTGGCGGGTCCAAGTAGCTCCCAGATGGGGAATAAAAGGGCCGTTAAGCATAACGCGGGGCACTTGGAAGGATTTGATAAACTTACGGAGACCTTCCTCAAGAGTGCGCGAACACTAAAACATGCACCCTGCCGGGAGGAGGAGGGGCCCGGAGAAAATTGCGACACTGTCACCACTATTGTAGACCCCGACGGCGGGTTTCCCTTAGAGGGAGAGGGTGTATCGGAGGACGATTTCTCCTCCGATGAGGATAAGGACTCGGGGCATCCCTGGCGTCCAGAGTCCCACTCCTCTCAGTCCCCGGTTGGGGACGGGGTCCACTCGGACATGTTCGAGCCTACCCAAATTTACCATCCTAGGTCGGCAGAGTGGACACCTGACGCCAAAGTGGCAGAGTATGTGGTGGGGAAAATCCATCAACCCCTTGAAAGGGAGGTCAGGAATAGGATGAGGGGTGAATGCCCCAGGCCCTCACTGAAGGGGAAGGTGGCACACACGCCTGAAATTGATGAGAAACTATGTACCTTTTTCTCCAAGTATATGAGGGATCCCAAGAAAGGAATTGATAGGTCTTGGACGTGGTAGGGCCCTTGACCCAAATTATTCAATTGACGGAGCGTTCCAAAGAGTCAGGATCCACTTTGTCCACGGATATTGTGGCTGGTTGGGCGCACTACCCTAAACCCTAAAACACTACCCCCTCCACTACCCAAACACCACTGCACTACCCTAAACCCTAAAACACTACCCCCAGCACGACACCCTACACTACCCAAACATAACTGCACTACCCTAAACCCTAAAACACTACCACCAGCACGACTCCCTACACTACCCAAACACCACTGCACTACCCTAAACCCTAAAACACTACCCCCAGCACGACTCCCTACACTACCCAAGCACCACTGCACTACACTAAACCCTAAATATACCCCCAGCATGACCTCCCACACTACACAAACACCACTGCACTATCCTAAACCCTAAAACACTACCCCCAGCACGACCCCCTACACTACCCAAACACCACTGCACTACCGTAAACCCTAAAGCACGACCCCTACACTACACAAACACGACTGCACTACCCTAAACCCTAAAACACTACCCACAGCATGACCCCCTTCACTACACAAACACCACTGCACTGCCCTAAACCCTAAAACACTACCCCAGCACTACCCCCTACACTACCCAAACACCACTGCACTAACATAAACCCTAAAACACTACCCCCAGCACAACCCCTACACTACACAAACACCACTGCACTACCCTAAACCCTAAAACACTACCCCCAGCACGACTCCCTACACTACCCAAACACCACTGCACTACCCTAAACCCTAAATCTACCCCCAGCACGACCCCCTACACTACACAAACACCACTGCACTACCCTAAACCCTAAAACACTACCACCAGCATGACCCCCTACACTACTCAAACACCACTGCACTACCCTAAACCTTAAAACACTACCCCCAGCACGACCCCCTACACTACTGCACTACCCTAAACCCTAAAACACTACCCCCAGCACGACCCCCTACACTACCCAAACACCACTGCACTACCCTAAACCCTAAAACACTAACCCCAGCACGACCCCCTACACCACCCAAACACCACTGCACTACCCTAAACCCTAGAAAAGAAACCCCCACCCCATGCCCAATCCCCCTTACCTCTCACTCCTCATGGTTCCTCTCTCCTCGTGGTTCCTGCTTCACGTCATCTCTGAGGGGCGGTGCATGTCGTTGTGAGGAAACAGAACAGCCTCTGTTTCCTTACAACGACATGGATCGTCTACATGTTTTTTAGAACACATGGTCATTTACCATACATACCTTTACAACAAAATTCGTTGTAAAGGCATGCGTGGTAAATGACCATGCGTTCTAAAAAAATGCGTAGTAATGACTTCGTGATGTACAACGCATGCGTGGTAATGCATGCGTTGTAATGGTATCGCAAAGTAAAAAAGTCGTTGTAACGGCTGTTTACCGATCGAAGCTCGCCCCTGTTCTTCAGTGAGACGTTTATTTGATTAATTAGGAGGAAGGAATGTGGTTTTTTTACCAAAAAGTACATTCCCGGCTGTTGTATTGTGAAAGTGTCCGCGTGGCCTGGTTTCACTTCCGGTGAGAGAGTAGAAGAGTCTGTTTGGATCTAATGGAGTTCTGTTGTTGGACGGGGCCGGCGCGACATGTCATCAGAAAACATAGCTAATGGAAAGCGTCCTCCCTGAAGTGTGGAGCAGTGCCATGAGAGGTCAACGAGTGTGCGTCCCACCGCAGTATGACCGTACCGCGTGACCCATGTGCCGCCTCCAGGGTAAGTGAGGCAGAAGCGGCATCGCAGGTCCTCTTGAAGACCGTTGTAGCACTAATTCTACATTTTGGTACTAGGGCATTTTAACTTCGTTGTTCCTGCCAGATACAAAGAGAAGATCCTGTGTTATTCAGTGCCCTTGTTACCTTTTTTGTGGGTTGTGGTGCTTGTCACTTCGCTGCCCCGCCGGTGCACACGACTGGGCACCCCACCTCGTGTGCCATCTGCAGGGCCTCTGCCCTCGGATCACTGGTTTTGGTTTCTGGAGTGGCAACATAAACAGTTGCTCCCAAAGGACTAGCCTGAACACTTAGGTGAATATCCCCTGCACCAGCATTCCACGGAAATTCTTTCCTAGCTCTCCCACGTCAACGAGCACGGCTCCGCTCGCGACACCGTATGACATCATCGGAGCCATAAGAGGACCTCGTCGGCGTGCTGACGTCAGTTCCACCCATTTTTTCAATGCCACCGAGGCAAACAGGGGTCCGAGACATTTTCACATGTATACATAGTATAATAAGAAGGAAAATGAATTATGATGTGGAAATACTACGAGTCCCAGAAGTCTTAACAACCCACCAGAGGGTGTAACCTACCAGAAGGATGTTAAATGGAGGACTCTGTTTGCCACATCTGTCTGCCTGCTGACATTACCATGAGCCCGTGAGCAAGGAACAGGAGCTCCGAAACGCGTAGGGCTGTGAAATTGACGAGTGCTGGGATGTCCGGTTTTTCAATAATAAAAGTAACACTGCTTCAAAAGGCAGAGTTCGCCTGTTTTTCCAAGTTCATCCTCACAGGTGGGATACCTTCTTTAAGCATAGTATAATAAATATATATATATTCACTGAAAAAACCATAGGTTTCAGGCACGTTATAGTTAGAAATTAGCATTTAAAAAACCTTAGAAATTCACTGAAAAAACCATAGGTTTGCAGGCACGCTATAGTTAGAAATTAGCATTTAAAAAACCTTAGAAATTCACTGAAAAAACCATAGGTTTCAGGGGCGTTATAGTTAGTTGGACATTTCACTCGTACAAAACCATAGAAATTCCCCCGTTATAGTTAGTTCAGCTAACTATAACTCGCGCGCCCGCAATGCACTGCTGATGATGTCACATATTACATCACTCATGACATGGTCAGTGACATCACTCATGTCATCACTGATGATATCTCAAATGACATCACTGATGACATCACTGATGACATCATCCTTGTGATAGAGTGGCAGACCTCCTCTCACCCTAATATAACCTTTGATACACACACTCAAAAATACAAACTAACATTTTCAAAACAATGGACATACCAATACCAGTTACAACACACCTATTCAGTAATTCCAAGATCTACACACACATACACTCATTCACCAACAGTCCCTATACAGTCACTCATACATGTACTCACTCATCATATGTACTCATACACCTATACATCCTGTTACACACCGCCACTCATCCATAGAGTTACTCACACACATAGTCACACATGCAAACAAAGTATCAAACATCCATTTACTTGCATATACAGTTATACACACACTACCACACTTACTTCTACAGAAACTTACACATATTTACTCTCTTAAACAATCACTTATAGAAACACCTACTTACTTGTACAGGAACTCTTCCAATCTCTCACTCTCACATATACTCACTTATATACACCAATACTCACATATACTAGTTTAAAACATATGTAGTTACTCATAAAGACACTATTGAGACAGTCATTCACTTACTAACACACCTATACACATACTCATCCACCTATACAGTCCTGCACACATGCTGTCTTCAACACATACAAACAGTGAGTCACTCATTCATGCATCTATGCACTAAGTAATACCCCCACCGAACCATACAGACACTCAGACACTCATACTGATACTCAAAAAACCAACTAATAACCCATATAGACACTCATGTAGCTACTCACCAACCCATGCAGCCACTTATACACAAAGTGAGAGACTGATACAGATATTTTCATATTTAAACATTACTCACTAACCCATGTATTCACTAAGATACACTTAGTCAGTTATACAATCAATTTTACAAAAAAAATCATCCATTTAGACACTTATATACCCATTTATTCTTCCATCGACCTTGGGATATACATATATAAAACATATTTAATTTTCAGAAAAACACACATTCACTGGATGATGTCATCAGTGATGTCATCAGTGATGTTATTTGAGATGTCATCAGTGATGTCATGAGTGATGTCACTGACCATGTCATGAGTGATGTAATATGTGACATCATCAGCAGTGCATTGCGGGCGCACGAGTTATAGTTAGCTGAACTAACTATAACGGGGGAATTTCTATGGTTTTGTACGAGTGAAATGTCCAACTAACTATAACACCCCTGAAACCTATGTTTTTTTCAGTGAATATATATATATATATATATATATATATATATATATATAAATTTTCCATAGCTGCCACAAATGCTGATAGCCTGCCCATGAAGTGTCGGTGCCTGCCGGGGTTGACAGCGCCCCCAGAAACGTGTAGAGAATTCCGAACCAAAGGAAGGAAAGGCGGCACACCAAATTAGCACCAGTTGTTTATTCCGAGTGAGAAAACAAACTGAACAACGCGTTTCAGCCGAAACAGAACTTGACAAAGGCCGTTTCGGCTGAAACGCGTTGTTCAGTTTGTTTTCTCACTCGGAATAAACAACTGGTGCTAATTTGGTGTGCCGCCTTTCCTTCCTTTGGTTCGGAATTCTCTACATATATATATATATATCCAAACATCAGAAGCTCCTTCTGGGAAACACTGCCCATGGAAGGGTGGCGCGCGGACCGGCGGAGTAAACCGGCAATAAATAACCAATAAAGTTCAGTATAGCGCGCTCTCAGGTCACAGATGCACAGACCAATGTTCCAAGTTACAAGTGGGGTTTATTCAATTCATAAACCTCCGTGACGCGTTTTGACCTCAAAAAGGTCTTGATCACACATCGGAGTGAAACTGACAAGGGTCTTACATACATTTCCTGTAATGCAGCGAAGGCAGACTAAACCCAAGTATTAACATGTAGTGATACAGCCAAGCCGCTGCCATCTTGTGATGGTACATTTAAACATAAAGTACTGTATAGTTCACAATAACAAAGTAAAGTACATACGTGGAAACTTTCACAACTTCTTATATCTTTTTTAGGTTAATTTTACACAGAGATTGAATTGTTAGTATAAGTGCATCCTATTTAGCTATCATGCTTTATATATATATATATATATATATATTATATGTTATCTTGACTCAGTGTACACATTGATTGTATTGTGTCATATATATGTGTTTATGTTTATTGCTTGTTTAGGAATTTTCTGGCTGTCCTGAAGAAGGCGTACATACGCCAAAACACGCGTAGACAAAAAAAGAACTTGTCCACCATCTAGCCACGATGCCTCAATATGAGACAAACAATCTACATTTACATTTCAGTGTTTTGTATGTTTGAAATATTTGTATTTAAGTGTTTTTCTTGTATGTATAAATGTATTTTATGTCTTTGATATGTTATCAAATATAACATGCTTCATTAATTTCACAAAACTGTTTTTATTATGAATTTATTAATAAAATGAAGTTATTAACATAAACTTTCAGTACACTGAGTCTACTTGTATATTAAATAGTCCAACACGAGTCACTGTATGACTAGATAATTGCCTAGGTTTTTTGCTCTCATCCATACGTGGAAACTTGCCATCTGTAATTCTGTGCATACATAGAGTATTGTTGCCATGTAGTTCATGCTCAAACATAAAGGGAGCTATGTCACTGAAAAAATGTCATGCCATGTCCCTGATATCTTATAAAGCACAATGTACAGTACTGTATCCACTGTCCCGGGTAAGAGCATGTGGAATCTGATATTCATAATGGTGTCCTGAGTCTATGTGCTGCTATCGGTATCTTGTGTGAATATCTGTGCGACCGATACGTTTTCGTGCGGGAGCGTGTTACGTGCACGTAGGCGGGGCTGAACTCCATTCTCATGTGTACCCCCCCTGTGCATTCTGGTACCTGTTGTCGTGTATCATAAGCATGTACCCCGTGGTTCCACATGATGTGTATGTGATAATCTAGTGTTAGTAATCCTCAAATATTGGACATGGTGTCCCCCCGTCCAAGCGGGCTCCATGCGAAGTCTATGTTCACACTAGTGGTGTATTAATAACATCAACAGCCTGCTGATTCGATCATCAGACATCACTGGTAAAAGTACCAGACACTGTTTGGTAGTCATCCCTTGATTTAAACAAGGTGTCCCATCATGCATTCGAGCTCCCTGCTATGTCTGTATTCACACTAGTGGTGTATTTAGGTTACCAGCGGCATGCAGAAATTACCCTAGGATATGCCCGGATGTAATGCCAGACCCTGTGTATCATTCACAACCCCTATATGTCATCCTTCTAAAGTGCAGTGAAAATAATGACTTAAATCATATAAAATAACAGGCGAAGATGTCTTATCTGATGGCTGAGATGCAACAAGGAGATGCCACGAAGAAAAGGGTAGGGACCCCGTTGTCACAGGAACAAGACATGGATCCCTTCCTTTCCTCCTGTAAGAGATACAGAGAGAAAAAGAGAAACAATGTCACATTCAGTTAATCTATCATGAAAAATTCATCATGGAAAATTAAAGCATTGGTTTTAGTCACCACAGTAGCAAGGTACATTAGTAGATATAGTTAAATATCCTGAAAAAGCAAAACAAAACAAGCAAAGAAACTTATTGTCAGAGTATATCAGAATCACTGTTGAACAGTCACTCTGAAAATGGGTTTGTCAAGCCTGACTAGCCCACCTAGACTTCCGGTAGGTGTACTGCCAATTCATCATCCAGGTTATGTCCATTGGGGTACCGAGTGTTCAACCCTACTATGTGCCTAGACTCATGCTGCCTGAGTTTCAGTGTGCAGTTACCTCCTCTTCTATTCCCGCTTACCTCCTTATGGAATAGTAGACTAGTTTGGAACTGTCTGAAAAATGGTGTGTTTCGTCGTGCCTGGCAATCGGGTATTGTTTGTCTCTGTTTGTGATGGCCCTCATATGTTCAAGAATTCTTTTTTTGGCCATGTGTGTCGTACTCCCTACATATCTAAGTCTGCACGGACACTCTAACACGTACACTACAAAAGTGGTGCTGCATGTGAGGAACTGTTTAATCGGGATCGAGCTGTTGGTGCTTGTATTGTAGTACTCTTTCTTCATATGGCTGTTGGCACAGGCCTTACAGTGGCCGCACGGGAAAAAGCCCTGTAGATTCACTCCCCTGGTAAGTTCTGCACTGGTAAGGTCACTGTGCACCAACATATCGCGAAGGTTGCGTCCCCTTCTGTATGTTATACTAGGTCTGGTGGGCATGCTCATCCCTATGATGGGATCCTCTTTGAGCATGTTCCAATTGCGTGCGATAGTTTTGCGGATCACATCGGCATTGCCATTGTACGTAAGAATCACCCTGGTCTCACTGCTGTCAGTTGTAGCTGTGTTACTGTTGGTTTTATCTTCCAAAGTGGTGCATCTGTCTATGTTCTTGACCCTCTCTGTCGCTCTCTTGAGAACCCATGATGGATAGCCCCTTTCCTTGAATCTGGTGATCATGATCCCTTGTTCCCTCGTGAACGCTTCCTCAGAGCTGCAGTTGCGTTTAGCTCTGAGCAGTTCCCCATAGGGGATGCTCCACTTTAGGTTGTCAGGGTGTCTGCTCATAGCGTGTAACAGAGTGTTACCTGCTGTGCATTTCCTGAACAGTCTCGTATGGACCTTCCCTGTCACTATCTCAACCTTGATGTCCAGGTACTCCACTTCTTTCCTACTGCTTACACTAGTGAGTATGAGATTGTGGGAGTTCTGGTTGATTTTGACTACGAACTCACGTGCTTCCTGGTCACTGCCCTTCCAGACTACCAACACGTCGTCTATATACCTTAGCCACAGAATGACCTTGGCTAGGTCCTGATGCATATTGGTGAGATAGGACACGAACACCGATGTGTCGGTAACAACAAGGACATCAGAGAGCTCAACCTCAGAAAAAGACATCACCACAAGACCCAAGACTTATATATATATATATATATATATATATATATATATATATATATATATATATATATATATATATATATATATATATATATATATATATATATATATATATATATATATATATATATATATATATATATATATATGAAGCAACACTGAGGCCCATTTCTGGAGTTGCAGCTTTTATTTTCAAAGGTGCAGCAGCACATCATGCCTCCTTTCCCCTTACGTGTTTCGGCGTTAGCCTTAATCACAGGATGGGAGTTACAATTTGCATAGTGCGTCGTGCGTGCTTTAAAACCATTAGGTCACATGACTAAAACAGAACTACATTTCCCATAGTGCATTTTACAAGTCATTGTTGTACTGTAATTAGGAAGTCCTTTATAAAATTGCTGTTGCTCGATTTTACAGTTTGTAAAGTGCACTAGTGTTGGCATTGAGATCCAAATGGAAATTAGTCATGAAAGATCTTTTATCCGCGTAATGCTAGAATCCCATGTCTACCTTCGAACAAAGTACATACTTCAGAACGATCAGCGTAGGACGTCCTCCTCGCCGAATCCCTTCCTGCGCTCACACATTTTCGCTATGTTAGCTTTCCTTTGTAGGCTTGTGTGAGCGAGTGGGTCATGCTCCAGATCAAATATCACAAAAGGCTTCGAAGAAGCGTCCTCCAATCACAGGAGCCCCCGACCCTACAGGGCGGCCTCAGAAAACATTGGGCACGGAGAAGCCCAACAATTCCAACATGAAGCAACACTGAGGCCCATTTCTGGAGTTGCAGCTTTTATTTTCAAAGGCGCAGCAGCACATCATGCCTCCTTTCTCCTTACGCGTTTCGGCGTTAGCCTTGATCACAGGATGGGAGTTACAATTTGCAAAGTGTGTCGTGCGTGCTTTAAAACCATTAGGTCGCATGACAAAAACAGAACTACATTTCCCATAGTGCATTTTACAAGTCATTGTTGTACTGTAATTAGGAATTCCTTTATAAAATTGCTGTTGCTCGATTTTACAGTTTGTAAAGTGCACTAGTGTTGGCATTGAGATCCAAATGGAAATTAGTTATGAAAGATCTTTTATCCGCGTAATGCTAGAATCCCATGTCTACCTTCGAACAAAGTACATACTTCAGAACGATCAGCGTAGGACGTCCTCCTCGCCGAATCCCTTCCTGCGCTCACACATTTTCGCTATGTTAGCTTTCCTTTGTAGGCTTGTGTGAGCGAGTGGGTCATGCGCCAGATCAAATATCACAAAAAGCTTCAAAGAAGCGTCCTCCGATCACAGGAGCCCTCGACCCTACAGGGCGGCCTCAGAAAACATTGGGCACGGAGAAGCCCAACAATTCCAACATGAAGCAACACTGAGGCCCATTTCTGGAGTTGCAGCTTTTATTTTCAAAGGCGCAGCAGCACATCATGCCTCCTTTCTCCTTACGTGTTTCGGCGTTAGCCTTGATCACAGGATGGGAGTTACAATTTGCAAAGTGCGTCGTGCGTTCTTTAAAACCATTAGGTCACATGACTAAAACAGAACTACATTTCCCATAGTGCATTTTACAAGTCATTGTTGTACTGTAATTAGGAAGTCCTTTATAAAATTTCTGTTGCTCGACTTTACAGTTTGTAAAGTGCACTAGTGTTGGCATTGAGATCCAAATGGAAATTAGGCATGAAAGATCTTTAATCCGTGTAATGCTAGAATCCCATGTCTACCTTCGAACAAAGTACATATTTCAGAACGATCAGCGTAGGACGTCCTCCCTCGCCGAATCCTTCCTGCGCTCACACATTTTCGCTATGTTAGCTTTCCTTTGTAGGCTTGTGTGAGCGAGTGGGTCATGCTTGGGTTGCTTCATGTTGGAATTGTTGGGCTTCTCCGTGCCCAATGTTTTCTGAGGCCGCCCTGTAGGGTCAGGGGCTCCTGTGATCGGAGGACGCTTCTTCAAAGCTTTTTGTGATATTTGATCTGGAGCATGACCCACTTGCTCACACAAGCCTACAAAGGAAAGCTAACATAGCGAAAATGTGTGAGCGCAGGAAGGGATTCGGCGCGGAGGACGTCCTACGCTGATCGTTCTGAAGTATGTACTTTGTTTGAAGGTAGACATGGGATTCTAGCATTACGCGGATAAAAGATCTTTCATGACTAATTTCCATTTGGATCTCAATGCCAACACTAGTGCACTTTACAAACTGTAAAATCGAGCAACAGCAATTTTATAAAGGACTTCCTAATTACAGTACAACAATGACTTGTAAAATGCACTATGGGAAATGTAGTTCTGTTTTAGTCATTTGACCTAATGGTTTTAAAGCACGCACGACGCACTTTGCAAATTGTAACTCCCATCCTGTGATCAAGGCTAACGCCGAAACGCGTAAGGAGAAAGGAGGCATGATGTGCTGCTGCACCTTTGAAATAAAAGCTGCAACTCCAGAAATGGGCCTCAGTGTTGCTTCATGTTGGAATTGTTGGGCTTCTCCGTGCCCAATGTTTTCTGAGGCCGCCCTGTAGGGTCAGGGGCTCCTGTGATCGGAGGACGCTTCTTCGAAGCTTTTTGTGATATATATATATATATATATATATATATATATATACAACAAACAACCTGCAACATTCCCCAGTTCAGATAAACTGGGTAAATAATTCCAGAGCCGCCACTCGATTTCCAAGCACAGCGTATGTTTATTCACACACGGGCAACAAAGAAAAAACCCAACGCGTTTCGGAGTTCACACACTCCTTGCTCACGGGTTCTATATATATATATATTATATGTGCACCCTTGAAATACATAGGCATCTCCGGCAAACTGGCCCACAGACCCCACCTCATCGACCAGCTCTTAGATATTGTAACCACTAAGAACTCGAGAAATTGAGTAGGCTCATCGGTACTCCTTGGCACTCAAGGCACCATTTACATCGCAAGTATCCAACCAAATTGATGACTTCCGCTTACTGTGCCCCCATCGCTGGTGCCCATCTCTGTCAAAGAAGTACTCTCCACTGTCCCACTGAATGACCTACTGCCACAACAGACAATCATCTCGAAATATCACCTCACACAGGAAGACCCTTTAGTGCTGACACTGCAGTACGACCACACACCAATATCCCACTGCAACACTATCATGGAACATATTACCTCAACTCATACTGCATTAAAATTCCATGAAACCTCTCCAAACAGGCAGCAAAATATTTCAAGCACAGAATCCTCAAAGAACATCCAGAGACACTAATAACAGACATCTTATACAGTTCAGCACACGGAGGACTTAAAACTGACTTCATCTTCTACACTAATAAACCTGCTAAATGGAAAGTGTACTTCCTACAACACCTTCATGTAACTAGGACTACCAATGCCCCTTATGGAACTATGCTTACTGTATCCCCATCCCAGGTCTTCAGTGGAGAAATGTTCATAACCATTTACAGAAATGGGAACATACTAGTCGATGCGTCTGAACAAATCCTAACCATCTTCAATCAACACTTCCCTATGCTCTGCACCTTCATGCCACCCAGTTCCACTTCAATTCCTCCTACCTCTCCTGGAGAAACATCCACACCACCCTCCCTCAGAGAACTAACCCACACACCTACACCTCTACTAGCTGATCCCTCCGCTCCCAATATCCCTCACACTGTTTCCACCTCAAACCGCCTACATCCTCTTCCAGAGAACCATCCTCCCACCCTCTCCCAGAGAACTAATTCATGGACCCACACCTCCACTCATTGATCCTTCCCCTCCCAACACCCTTCACACTATCTCCACCCTCAGCCCCCCTTCAGCAGCCCCCATTAACAGACACCCTGACACCACGGCTTCACTACCAGAATTCCCCTCTCCCCATGGCACTCTTCCACTGCCCAGCTTGAGCTATCTATTGCATCCACATCCTCTCAGTCCATCAACCTAAGCAGGCTGGACTCTACCTTTGCCTCCACCCCAGACTCTGATGAGCTCCAGCATACTCCCCTCCCCACCACAGACCCAACCTTCTTTCAACTGATCCCTGTAATAGCCCAGCTAGAACACAAAATCAACACTATTCTGGGAGATGTTTTGTCATTACGTAAGGATGCAAAGAGTAGCCACATACTGCCCCAACATCACGCTTCTATGGTGAACACCGATCCTACCACAAACACTCACTCTGATGCAAAGAGTAGCCACATACTGCCCCAACCCCATGCTTTTTATGGTGATCAACGATCCTGCCACAAACACCAATGCTGACCTCTCTTCCCTCACCCCTAACCAAACCCTCCGACACATTCATCTCCATCCCATACCTAGATGCACCGCAATTGGAATGTCGCAGTGGGAAACTGAAACACTGGGCAACATCTATGACAATGCCCCTAGCCAACACTCACACCGCAAGATCCCGGTCATCCTTGGCACGTGTAAATGTGATACTGTTTTTGACAAGTCTGACTGGGATCCTGCTAACCAGAACCCCAGTCTATCTGCTTTCTCCCTAAACTGTTATGCCATGTACTTAGGTACACTCCAGATTGGATAGTGGGGTACCCTTGTCAGTCCCTAGTATATGGTACCCATGTACTCAGGGGATAGGTACCGCAGAGACCTCCCATGGGCTGAAGCATGTATTATGCCACCCATGAGAGGCCATGCAAAATGGAACGACAGGTCTGCCATTGCAGCCTGTGTAAGTTGGTGCATGCACCACTTACTTAAAATATAGGTTTATTATATCTAAGGGTCACTACACTTAAAACCTATAAGTCACCCCTATAGCAGGCCTTAACAATCCTGAAGGCAGGGTGCTTAGTTCTAAGTGAGAGGGTGCCACAGGGAGAGGTGTGGCGCCGCGGCCAGGGCGACTGACGCTGGACGCTGGGGATCACGGTTCGATCCCTGGCTCCGGCGGCAGGGGTCTGCCCAGCACCATGCGACTCTGGGCAATAGCTCGCTTAATCTTCCCAACGGCCCCCAGTGCCTAGATACCCCTTCGGGGGTGATTCGTGCGCTATACAAGTACTGGATTTACTGCGTGAGCAGAACACCCCTGCAGCCTACGGAGTCCATTCTTCCGGGTTGTTAGTTCAGCAGCCATTTACGACATATAGAGTGGCATTATGCTACCGCGTGATGACCAACTCTAAAACGGCGGAAAGTAACCCTATCGTGTTTGGTGTCAAGCATTGTGGAATCATACTCCCACACCGGTAACCGGTGTGGGAGGTATGATTCGGCCCCTCAGAAGCGAGCTTCGTTGGGTCCCTGGTGTTCTCGGTACCAGCCTTTTAGTCCCAGGCAGCACAAAATGGTTGCTGCCGACCAGAGATACATTTCTGCCATCCTGCTGCTGAGCCAAGCTCGAGCAGAGGAAGGTGGAACAATAGGCATCCTGTCACAGGGAGGTGTGACCACCTCCCAGACAGGATTTAGTGCATTAGGGCTGGGTGGGTGCGCTTGCTAGCGACTGAAAGTCTGCATGAGGGGCACATTTGGTGTCCCTGTGCATAGTCCAGTTCAAACCAGTACTGGGAGCTGTTGGCTCCTGCTTTGGTGCGAAACTGGACAAAGGACTTGGGAGTAACCTCCCCACTGTCCAGACCCTCCCCTAGGAAGGTCCCCTGAATCTGTCCAACCCTCTCCCGTGGGTACAAAAAGGCTTACCTGGCTGTAGGACCTTAGATTCGATGTGGACAAGATTCTGAACAAGAAACCACTGAACGTTGGCAGTCTGGACACTCTGGACTTCGCTGGACTTCGTTTGGGCCCGATTTTGTCTACCTCTCAGTCTGAAGCATCGCCTGTGCCCGTGCACCATACAGTCTCTGTGCAGGACCTGTGGAGCATTAAGGACAACCAAAGGTATCTCCCTTGGAGTGAAGGAGTCACTCCCTTGCAACTGCAGGCACCACATCATGACTGACAGGTCTGCTGCTCCTGAGCTCCTACGGACTCTGAAGGATCCAGCAACACAGGAGGTGGGTTTCTACATCCTCAAGGTTTGAGCTGCCCTCTTACCAAGTTTGAGGCCAAAATCCTTCATGGGGGCTGCAATACCCATATCCCTGTGCACCGCATTCATTTGCAAGTGCATATGCTTGTTGGTGTTTCTAGAGCAAGTGCATTGGGCTCTGAGTAGCCCCAACCTCTGGCACCATTTCTTACCAAGAACTCCAGCCTCCTTTCACTGAGTGCTCCGTGGGCTGCTGTTTGGTGAAATCACTTGAGGTCCTCTCGCGACTCCTGTGACTCCGGTCAGTGGGTCCATTTGAGGGTCATCTTTGCTTTTCTTGAGCTCCCATGGTTGCTCCAGGCTTGTCCTGACTCCCTTGTGTTTGGTGAGTCTCCTGAACCTTGCTGGCCCGAACTGTAACCTTCCTTGGCCTTCAGGGTGGGTTGCTGTTGCCAAGGCTTGTTGGTGCTCCCGCCAGACACCGACCCCTCAGCACTCCACATTCTTCATGGGACAGCTTGTATCTGGCTCCTGGTTGCCCTCAACGTCTCCTGGTCCCCGTGGCTTCAGAGTCAAGAACTCCATCAACGCACCTGAAGCACCCAACATCGGTGGGCATTCGTCTACCGAGCCCCTAGTCACTCCTGAGTGACCCAAACTCTGTCCCCTCTGCTTTCAGGTACTCTTCGACAAGAATCCATCTTTGAATTCCAACGGACACTTTTCTTCCTTCCAGCAGTGGCTCTTCTTCGAAGTCCTCCATTAGGTTCGATGGCGGTTTCCGACGCCACTTCAGCCCTATGCACCCAGCTTCCCTGGGATAGGTAACTCTGGTACTACGGTATCCACGGGTGGGGTGGCTCTCCAACTCCTAACTTCCACAGGGTTTCTTCGAAGTCCACTGGGTCCTTAAAATTAAAAACTTCAAGTGCGACTTCCCTATAGAATTGTACGGAGCACACAGTCGTGTTCCCACACTGCACCCGTCCTACGTGGGGTCCCTACTTACTCACCTTGGGGGGGGTTACTTGGGGTCCCAGCAATTCTACATCCTATAGACATTGTCTTGACTCGAGTCGTGGTTCTTATACCACTATTTTAGTATATGGTTTGGTCTCCCCCTGGAGCCCACTGTGTATCAGTGCTATTTACTATTGTTTCTATGCTACAGCATTGTGTGCTTTGTGATTATCTTCGTGTAGAAGATACTGTTTCATACTAGAGAGTGTTATATCAATAAATACATATTTTTATAACTACTGTGTGGCTCAACTTTCTTTTAACCAATACTATAAGGTTGCGTTCTGCTAAAACAAGCTGCTTAACATTCCTTCAAGACTAAGCCTGAAGACTGCTCTCCACAGCTTCCACTTGGATAGCTTTCTAAGGTTATCTTTGACATCTTAAATCACCATGAGGGTTGTTTGGACTAGTGCAAGGTGCCCACTTTAATTAGTGGACAGCATATACCAGGCCACCTTCTCACATTGCACAAGACTGTTTTGGGCAGCCCAAGAGGGCCGTCCAATCAGTCATTGCGCACTTTAGAAGGGTGCTACCACTCCTTCCCTGACCCCGCCCCTCACGCACAGCTGTGGGCGGAAGTAGGAGGAATTAAAATGATAATAACACGAGTTATTATCATTTAATTTCTCTGTGGTTCACTGCAAAAAAGCAGTGGGGCGATGCTCCTCCGTGTTAGCGGAGGAGCCGCCATTGCAACTCCGACTTGCTGAAAGAAACTGGAGACAGCTGCACTCGCTAACCAATCTCTCGATCCTCTAAGCTGAAAGACTAAAATACAAAAAGCACATCTTCACAGAAAAAGCCTCCTTTTTCCGAGACCAACTTGACAGGTCTAGGAACAGATTCAAGGACCTCTTCAACATCATCAAACAGCAAACCTCCTCTTTCCCTCAACACTCAATTAATGACTCTACTAAGCTCTATGAAGAATTCGCAACATTTTTCTCTGAAAAAACATCCAACATCGAACTCTCTCTTCAAATAAAAGGGTCCACCCAAAGATCTGCTGCCAAAAGGTGGCTGCCCCACCCTCCCAGCAACACAGTTCACCAACCTGAACCCCTTGAAATTGAAAAATGATGCAACCTGCACGGAATTCAACCTTATCCCTGAAGAAGAAGTCTGCAAGCTATTCACTAGCATGAAGCTGACATTGCACATTTCCTACCCCCTCCCTACAGCATTTGTCAAATGTCTTAGGCACATCCTCAATCCTATACGGACCAAAATTATTAACTCCTCCCTATAGAGCGGCTCCATGCCAACCCCCCCTCAAACACGGACAAGTCACCCCCCTCATCAAAAAAACAGAAGCTGACCAGAACAAGCTCAACAACCATGGACCCATAACTAATCTCCCTCACCTTGCCAAAACCATAAAAAAATGTGTGCTTGCACAACTCAACAGCCACATCGAAAAATACAACTTGCACGACACTTTCCAATCTGGGTTCAGGAAAGGCAGCAGTACAGAGACTGCAATACTGAACATCATATACAAACTGCACATATCTTTGGATGATGGCCAGGCCTGCTTCCTAGTCCTGCTGGCCCTTTCGGCTGCCTTTATTAACGTCAACCATGTCATCCTACTAAACACCCTCTCACAGCGTGCAGGCATCACAGGAACGGTCCTTCAATGGTTCGCCTCTTTCCTGAACCAATGCTCTCAACTAATCAAATTAAACAACTCAACCTCAAAAGCAGCCCCTGTCTCACAAAGAGACCACCCGCAAGGGTCCATCCTGTCTCTTGCCTTATTCAACCTTTAAATAGAACCCCTTGCAATGATCCTGAAACATGCCAAAATTACCTATATCTCTAGGCAGATGACACTGAACTCTATATGAAAATCTCATCAATCAAGGACATCCAGCACTTAAATAGCACTCTCTCCACCGTTCAATCCTGGCTGACCAGCAATTATCTTACGCTCAACTCCAACAATACTGGACTCCTTCTCCTCCAACCCAACAATAAATCCTTTCCCATATTTGGCATGACAACCTCACTGCATTAAACTGCAATCTATCCATATCCAACTCCGTCAAATCACTGGGAATTACACTTGACAGACACCTGAGCATGAAAGAGCATATTAATGCCTCTGCTAAAATTGCCTTCTACATTATGAAACACCTTAAAAAAGTCAAAACCTTCATCCCCATCGAAGACCTAAAGACTGTAGTAAAATCCTGAGTCTTCCCCAAGCTAGACAACGGCAACGCAACAATTACAGGAGCCCCAAAAGCACACATAGCCCCTCTGAATGCCACACTCCACACAGCGGCTAGACTACTGTCGTGAGAGAGACGCTTCGATCACATTACTCCCACTCTCAAGAAACTCAACTGGCTACCAATTGAGGCAAGAGCTGTATTAAAATCTGCGTGCATTACCCATAAAGCTCTTTATACGGAAAAACCAGCCTACCTCGCAAAACAATTATCTAAAGCCGGCCAAAGGAGACCTCTTCGCAGCTCTGATAGTCCTCTCTTGATTCCACCAAAATTTAAGAAAGAGAAATCTTGCACCCACACCTTCTCCGGGAACGCCTCTATAATCTGGAACCCTCGGCCTCAAGATTTACTTCAAGAAGAAACTAAAACTTCTGTTCAACACATTTTTAAACCCACACCCTTAACCCATCGACTGGTTTGTTGGCTAACACCCCACAACCTCTAAATAAATCTGAGTAGCACTATCTCGGGGAAACTGTGCCTCTTCTCACCTCACCTTCACAACACCCTACCTTAGCTATCTCACTATCTATTTTGTTCATCTATGCTGCTGTCCGTCGAAAAATTCCTTTATATACTGTTATTATGTATTTGATGCACTCCACATGTAATTTGTACACTTACTGCTATGCTAAATCTGTAATGCACCATATATATATATATATATAATATATATATATATAACGTATCTACCTCAAATATCTACCTATATACCGTTGTTACGTAATTCTATTTACTCCACTTGGAAGCTGTTGCACTTGATGCCGTGCTAACTCTGTAAAGTGCCATATACACTTATTCTATATCATCCTCTAAACAGTATCATCTTTATATTCTGATGTGTATCATATATTTTGTTTACATATTGTCACTATCTATCTATAATTACTCCAAATGTAACTCATACATTTGCTGATGTGCAAATGCTGTGAAGCACTCTGATACCTTCGGGTCAAGTTTGCGCTGTACAAAACTCAATAAATGAATAAATGTATTTTTGTACATTCTCTGTCTAGCATGGGTGCTCTTGCGCCCTTCCGAAGCCAGAAATCTGCCTAGTTTCATGGAGCCTACCTCGACATTCTTGCAGTGCTTGTGTAGGGACCTCTCCTTCCTCACTTACACTTGCACAAAATTGAACGCTAGCATACCACACGCTCTACACACGCACTCCTACACAACACATGTTATCAGCACATGACTACCATGGGCACCCAAACCACAAACAGGTTGTGTTACATATGTTTGCTGATACCCCACACCTTAGGCACAGACAGGCTTTACTCATTCCAAGAGATAGCCTCCAAAAAATATCTCATCCACCTGTACCTATGCAGGATTAGGGCCAAGATACAACCCAATAAAGTAGAGCCGCATAGAGCAGTAGTAAACATCACCATGTATGAAACCAACCCCACAGCACTATACCTTTTCACCGAACCTAGCGACATTCAAACCGCGCTAGACAGGAAGCGCAGAAGGGGCATTATCAGGGAGTACACTGTTTGACCCTGAGACTTCGTAGAAAAGAGGTTCTTCGAGGTAGCAAAACCACCTCACCAGTGTAAAAATTCATCCGCTCCGACCTCCATCTGTGGTCCCAGGGTGGCCCTTTACATTTTCGGGGGTAGCCTTTCTTAATGACAAATGGACCCCAGATGAGGAATTCTAGTGCAGGGCCATTCACCTCAATGACGCTAGGGGAAATGAGTCCCATTGGAGAGGGTCAAACACCAGCACAGATACCCCATGGTAGGAAATCTGGGATACCGAGATAAATAGGTACACGTGGTTGGAAGGGAATGGGCAACCCCTAATTGTACAGAAACGTACACTGTATTCTTTGTGTTTCAGAGGCAAAATAACAATACCACTTGGTACTAATGAACACTATGAAGCAATACTGCACATACCGGATCTGCAATGGGGCACCTCCATGTTGATGGATTACTACTGGCAATGCTGTGAATTTGCCGATGTACAGCTTGTCCCGGATGACAGGCCTCTGCACTCTCATGACCATACCCACCAACAACCCTGGTCATCCATGGAAAAGATCTGTCTGAGTTGTTCCAACATCCACTACAGAAGAAAATAACTCTATTGCATCATGCTCGAAGAAGAAGAACTGCTGACTATTTTGGCAGGGCTCAGTTCAAGGACATTCCAGAAGAATTTAGACTGTTTTCTGAAACTCAGGCAAACGCAGGAGGGTCCACACCCTTCTTCAACTTGCAAATGAAGGCGAACGCCTGCTGGTTACAGATAGCCAGGTGGGAACTACTGAAGATGATTAACGACACTGAGGTTAGACTAAACGCTATGAAGGAAGAAGTAAGAGCCATCTGCCTCATAGTGATGCAACATTGGTATGTGTAGGACTTCATAACCGCGATGGAGAGTGGGGTGTGTGCAAAGATTGGTGCTTCCTATTGCACGATTATTCCTGGAAATGATCTCAAAAACGGAACTATCACTTTTGCCATCCAAGCACTGCATCGCCTGAAAGCTGACATGAAGAAGGAGGGAGTTGCCACTGAGCAGGACTGGTTTCATAGTATTTTTTCTTGGCTCCCCCTGTGGATGACCAAACTGTGCGCGTCATTGCTTCAGGTTATCATTTTTGTACTACTATTGTGTGGGTTCCTATAAGCGGGGGTTTCTTGTGGACAAATGCACTCCTCAAATTAGGTAGTATGTGTTAGACCTGGCACCATTGGCGTGGGTCTCCCTTCCATTTTTCGCTGTTGTCTCCTCTGTTTTACTGGTGTTAGATGCTCTGGGCGCTGTGCCACTGCCATTCAGTGTCACAGCGCGAATGCTCCCTGTGTAAATATGTCTATGTGAATTGGTATATCCCTGATTGGCTTATTTGGTTTACCTGTTAGTCCCTAGTAGTGTGGCCTATGTGTGCCCAGGGCTGGTAAACCAAATGCTGCTGGTGGGCCTGCAGCACTGATGTGTGCCACCCACAGAAGCAGCTTGTAAAGTGTGTCTCAGACCTGCCACTGCAGTGTCTGTGTGCAGTCCAGAACTGCCATCTTGGCTGTGAAGTGCACTCACTTCCCAGCCCCTGAACCTTCCCTTGGCAGCCTGTAAGTCACCCCTATGGTAGGGTGCATTGTATGTGTAAGGTAGGACATGCCTTGGTGTATGTAGCATGTCCTGGTAGTGAATTACACCCCATTTCGTTTTTCACTACTGTAAGGCTACCTGTTCCTCATAGGCTAGAATGGGCAGTTTGACTATTACATTCTATAGTCCTAACTGACCCCAGGGACATGGTAGAAAAACGAATTTAGTATGCCTGAGCTCAGAATATTAAAATACATCTTTTAGTGAAGTTTATTTTTATATTCTGTGTTTGAAAATACCACTTTTAGAAAGTAGGTATTTTCTTGCCTAAGCCTTCCAGTGTGCTCTGCCGTTATGTGTATTGGCTGTCTGGTTTTAGAGGGGCAGGACAGGCTGAGTCAGACCTGGGTTGAATAGAGAGATCTGCATTTAGAGTGTGGGGAGGGGTGGCTCCTTGACCTGAATAGGGCTGTGCCTGGCAAGGTGAATGCTAGCTCCACCTCCCACTGTGTGTCTGCTAGCAGACCCCTCTTTCTGAAAGGGAGGATGCAGCCTGGTAAACAAAGTGCTCCAGGCCTGAGCAGAACTGGTTCTGGCTAGGTTCAGTGACTGGTAGCTTCTAAGAACAAAGGCTTTTGGGGTATAAATATCTGTGCTCAAACCCCTACAATTTGTATTGCTTTTGGATCTGGAGAGGAAACTCTGTCCGTGCCACTGGAGGAATCTGCAGGAAGTGACTGTCCCTGTGCTTGTGTGTTGTTTCTTGCACTGGCCTGCAGCAGTGACCACTGGACCTTGAAGAAGAGGAAAAGGAACTCTTGAGAGAACTTTTATTTCTGTTACAAGCAATTACCCAAGGGCTAGGAAAAGAGCTAGCCTCCTGCTGGAGTCTCAGGCACATCAGACTCCACCACCAACCTCCTGCTTCCTCCCTGCGAGGACTGCTATCTGCTGATGAGGCTCCTGTGAGTTCCAGGGCCTCTAGTTTGCATCAGAGAAGAGAGTGTGGGAAATCGACGCTAACGCATCTTTGCGGGCCGCTGCAGTCGAGAGCGCTGGGAAAATCATCGCGCTACTGCCGCCGAGGGCCCGCAACACGAAACCATCGCTGACGCCCCTTTGCGAGCCGCTGCAGCCGAGACGCGCTGGAAAGATCATCGCGCTGCTGTCGCCGCGCACTCGCAACCCTTAAAGAAATCATCGCTTCGAGACATCGCATTGCGGACGCCGTGCGTCCGCCACTTTGATCGCATCGCACCGAATTTCGTCGCTCCTCGCGGAGCGTCTTGTCTTCGCATCGCAACACGATCGCACAGCGCAACAGGATCGCCGCATCGACTTCTCCCACGCGGCAAGAAAGTCATCGCATCGGCGGTCCAGCGTGCAGAAGTTTGTCGCATCGTCTCCGCACGCATCACGCAGATCGGCGCATCATCCTCCCTTGCGGCAAGGATTTCAACGCATCGCCGGCCTCGCGTGCCGAGAATCATCGCTACAGCTTATTTGCGACATTTTGTTGGTTTTGCTACTAAACCCAGGTACTTTGTGAAAGAAAGGGTCGCAGAGACCACTGCTTTGAACTTGAACCTTATTTTTGCAACCTTTGAACTATTTTTGACAGCCCTTCAACAGCTATCCTATTTTTGACAGTATTGTGGCTTTTACAGTTATTGGTCTTGTGATAAATCTGCCTTTATATAAAGATACTTATTTTTTATAACTACTTGTGTGGTGTCCCTTGGTAGTGTTCCTCACTGTGTTACTGTGTATGGTCATAAATGCTTCACACCCTGCCTCTGAGATAAGCCTACCTGCTCGTGCTACGTTACCACAGGGTTGAGCAGGGGTATTAAAGAGGGTAGCCCTCTCACTCTGACTTAGGAAGAAGGGTCCCTACTTGGACAGTGGCCAGTCATTGCCAACTAGAGACCCCCATTTCTAACATTGGTGGTCAGCGGTGAGGATCTGGACTTGCATTTATGATCGCATACAGTAATTATAGTGTACACTACTAGTGAGTGCAGACCATAACGTACCGCATACATTTTTTGAGAGTTTTTTTTCGGATCCTATATTGTAATTGATATTGCCGGTGATTTTTCACCCGCGCACATTTCTGAGAGTTTTTGGGATCCTATATTGTGATTGATATTGCCGGTGATTTTTCACCCGCGCCCATTTTTTGAAAGTTTTTTTGATCCCCTTTGTAATTGATATTGACGGTGATTTTTCACCTGCGCACATTTCTGAGAGTTTTTGGATCCTATATTGTGATTGATATTGCCGGTGATTTTTCACCCGCTTACATTTTTTTGAGAAGTTTTCTTCTGTCCTTTATTGATATTGCCAGTTATTTCTACAATGGGCAAGCCCAGATCCAATGCCTCAGAGGATCTCTCCTGGGAAGAAGAGAAAATAGAAACCTACAATGCCAAGCAGCTCAAATATTTTTGCAAGGAATTCACAGTCCCTATCACAGGTCTCACTAGAAGGGAGGAGTATTACAAGGCGCTGAAGGCCTGGCTAGAAGCCAGGGATGCCCCTAAGGATATAGGAGAGCTTGTGGAGGTGGGAGAGAATGCAGGAGAGCAGCAGGGCGATGTAGTAGACTTAGTAGGAGATCCAGCCCTTTCCAACCCGGGCTCTAGTGTGTCCGCTAAGGGTCTGTCCCCAGAAGAGCTGGAGGACAGGGAGAGAGATAGGCGGCATACTATGGAGATGGCTAAGCTTAAAATGGATGCTCACCGGGACCTAGAGAACAAGAAGTTGGAAATTGAGATTATGAGAATGAAGCTTGAGCATGAGAGAGTATTGAGGGAGTTGGAGATTAAAGCTAAGAGCATGGAAATCTCCCCCTCTGGTGGCAGCGTACCTGTAGTGCACCCTGAGAGTAGGGTGTATATACCCAAGGAGGTTATTAAGGATTTCCACAAAAGTGAAGATATTGGGCAATGGTTTGCCGCTTATGAATTAGCCATGGTGTCCCACCGGGTCCCTGAGAAGGATTGGGGAGCGGGGTTGTGGGGACGCTTTGTGAGTGAGGGGAGGGATACCTTGTTGGACCTGCCCCCAGAAAGTAGGATGGTTTATGCCCACATGAAGGAAGCGTTGATGACCCGCTATGGTTTGACCACTGAGATGTATAGGCGGTAAACAGACATAATATCGAATTGTAAATATCGAATTGCCAAAATATCGAGTTGTAAATATAGAATGGACAGAATATCGAATTGCCAAAATATAGTTGTTAAGAATATCGAAATTCGGATCACTGACAGAATATCGAATACAAGAATATCGACCTACAACAATATCGAAGTAAAAATATAGAATGACAAAATATCGACAGTCATAATATAGTTGTTAAAAATATCGAATTTTTTTATAGTGTTTTAAGTGTTAGTATATGTGTTAAAAGTATGTATTATTTTTGTAATGTTTGTTTTAATTTTTATAAAGTAATGAATTTTATGTTATTTAATTTTTGTGTAATTTAATTCTGTAGCGGGTTGTCGGTTTATAGGGGAATAGGGTGGGAAGTAATTTAATTATAGTAAATTAAATATTAATTTTTAGGAATTATTAATTATATTTAATTTAATTGTGCGTTTTAGTTTTGTAGTGGGTTGTGGGTTTATAGGGGAATAGGGTGGGAAGTAATTTAAATTAAATTAAGTAATTATTAAATTTTATTTATTGGTATTGATAAATAATTCATTGCTAATTAATTATTAATTGGTAATTAATTTTTATTAATTGGTAATTAATTTTTATTAATTTTTTAATTGATAATTATATAAATTGTATTAATTTATTATTCAGAGCGGGTTGTGGGTTTATAGGGGAATAGGGTGGAAAGTAATTTAATTGTAAATCAGTAATTATTTATTATTATTTATTGGTATTAAGTATTAATTTATTGTTAATTAATTCTTATTTGGTAATTAAATTTTATTAATTGGTAATTAATTTTTATTAATTGGTAATTAATTTTTATAATTGGTAACTAATTTTTATTAATTGGTAATTAAATTTTATTAATTGGTAATTAATTTTTATTAATTGGTAATTGATTTTTAATAATTGGTAATTAATTTTTATTAATTGGTAATTAGTTTTTAATAATTGGTAATACATTTTTATTAATAGGTAATTAATTTTTAAGAAATAACATTTATTGGTATTTAGAATTAATTATTAAATATTTTGTAATTGGTAAGTCATTTTAATTAATTTGTTATTGGTATTGATAATTATTTTATTTTTATTAAAATATTAAATCATTATTTTCCCTACTGTTGCACTCTTTGGAGTGGGAATAGTAATTTTTACCCCTACGCTATCCAACGCTTTCCCTACTGTTGCACTCACTGGAGTGGGAATAGTAATTTTACCCCTACGCTATCCAACGCTTTCCCTACTGTTGCACTCTCTGGAGTGGGAATAGTAATTTTTACCCTCCCGCTATCCAACGCTTTCCCTACTGTTGCACTCACTGGAGTGGGAATAGTAATTTTTACCCCTACGCTATCCAACGTTTTCCCTACTGTTGCACTCACTGGAGTGGGAATAGTAATTTTTACCCTCCCGCTATCCAACGCTTTCCCTACTGTTGCACTCACTGGAGTGGGAATAGTAATTTTTACCCTCCCGCTATCCAACGCTTTCCCTACTGTTGCACTCACTGGAGTGGGAATAGTAATTTTTACCCTCCCGCTATCCAACGTTTTCCCTACTGTTGCACTCTCTGAAGTGGGAATAGTAATTTATACCCCTACGCTATCCAACGTTTTCCCTACTGTTGCACTCTCTGGAGTGGGAATAGTAATTTTTACCCTCCCGCTATCCAACGCTTTCCCTACTGTTGCACTCACTGGAGTGGGAATAGTAATTTTTACCCTCCCGCTATCCAATGATTTCCCTACTGTTGCACTCACTGGAGTGGTAATAGTCAATTTTACCCTCCCCTATCCTACGCTAAAAATATTGAATATTTTTTATAAATATTACGTTAATATATATATGTATTAAAAAATAAAAATGTATGTTTATTTTTTTTTAACTTAAATTAATTATTTATTAATTTTAAAGTTATTTAAGTATTTTTAAGTATGTTTTAGTTAATTATATATATTATTTCATTAATTTTACATTACTTTTAAGATATTTAAAAATTCGATATTTTGACTAACTATATTTTTTACAACTATATTTTGGATTCGATATTTTTGTACTTACCTGTTTGTAGATAGGCATTCGATATTTTGTCATTCTATATTTTTACTTCGATATTGTTGTAGGTCGATATTCTTGTATTCGATATTCTGTCAGTGATCCGTATAGGCAGAGGTTTAGGGTCTGCAAGAAGCTAGAGGGTACCACGTGGGTTGAATATGTGTCTTTTTTTTGCAGAGCCATGGAACGCTGGGTAAAAGGTAGCAAAGTAGAAACTTTTGCGCAGTTTTATGATTTGATTGCATGGGAGCATTTATCTAGTAATTGTTTTCCTGAGCTACGCCAGCACCTAATTGATTGCAAGCTGACTAACCCTAGAAAGCTTGCTGAGGAGGCGGACCGCTGGGTGAGCACCCGGGTCCGCAAGGGTCCAGTGGGAGACGTCGCCAAAGGTGGGCAGGGTCCCCAGCAGAGGAGTGGGGGGACAAGGGGCAACAGAGGGAGTTCCACCGAGGGCCCCAAAGTAATCCCCCAGGGAACCAAGCAGTGGTGTCCCAGCCCCCCAAGAAAGGAGGACAGGGCCCCCAACAGGTAGGCCTGTTCCCAGGGGGCCCCCACTTGTTACAACTGTGGTCAAGTGGGCCACAGATATTTTGATCCCCAGTGCCCCCAAAGGGGGCCAGTGCACCACCCCGCCAGATTGCTAGTGTAGCCCTGGGAGAGGAGGAGATGGGTGCCCAAGAGGGGTGGGATCCCGTAGAGTTGACCCTTGTCTCATTAGGGGACTTTGAGATGGTCCCTCAAGCCTGCACTGCCTGCTAACACTAAAAAATACAGGCAGTGGGTGACCATCAATGGCCATAGGGTGGAGGCTCTAAGAGACACAGGGGCCAGTGTAACTGCTGTCAGCTCCCGGTGGGTGTCCAAAGAGCAGGTTGTCCCCCATGCATTCTACCCAGTAGTGTCCGCAGACAACTCAGAGAGCCAATGTGAGGTGGCTCAGGTTCCCTTTGAGTGGGGGTCTCAGGAACTCTTCAGGTAGCTGTGAGGCCCGCCATGCCTGTAGACTGTCTGCTGGGCAATGATTTAGAGGACTCCCCGTGGGCTACGGTGGAGAGGAAGGCTCACTTAGAGATGTTGGGTCTGCCTGAGTGGGCGTGTGCTACCACTCGGTCCATGGCAGCCAAGGAGGGTGTTGAGAAGGATCTGGAGCCTGAGAGTATGGCCCAGATCCCTGCCTTAGAGAGAAGGGGCAGGGGGCGCGGGAAGCCGGCCCCTTGGTTCCCACGGCCCAGGAAGGAGCAGACCCTGAAGGGGATGACCTGGAGCCTACCAGGGAGCAGATCACCGAACTGGGGGACCTGCCTGAGCTGACCCATTGGCAGCAGGAAGGGGGACCCACCAGGGAGGAATTTTGTGAGCAGCAGAGAGTTTGCCCCTCTCTTGAGGGTATGCGGCGACAGGCTGCAGCCCAGGCAGAAGGTGACATGTCTGGTTCACATCTGATTTATTGGGAGAACAGTCTCCTGTATAGCGAGCCTAAGGTTGCTGAGCCAGGGTCAGCCCGTGTGCTGGTGGTGCCCGAGTGCTTCAGAACCTTCCTACTGGGGTTGGCTCATGACATTCCATTGGCAGGACATCTGGGGCAGACCAAGACCTTTGAGAGGCTGGCCGCCCACTTTTATTGGCCCCAGATGCACAAATGAAATTTGTACTTGTAAAGCGCACCCATACCCCCAAAGGGGTGTCCAGGCGCTGTACGCATACCGCTGTGGAACCCTTCCTGGCTTTTCCCTGTGAAAATGTCCACTCCTGGGCACCCCCAGGGTGAAGCCAGGCATCCCAGCGCTGTTGGGGCCGTTGTGGAGATTAAGCAAGCTATTGCCCAGAGTTGCAGAGTGGGACCCATGATTAGAATAGGCACCGAGGCGAGAATTATCAGGTCCGAGGAAATTGAGCCCAAGACCCGCCGAGGCGGGAATTGAACCCTGGTCCCGGGCCAGATCTCTGCATCAGGGTCTGCCGCTCTAACCATTGAGCCACACTTCTCCACTCATTGCAGGACCTGTGAGACTTGCCAGGCAAGTGGGAAGAGTGGGGGGAAGATCAAGGCCCCACTCCAGCCCTTTCCAGTTGTGAGTACCCCTTTCGAGCGAGTGGGCATTGACATTGTGGGGCCTCTGGACCCCAAGACAGCCATGGGCAACAGGTTTATCCTGGTCTTGGTGGACCATGCCACCCGGTACCCTGAAGCCATCCCGCTCAGGACAGTGACGGCCCCCGTGGTGGGACGTGCACTGATGGGGATTTTCTCCCGTGTGGGATTCCCCAGAGAGGTGGTGTCTGACAGGGGGACCAACTTCATCTCCCAGTACATGAAGTCTCTGTGGAAGGAGTGTGGGGTAACATATAAGTTCACCACTCCTTACCACCCCCAAGGTAATGGTCTGGTTGAAAGGTTCAACCGGACCTTGAAGGGCATGATCATGGGCCTAGAAGAGCCCCTGAGGCGTAAGTGGGACGTCCTCTTGCCATGCCTGTTGTTTGCCTACCGTGAGGTGCCACAGAAGTCCTTAGGGTTCAGTCCCTTTGAACTCCTCTATGGCCACCCGGTTAGAGGACCTCTGAGTCTGGTCAAGGAAGGCTGGGAGCAATCTCCCAGGAAACCTCCCCAAGATGTATTTAGCTACATGTTGGCCTTCAGGAACCAGACTCGGCGTTTCAGAAAGATTGCTGAGGCAAATCTGGAAGCCAGCCAGGAAGAAATGAAACGATGGCACGACCAGAATGCCACTCTGGTCGAATTTCAACCTGGTCAGAAGGTTTGGGTACTGGCCCCAGTGGAGCCTTGTGCGCTCCAAGATAAGTGGACCGGTCCATTTGAGGTGGTGGAGCGCAAAAGTCCAGTTACCTACTTGGTGGACTTTCAGTCTCCCAGGAACCCCTTTGCGGGTCCTGCATGTGAACCGCCTAAAGCCCCACTTTGAGAGGTCTGAAGTGGGCATGCTTCTTGCCACAGATGATGGGGTTGAGGAGGAGAGTGAGCCTCTCCCTGACCTCCTGTGTGCAGAAGAGAAGGATGGGTCAGTGGAGGGTGTGATCCTCTCCACCACACTGACCCCTGAGCAGCAGAGAGATTGTCACCACCTGTTGGGGCAATTTTCTGATTTGTTCTCCCTGGTACCTGGTGTCACTGATTGGTGCGTCCATGAGGTGGATACCGGGGACAGTTCTCCTGTCAAGCACAAGGCTTACAGGGTGACTGACAGGGTCAGGGCTTGCATTAAGGAGGAGGTCTCCAAAATGTTCGCCCTAGGGGTGGCTGAGTCCTCTGGCAGCCCCTGGTCCAGCCCCGTGGTCTTGGTACCAAAAGCTGCGACGCCTGGTGCCACTCCTGAACTTAGGTTCTGTGTGGACTACCGAGGTCTCAATTTGGTCACCAAGACCGACGCGCACCCCATCCGCAGAGCTGATGAGCTCATAGACCGGTTAGGGGCTGCCCGGTACCTCAGCACGTTTGATCTGACGTCTGGGTACTGGCAGATCGCCTTAACTGATGGGGCAAAGCAGAAGTCAGCTTTCTCCACACCAGATGGGCACTACCAGTTCCGTGTGATGCCCTTTGGGATGAAGAATGCCCCTGCCACCTTTCAGAGATTGGTCAACCAGGTGTTGGTTGGGCTGGAGGCTTTCAGTGCCGCCTACCTGGATGACATTGCAGTGTTTAGTTCCTCCTGGGAGGACCACTTGCGCCACCTCTGGGAAGTGTTGATGGCGCTGCGCAGAGCAGGCCTCACAATCAAGGCCAGTAAGTGCCAGATTGGGCAGGGTTCTGTGGTGTACTTGGGACACCAGGTGGGGAGCGGCCAGGTGGCGCCCTGCAGCCCAAGATTGAAACCATCCTGGCTTGGGAACCCCCAAGGACCCAGACCCAGGTGAGGGCCTTCTTAGGACTCACAGGTTATTACAGGAGGTTTGTCAAGGGGTATGGCAACATTGTTGCACCCTTGACTGAGCTGACTTCCAAGAAGCGGCCAAAGATTGTGAACTGGACTGACACCTGTCAGAAAGCCTTTAATGCCCTCAAAACTGCTATGTGTACAGCACCCGTACTCCAGGCGCCCAATTTTGCTAAGGAATTTGTTGTCCAGACAGACGCTTCAGAGCATGGGGTGGGGGCCGTTCTGTCACAGATAAATGAGGAGGGACTAGACCAACCTGTAGCCTTCATCAGTAGGAGGTTACTTCCACGGGAACAGAGGTGGAGTGCAATTGAGCGTGAGGCATTTGCTGTGGTCTGGGCACTGAAGAAGCTGAGACCATACCTGTTTGGGACTCACTTCCGGGTTCAGACAGACCACAGGCCCCTCAGATGGTTGATGCAGATGAGGGGTGAGAATCCCAAGTTGTTGAGGTGGTCCATTTCCCTACAGGGTATGGACTTCACGGTGGAACACCGCCCTGGTACAGAACACGCCAATGCTGATGGTCTGTCCAGATTTTTCCGCCTTAGCGATGAGAACTTCCAAGGGGATGGGTAGTTCTCCCCACATTTCAGCTGGAGGGGACGTGTGTTAGACCTGGCACCATTGGCGTGGGTCTCCCTTCCATTTTTCCGCTGTTGTCTCCTCTGTTTTACTGGTGTTAGATGCTCTGGGCGCTGTGCCACTGCCATTCAGTGTCACAGCGCAAATGCTCCCTGTGTAAATATGTCTATGTGAATTGGTATATCCCTGATTGGCTTATTTGGTTTACCTGTTAGTCCCTAGTAGTGTGGCCTATGTGTGCCCAGGGCTGGTAAACCAAATGCTGCTGGTGGGCCTGCAGCACTGATGTGTGCCACCCACAGAAGCAGCTTGTAAAGTGTGTCTCAGACCTGCCACTGCAGTGTCTGTGTGCAGTCCAGAACTGCCATCTTGGCTGTGAAGTGCACTCACTTCCCAGCCCCTGAACCTTCCCTTGGCAGCCTGTAAGCCACCCCTATGGTAGGGTGCATTGTATGTGTAAGGTAGGACATGCCTTGGTGTATGTAGCATGTCCTGGTAGTGAATTACACCCCATTTCGTTTTTCACTACTGTAAGGCTACCTGTTCCTCATAGGCTAGAATGGGCAGTTTGACTATTACATTCTATAGTCCTAACTGACCCCAGGGACATGGTAGAAAAACTAATTTAGTATGACTGAGCTCAGAATATTAAAATACATCTTTTAGTGAAGTTTATTTTTATATTCTGTGTTTGAAAATACCACTTTTAGAAAGTAGGTATTTTCTTGCCTAAGCCTTCCAGTGTGCTCTGCCGTTATGTGTATTGGCTGTCTGGTTTTAGAGGGGCAGGACAGGCTGAGTCAGACCTGGGTTGAATAGAGAGATCTGCATTTAGAGTGTGGGGAGGGGTGGCTCCTTGACCTGAATAGGGCTGTGCCTGGCAAGGTGAATGCTGGCTCCACCTCCCACTGTGTGTCTGCTAGCAGACCCCTCTTTCTGAAAGGGAGGATGCAGCCTGGTAAACAAAGTGCTCCAGGCCTGAGCAGAACTGGTTCTGGCTAGGTTCAGTGACTGGTAGCTTCTAAGAACAAAGGCTTTTGGGGTATAAATATCTGTGCTCAAACCCCTACAATTTGTATTGCTTTTGGATCTGGAGAGGAAACTCTGTCCGTGCCACTGGAGGAATCTGCAGGAAGTGACTGTCCCTGTGCTTGTGTGTTGTTTCTTGCACTGGCCTGCAGCAGTGACCACTGGACCTTGAAGAAGAGGAAAAGGAACTCTTGAGAGAACTTTTATTTCTGTTACAAGCAATTACCCAAGGGCTAGGAAAAGAGCTAGCCTCCTGCTGGAGTCTCAGGCACATCAGACTCCACCACCAACCTCCTGCTTCCTCCCTGCGAGGACTGCTATCTGCTGATGAGGCTCCTGTGAGTTCCAGGGCCTCTAGTTTGAATCAGAGAAGAGAGTGTGGGAAATCAACGCTAACGCATCTTTGCGGGCCGCTGCAGTCGAGAGCGCTGGGAAAATCATCGCGCTACTGCCGCCGAGGGCCCGTAACACGAAACCATCGCTGACGCCACTTTGCGAGCCGCTGCAGCCGAGACGCGCTGGAAAGATCATCACGCTGCTGTCGCCGCGCACTCGCAACCCTTAAAGAAATCATCGCTTCGAGACATCGCATTGCGGACGCCGTGCGTCCGCCACTTTGATCGCATCGCACCGAATTTCGTCGCTCCCTCGCGGAGCGTCTTGTCTTCGCATCGCAACACGATCGCACAGCGCAACAGGATCGCCGCATCGACTTCTCCCACGTGGCAAGAAAGTCATCGCATCGGCGGTCCAGCGTGCAGAAGTTTGTCGCATCGTCTCCGCACGCATCACGCAGATCGGCGCATCATCCTCCCTTGCGGCAAGGATTTCAACGCATCGCCGGCCTCGCGTGCCGAGAATCATCGCTACAGCTTATTTGCGACATTTTGTTGGTTTTGCTACTAAACCCAGGTACTTTGTGAAAGAAAGGGTCGCAGAGACCACTGCTTTGAACTTGAACCTTATTTTTGCAACCTTTGAACTATTTTTGACAGCCCTTCAACAGCTATCCTTTTTTTGACATTATTGTGGCTTTTACAGTTATTGGTCTTGTGATAAATCTGCCTTTATATAAAGATACTTATTTTTTATAACTACTTGTGTGGTGTCCCTTTGTAGTGTTCCTCACTGTGTTACTGTGTATGGTCATAAATTCTTCACACCCTGCCTCTGAGATAAGCCTACCTGCTCGTGCTACGTTACCACAGGGTTGAGCAGGGGTATTAAAGAGGGTAGCCCTCTCACTCTAACTTAGGAAGAAGGGTCCCTACTTGGACAGTGGCCAGCCATTGCCAACTAGAGACCCCCATTTCTAACAGTATGCAAATAGTTAGATAAAGGATAGTAGACACAACAGAAACACACGCAGCCTTGAATAATGTGACTGTCATGACATATGAGAAAAATGATGTCGTTGAAAAGTCAACTAGAAGGGGGAATGTTAATTAGGCCTGGGCGGTGTACTACGCTCCGTTCATGGAGTTTGCGGAGTTTTCTGCACACCACACTCCGCGGAGCTCACGGAGTGCAGAAAACTCAGTTTCGTGATGTGCAGGGGAGTTTTTTCCCCGCTCGCGATCGCGAACTGTAAGTTTGCGAGCGCGAGCTCGGGTTAGAATTTCTACCCGAGCGGCAGGAATACCAGCACAAACTGCAGTTCGCACTGCACTCCGCCACTCGCGGAACTTCGCTGAGTTTTTTTGTAACTTCGCGGAGTTCCGTGTAGCAAAACTCCGCGAACTACGCCCAGGCCTAATGTTAATATTGGAGAATGTGCTGTCAATGTACGCCATAGTATATGTACACATAACAATGTCAATACCGGTAAATACGATGTTGATGTACGCCATGATATTTGTACGCATAACGATTGTCAATACTGGTAAATACGATGTTGTTGTACGCCATGACAAATGTACTCATAATAATGTTAATATCAGTAAATGTGATATCAATGACTGCCATGTTATTTGTATACGTAATAACGAACTTGTATCATTGCTGTTGAATCCACCCGAGTTGACCTCCCCATCAACCCTGAGTCAGAGATATGTGGTCAGACAGGCCCTGCGACCCAAACCCAAGCCCTCTGATTGATAGGTCACAGGTGGGGTTACACTAAGCCCAACGACAGACGAGCGACAAGGGAAAACCCAGTTCGAACCACAGATAGGCAGCTACACCACAAAAGGTCCAAGGAGATTGGCTCCAATAAAACACATTTGGCCAAAGGGGTGCATTCCCAAAATACCATAAAGTCAGATACCATACGTAGTTAGGAACACTGAGCCAATCAGAACACAGCATGCACACTACACGCAGTGATCAAACTCTCCTCATGCAGGACATCTGGACACACACTCACCTGCCCACACTAGGTCTCCATAAAGTCGAGGGCCAGATGTGCCCCCTTATCAGATGGTTTAATTTATGGTTCATGACTAGGCCTGGATTTATGTGCTCTACAAGAATGTGCTATTGGTTTACTGTACTTCAAGAACTGTATATAATGCTGTCCAAAACTCTGTACATCGAGACAGTCTTCAGACACAACTCTCTTGATGCTCTCCCGGCCCCTGCGTTTAATTGAACTAACTTGTTCCTGTTTTGTCAAACGCCTCTTGTCTTTTCATTTTTTCATTTTTTCAAGGTAAATTCATATCTGAGCAACATCTTTTCCAGCAGTGTCCCTCATGTACTCGTCCTCTGTATTGCTTCAATCCCCTCCCCCTATGTTGCATTACACTTTGGGGTCGATTCCGATTCGGGCCGGAAAAAGCACCGACCGACTCGGATCCGGAAAAAATACCGACCGACACGTACCAGTGGCGCCCGACACGCCAAGTACGATGCAAGCCGCGATAAATCCGACCGACACGTCAGGAAACCAAGCCGACCGACCGACCCGCTCGGAAAATAGCAATCCGGCCGGAAAAACACGCGAATCCAACCGACCGACACGCACCCGGAACAAATCCGACCGAATCGTACCCGCCAACTCCAACCTGCAAAGTACGATGCAAGGCGCGAAAACACGACCGAGTCGGACGGAGGACAAGCCGTACGACCGACACGCATACAAAACCGAGCCGAAGCAACACAATACACCGCGACCGACGCGTACGCAGCATACAAAACTGCACAAACACAGCGTGAACGAAACGGAAAACACCGTACGAGACCAATGCAGGGTCCGACTCGGTCACAAGAACGTTTCCAACATACACAAACAGCACAAAGGAAAAATCAACCAAAAAAGGCCAAACAAGCAATTACCAAGCCAATAAATACTGGGGGGTGGGGACAGAGAACAAAGACACACCAACAACTCCACCTATATAAAGGACACAAATCACTACCATGAGCCTTTGCAAATGCCATTCCACTGCCAGCACCCAAGAGAAAGCAACCACACACCCACAGCTCATCCCTCACACAAGCCACACACCAGCAGCACACCAACAAATACCTACCTCACATACACCCAGCACAACACACACCCACACACCCTCACCTGCACACCAACACACACAGCACCCACTATCACCACCCATCACCATGCCCCCCAAGAAGAATCCCAAGTTCCTAGATAGTGAATTGGAAGTCATGGTAGACGAGATCCTCAGGGTGGAGCCACAGCTGTTTGGCACTCTGGTCCAACAGACCCCCATGTCGCAGAAAACCAAGATGTGGGAGAGGATCATCAACAGGGTGAACGCCCAATCACCATGTCGGCGCACAAAGACCGACATCCAGAACAGGTGGTATGACGTGCGCAGGAGGGTCCGGGAGCTGCTCAAGAAAGACTACCACCTGAGCCAATACACCGGCAGTGGCCCTCCTGCCAAGCCAGTATACCTCAGGCCCTGGGAGGAGAAGGTGCGGGCCATCCTTCCGCCAGTGAGCGTATATGGACTAGAGGACATCCCAGAGCCTGGTGAGTACACAACAAATGTACACAATAAACTGCCACAAAACACACACATCACTGTCAAGGGGAGAGTCAAACCATGCACTCATAGCAATTACACAGCAACTAGAACAGAATCATCCCAAAATGTGTATGTCAGTCAGATAAACACAACACATGCCATCAAAAAAGTCACATCCAACTGTGCCAACACATGTACAAACACAACCACAACTACAGCTAGGCAGTGGCACAAATAGAACTAACACACACATCCACACATGTAGCCACCACAACAACACCAACACACAGTGAAGACCACTCAAAGGAAGGAATTCTGTGTATGCTGGCCAAGTCAGTGTAGCCAATAGCATCATGGGAGTCGCACTCACACATATTGCCCCCCCCCCACAACTGTCCCATCAACACCACCCTGAACCATGCTCACATCACAGGGAGTGGAGAAGGACTCACAAGATGGCTGACACTGGCTACTGCTGTGGGGAGCACAAGGCTCTGCTGCCAACTGTGCACCAACAAACAGCAGGACACCACTGACTGACATCCTGAGAGACAACTTCCACTCCCTGCAATGCAAGCACGTTCCATGGTGGGATATCCGGCTGGCTGGGTGGGAAGGGGGACTTGCAGCACTGACCATAGTCACCAGCACCTCCCCTCACACCCCCCCCCCCAACACAAACTCCACAGTACCCACCTGGTAGAATGCAATGCCCTCCATCCTAACACAAGATCCCACAAAGCACCACCACCCTGGGTTATGTTGTGTGAAGCACAGGGACACTCTTGGGACTCTTAGCCAAACAACTGCCAGGACAACACTCCCAGCCATCCTGTCAGCACAGCCAGCCCACCCCACAGGGAAGCAGAGTCAAAAGGAAGGAAGCATGGGCATGCTGGGAAGGGGGTGGAGGCAATAGCATGATGGGAGTCGTAGTCACAGACATTGTTCAGCCTCACAACTGGCCCATCAACACCACCCTGAACCATGCTCACATCACAGGGAGTGGAGAAGGACTCACAAGATGGCTGACACTGGCTACTGCTGTGGGGAGCACAAGGCCCTGCTGCCAACTGTGCACCAACAAACAGCAGGACACCACTGACTGACATCCTGAGAGACAACTTCCACTCCCTGCAATGCAAGCACGTTCCATGGTGGGATATCCGGCTGGCTGGGTGGGAAGGGGGACTTGCAGCACTGACCATAGTCACCAGCACCTCCCCTCACCCCCCCCCCCCAACACAAACTCCACAGTACCCACCTGGTAGAATGCAATGCCCTCCATCCTAACACAAGATCCCACAAAGCACCACCACCCTGGGTTATGTTGTGTGAAGCACAGGGACACTCTTGGGACTCTTAGCCAAACAACTGCCAGGACAACACTCCCAGCCATCCTGTCAGCACAGCCAGCCCACCCCACAGGGAAGCAGAGTCAAAAGGAAGGAAGCATGGGCATGCTGGGAAGGGGGTGGAGGCAATAGCATGATGGGAGTCGTAGTCACAGCTCTACATCCCCCACCACATGGCCCAGCAAGCTCACACTCACGCATGCACATCCCACAGAGAGTAGAAAGGCCCATCAAAGATGTCTGACACTGTTGCTGTGTCGTGGGGAGCACAAGGGCATGCTGGGAACTGCACATCAACCAACAGCAGGACACCACTGACTGACATCCTGAGAGACAACTTCCACTCCCTGCAATGCAAGCACGTTCCATGGTGGGATATCCGGCTGGCTGGGTGGGAAGGGGGACTTGCAGCACTGACCATAGTCACCAGCACCTCCCCTCACACCCCCCCCCCAACACAAACTCCACAGTACCCACCTGGTAGAATGCAATGCCCTCCATCCTAACACAAGATCCCACAAAGCACCACCACCCTGGGTTATGTTGTGTGAAGCACAGGGACACTCTTGGGACTCTTAGCCAAACAACTGCCAGGACAACACTCCCAGCCATCCTGTCAGCACAGCCAGCCCACCCCACAGGGAAGCAGAGTCAAAAGGAAGGAAGCATGGGCATGCTGGGAAGGGGGTGGAGGCAATAGCATGATGGGAGTCGTAGTCACAGACATTGCTCAGCCTCACAACTGGCCCATCAACACCACCCTGAACCATGCTCACATCACAGGGAGTGGAGAAGGACTCACAAGATGGCTGACACTGGCTACTGCTGTGGGGAGCACAAGGCCCTGCTGCCAACTGTGCACCAACAAACAGCAGGACACCTCTGACTGACATCCTGAGAGACAACTTACACTCCCTGCAATGCAAGCACGTTCCATGGTGGGATAACTGACTGGGTGGGTGGGTGGGTGGGAAGGAGGTCTGGCTGTCAACCAAACACAATCAATGCAGACCATGTTCACACCCCAGAGAATACATAGAAATGCCCAAATAATGCAGGACAATGTGCCACACCAATATCAACCCCTGACTGTGACGACTTAGGACAATACAATGTACAGGCCCGCACCCCGAGGCACAGTCACAACTGTCAGGTGTGTCAACCACTGATGCCTGCAGAAACATGACATACATTGTTTGTGTCTCCCAAAAACAGGTGATGATAGGGACACAGCAGCAGACGCTGAGGAGTCCCAGTCCCAGGCTCAAGAGGATGCCGAGCTCACTGGCGTCGTACAGCCTCTGTCCTCCTCGGACGATGAAGAACAACCTGGCACATCCGGTGCAAGTCAACATGCTGCACCAGCAGGACCACCAGCTGCAGCACCAGCAGGTCCACCAGCTGCACCCCCTGCACCCACCCCTCCAACGACTGTCACCACGAATACCATCCCTGCCGACATGGACAGAATAAGGAACAACACCAGCGCAGTGACCCTGGACCAACCTGGGGCCATGGACACCACCACCACCACCAACCCCCAAGGTGGACCAGGGTTATCTGTGCGTGCAACTGCACACACTGCACATGTCAGCAGGGGTGGTGGGAGGGGTGGGAGACAGAGGTCGCTGCTTGCAGACGTTGCTGGTGTGCATGAAGACCCACAACTGGTACGCATAGCTGATGCGTACCAGTCCAGCACCGGAGAGCTCAGCCAGGTAGTGGGGCTCCTCAGAGACATCAAACAGCAGCAGGCTGCCCATCATGCCCGCTTGGACTCCCACATGTCCCATGTGGAGTCACACATGTCACGTGTGGACTCCCACATGTCACGTGTGGACTCCCACATGACCCGCGTGGAGTCCAAGTGGGATGTACTACATGAGATGACGGCGGTGCACAGGGACATTTTACAATGCCTCCGCCAGATGAACAGCAACCAGTCCACACCTCCCTGTGTGCCAACAACATCTGGTACCGAACAAACTGCAACTGCCACAGGGAGGGAGGAGGACTCTGGCGGAGAGTCCCCTGCACCGCAGCAGCCTGCACTTGAGGGCCCCCCCCCAAGAAGAGGGGTCGTCCGAGGAGGGGAAAGTGAGAGGCTGATGGCCAAGCGCAACTCCCAGGAAGCCTGAACCTGTTCTGGATTTTCGCCTTTGTGCACAGACTGTTCACCCTGTTGATGGCAACACTACTCCCACACATTGCATGGGGAGTACAAGTTGGAACAATGTGTCAGACAACTGTGGCCCCGATACTGGGGATCCTGTCTACCTGGACTTTCTATTCATCTAGGAACTTGGGATTGCAAGATTCATGTACAGCACAATCCATCCTATGCACTATTATCACAGATGTATCACAATAAACACAATAATACACCATACTTGCCTCTGTCGTGATTCCAACGTGGGTACTGTTATGGGGATGATGAACAACAAAATTACACTGTGTATGCGAACTGCAACAGCAAGGACAACACAGGCATGTGAGTACAGGCAACGTGACACATATGAGGGAGACACACCACCAGGGCTACACAACACATACACACCTAGGCCATCTGACTCATTGCCTACACTGATGTTGCCAGGGAAGACGGTGCAATGCACAGACACCACACCCATTCCCAGTTGTAGTCAAGTAGCCCACAGGTGCAGTAAGCAAATGGCAGTCAAATGTGTGACCACAGACAACGCACATCACTAAGTGAAGCACAGGTTTATTACACAGTAGCAACATGCCGTAACCACTACAGATGCAAGGTAACCCCACCTGGTAGCGGGCACACAGTCAACAACTGTAGACAGAAGGAAGTCCATGGGTGTGGCGCACATCACCTGTAGGGACACAACAGCTACCAGCCTGGATGTGCAATCACGTTGTCGGTGGACACAGTTGACCAAACGAATCTGAAAGTACCCTGTGAAGGACAGAAATGACACACAGTCAAAAGCAATGGAGTACAGGACAGAACAGCAAAACTCATGCACAATACATGTTACAAGATACCCACCCAGAACCAAGTTAGCATGTCAACACTGTTGGGGAGTACAGCCCACCTGTCACCACACATCGCAACACACATCCAGTCAAGTAGCCCATGGACACACTCCAACAGCACCAGAGCACCACCCACACATCATGCCAACTCACATCATTCACATGACACCTCAGGATACTCACATTCAGCTAAAGAAGTTGGTGATGAGCTGTGTGCGGACATCACCATCACCATCATCATCATCATCGTCACTGGCATCGTGGTCCAGGCCAGGATCCTCCACAGGTGGCGGATGTTGGTCATCGTCATCCTGGATGAGAGGCAACTCCTTCCGCACTGCCAGGTTGTGGAGCATGCAGCAGACGATGATAATCTTGCACACTTTCGCAGGGGCATATGGGAGGGACCCTCCGGTCTTGTCCAGGCAGCGGAAGCGGCTCTTCAGGAGACCAAAGGTCCGCTCAATCACTCTCCTGGTCCGACCATGTGCCTCATTGTAGCGCATCTGGGCAGGTGTCACAGGGTTCCTGAGGGGTGTCAGCAACCACGGCATGTTGGGGTATCCCGAGTCACCTACGGACAGACAAGTGCACATCAGCTGACTTGGAAAAGTGGGCGGAATACTACAGATCAGATCACACACAATGGCACAAAGTCAGTACACACCGACAAGCCAGGCACGCTGGTTCTGCATCTGTGCCATCAACCTGGGGATGCGACTACTCCTCATCACAAAGGCATCGTGTGCTGAACCAGGGAAACGGGCACACACGTGTGTGATGGTCATGTCTGCAAGACACACCACCAGTGCATTGACCGAGTGGTAGTGCTTGCGGTTCCTGTAGGCCTGCTCCTGGGCCTGTGGTGGTACCAAAGCCACATGTGTCCCATCAATGGAGCCAATGACATGCGGCATCCTCCCCAGGGCATAAAAGTCACTCTTCACGTCAGTGAGTCGTCGCAGTCTAGGGAAATAGATGTACCGGTTCAGGAAGAGCAACATTGCCGCCAAGAAATCGCGGAGCACACGGCTGAACATGGTCTGTGACATCCCACCAGCAGACGCCACAGTATGTTGGAAGGTACCGGTGGCAAAGAAGTGTAGGGCTGCCATCACCTTCACCTTGGGGGTCAGCGCTGTAGGATACGGCCGGCCAGGCTGCAAATGTGGGGACAACTGCACTGCCAAATCCTCAATCAGCTGCCTGGTGAAGCGGTACCGTCGGATGCTGTCCCGTTCCACCATCGTTGCCAGGTCTGGGAATGGCCGATGGACAGCAGGAGCCCTGCAGTGCAGAGGAGAAGTAAGCAAGATCGTCAGTCACCCCACATATGCGGCATTGAACACACTCAAGATCCCAACATACATCATCATGAGGCACAACTACATGAAGTGTGCAGTACCGGAACGACATGTATGGTACATACATGGCCAACATCTGTCAACACGGTCCTACAGGTGGCATCAATTTGTCCCAGGTTGGCCCATTGGATATCATGATGCTGTGTCACAGTCACCCCCCAGTGACATGTGAGGACAGATGTGCCCCAGGCACCACAGCTCAACGACAGGCACATTCCCAGGGACCCTGTAATGCCACATGGACACTGGCATCACCTGGAGTATCATGTGTACACCACAACAAAACAAACATGACCCCCACAGGTAGTGGCCACACTTGCCATGGCAGGAGAGCCATGGACGTCTGTGACACACACGCACAACATCAGAGTCCATGCACACACAACGTGGATGTGGAGACTGTCTCCCATTGTGCACATGAAATCAGAGACATTGTAAACACTACATGCACAAAGACTGTGGAGGGCCATCACTATTGTGCCACTGGGACACCCTGGCTCAAACATACCGTCCCACATGGGACTCACGGGGTATGTGACATGACATACACAAACACCACTGTGAAATGTGACCATGGCACATGCACAGATATGAACAGTTGCACATCACAGTGGTCACGTACACGTAACACCCAGGATCCTGTCCCCATTAACACGTGCACAGCCTGGGGGTGGCTGCCCACAGGTGACACCCACAGGACAACATGTACACCAACATACACACAATAGGAAATGCAGCCTTACATGCCTTATGATAAGGTTTGGACAGGCTGTCGTGATGTAGGTGTGCCCCTCACTCCCTGGGAGCTATCTGTGGCTGGCATATGTCCATCTGAGACAGGCATGCTGACATATGCCAGTCACATGTACAGTGATGCGTTGAACAGCAATGGACCGATCGGTGCCTCCGGCCGGCCCATTGCTTTCAATGTGTGCGGGTACGCGTTGTACCCCTGTGCGCGTTGTACTGCAATGGACCGATCGGTGCCTCCGGCCGGCCCATTGCTTTCAATGTGTGCGGGTACGCGTTGTACCCCTGTGCGCGTTGTACTGCAATGGACCGATCGGTGCCTCCGGCCGGCCCATTGCATTCAATGTGTGCGGGTACGCGTTGTACCCCTGTGCGCGTTGTACTGCAATGGACCGATCGGTGCCTCCGGCCGGCCCATTGCTTTCAATGTGTGCGGGTACGCGTTGTACCCCTGTGCGCGTTGTACTGCAATGGACCGATCGGTGCCTCCGGCCGGCCCATTGCATTCAATGTGTGCGGGTACGCGTTGTACCCCTGTGCGCGTTGTACTGCAATGGACCGATCGGTGCCTCCGGCCGGCCCATTGCATTCAATGTGTGCGGGTACGCGTTGTACCCCTGTGCGCGTTGTACTGCAATGGACCGATCGGTGCCTCCGGCCGGCCCATTGCATTCAATGTGTGCGGGTACGCGTTGTACCCCTGTGCGCGTTGTACCTCAATGGACCGATCGGTGCGCACCCATTGACAATGGGCTTGCCTGGCAACGGACGCGTTTTCGAATATTCGAACGAGTCGGTTGCTGGAAAATCAGTTGGTCACCCACAACAATGTTGCAAAATCATGTATGTCATGAAGTTGAAATTTTGAAGGATGCTGTGGGCGTGTTTTGGTGCTGCTATTCCATGGATTGGCCAGATTCAGAAGATGCAAACGACTTGGACCTATCACTTTGGACACAAGGGACAGTATCTGCCTCTCCAGCACATATATATTGCTGCATGTTCCCCTGAGAGCCCACTTGCCTGCACTACATGCTCCAGGACGACATCTGCCACTGCACTGCTGCTGTCTCTGCCCCTCTGGACCCTGCAATGGCACGTACTGTGGAGAGAGCCCCAGCCTTCAGCCTTGAAGAGAACCAGGCCCTGCTGGACAGCCTACTTCCACAGTACAGCAAGCTGTATGGGACACCAGGGGAGCAGGTGAGTGTTCTGTGCACTGCCTTTCTGAATGTGCATTTTGTCTGACTAGCAAGGCTGAGAGTCAGCACACCACTGGCTAGCAGGCTCACTGAGTAGTTGTCACCCCCCATAGTGTGTAGTGACTTGCACTGGACAGGTATGGTGCAGTGACAGTGCTTCTGAACAGGGTTTTACTCCCCATGCTATGATACCATGTAGTGACTTCTGGAAAACTGTCCATGGGCAGCCGTGCACTGCCTGGGTACACCATGTGCCCCTGTGATTGCGACATGTATATGCAACTGTGTCATGCACGGATATGTTGCATGTGTAATAATGGCCTTATCACTTTGTCATCCTGACAGGCTTCTGCCCATCGGAAGCATGAGATATGGAAGGACATCGTCCGGGCTGTCCGGTCCGTGGGGGTCTACAAGCGCCGGATCCGCAACTGCCAAAAGAGGTGGCAGGACCTTCGGGGCTGGACCCGGAGGATTGCACGGGTCCAGCTGAAGCTGTCGCCTCCTCGCAGGAGGGGCGGAACACGGACCCTGACCCCCCACATGCTCAGGATCCTGGCGGTGGTCTTTCCAGACCTGGATGGGCAGCTGAAGGCCAGAGAGCAGCAAGGAGGGGGTGAGTCAAAGACTGCACTGTGTACTCTGTCTAACATGTTATGTGCCCTCCTCGGGCCAGGTTGAACTGCCACAGTACAGCAGTCATGTTGTCCAGGAGCCATGTCCCTCTATTGTGCACTGCCCACTCCTCATCTGATACCCAGGTGTGGCCCTTACATGCAGGGAATTCTGTCACTTAGGACTGTGTCCTTGCAGTTTGCTTGACTCAAGGTGGGAGACAGCATCTGTTTCCCTGACTCTGTGGTGGGCATCATGGGTGGGTCCATTGCTTACACAATGCCTGTATTCTGACATGTATTCAGCGTGTTACTTTGATCTGTGGTCCAATTGCTGAGCTGATCCACCACATGTGGCTGGGGTACCTGGCACACACCCATGCTGCGGGTGGGAACAATGTTTGGGCCCCAGGAGTATGTATATGACGTGTGTCACACATACTTAGCCAGCTGCCTACAGTCCAGGGCTCATCCCTCATTCATGTGGGGCTGGACAGTCATGCCTACTCCAGGCCATACAATACACTCTGTACTCCCACTCCCGTGTATCAGAGGACACATTGTGCACAGTGTTTTGACCCCTCAGGTGTCTGCCTCTGTGTCAGTGTGCTGTGGATTAGTCGCCAGGACTGCTGTGGAGTTTCTTGGTAGGGGCTCAGCATGCCACTGGAGATGTGACCATAGGAGACGATACTTGTGTGACACATAGGTGTCTGATCAGCTGCCCATGCAGACTGGGGCATGTAAATGTGAAGTTCAGGCAGCTGTTCCCCATGCACAGCAGAGTGTGAGGGGCTCAGGTTCAGAGGGTAGTGTCACAGGTCTCCCATATGTCCAATAGGTATGACCTGGACAGATGAGGGTTAAGAGGATGTGTTGTGGGGGGATGTACATGTGCACTTGTGCAGCTCCAGGACTTGCATTCCCCATGACCTACTATTGTGACACAGTGCAGAGTGTTGTTGTCTGGCTGCAAAGTCATACATCACTGAGACAGTGATGTATGACTTTGCAGTCATGCCTCCGCCATGGCATGTGTCTACTGATTGGTGATCCTGCAGGGGAGTGACATGTGCTACATGCACACCATAGTGGCGCTGGCTATCAGGACATGGGTGCATCATGGTGTCTGTCGCTGGAATGCATCACATGCATTTCCTATTTGACTCTGGGCATCCCTTACATCCGTAAACCTGTACTGACTCAGTGGCAAGAGCTGTGATGTGTCCACACCGTGTCCTCTGCACTGTCCAACTACTGTGTACTTGGTGCATGTGTCAACACTGGGGTGTTGCAATCCAACAGACACCAGACAGATGGGTGCAAGGCCATGTGGGATGTGAGTGCCATGCTTGGCATCAGACTGACAATTGACTTCTCCTGTTCAATTAGGGCACTTTTAGCAATGTACAACTAATGATGCCAGGGCTTGCTCTGTAATGTGCTGTGCTCACAGTGGTGTGTGCGTTTGGTGCAGGTGACTGATGTCTGTCTGTTTCCCCATTGTTTGCAGATACATCCACGGCCACGGAAGGGGACAGCTCCACGGACCAGGAGGAGCCGGAGAGCCAGACTGGGTCAGCAGCCGAGGAGTGGTCGGAGGGACCCAGTGGCACGGAGGGCGAGGGGAGCCACACCGAGGAGTCCTCAGCAGCATCCACCTCAGCTGAGGACCAGAGCAACTCGGAGGATGACTCCCTTGTGGAGGCGGGTGTCAGCAGCCACCACACCCCAGCTAGTGTTGCTGTCCCCGCCACCACCAGCACCACCACCGCCCTCCCATCGGCTCCCATTCCCCAGGTCCGTGGAGGCTCCCATGTCCGGGAGCGTGTCTCCTTTGGGCCAGGCACCGCACCCCCTGCCCCTGTGTCCCCTGCTGCCCTGAGTGAGGAGTCTGTGTACCTCCTTCGCCAGCTCCATGTAGGGCAGACAGCCATGCTGAGTGTCCTCCATGCGCACACCGCGCTGTTGACTCAGCTGGTGTCGTTCATGGAGGGCATCTCATCGGGCATGTCTGACCTACAGAGGGGCAATAGGTCCATGGACTCCTCCCTGACGGCAGCAGTGTCCCTCCTCAAACGGTCCCTCACCCCTCCTGCCTCTGCTCCATCCACACTCCCCAGCACCTTACCCATCCCAGGCACACACACACTGGCACAGGCACACACCAGCACACACACATCCAGCACACTGACACACACGCCAATGACAAAACGCACACGCACGCACATTCAGGGGACTGAAGCCAGACTCACAGGGGATGGGGCCCTGGAACACACACACGCATCCACATGCACTGCGCAGTCCTCAGTTCCCTCTCCCTCCAAAGCACCCTCCCTTGCCTCACCTGCAACCCCAAAGTCACAGCAGCTCTTCCTCTGTGACCTCGGCCTCTTCCCCACCGATGAAGCTGCTCCAGCATCCCGGGGGAAGAGGAAGCCCACCCACACGGAGCAGAGTGCCCCTCGCCCCCGGACACCCTCCCCCAGGCGCAGACGGACTGAGGCCCCCACCCGCAAGTCCCCCCGGAGTGCTAAGAGCAAGACCCCGCCACCACCCTGCAGCTCAGGCACAAGGTCTCCGTCCTCCATCCCTCAGGCCCCCACTGCACAGGTGCCCCCACCACACCCTGCCCCAGGTTCCCCCACCCACAGATATACCATCCCCAAGATGCTCCGGCCTTCTCCCCCTGCCACTTGCTCTCCCAGCACCACACCCCCGCTGCGCTTGTCTGTGCCACTGATGTGGTGAGGGTGTCCCCCCCTCTGTCCAACCCACCTTGCCTGTTCCCCATTCTCCTCCCCTGGAGGTAGGCACTGCAGTGGAGTCCACTACCGCCCTGTCTGACTTGGGCACTGCAGTGGCGGACCTGTCCACCCCATCTGCAGGGTCCACTGCAGTTGTGCCGGCACCCACGACATCTGTGTCATGCCCCCCAGTTGTGCCGGCACACACCATGTCAGACACCTCCACTGCAGTTGTCAGTGGCTCTCCTGCACCCACCACCCCTTCCCTGACTCCCCCTGGTGAGCCCTGATCCTGTCCCTGCGGTGCCTGGCCTGCCCCCCGGTTGCCCCTCCTAGTGGATTGTCCCTGGTATTGTGCAGGCATGCGTAGGGTGACATCTGCCAGTGTCACCCTGTTTGAACTTTGACAATGGACTGGCCATTGGCCTTTGCTCTTTTTTCAGGACTTCGTTTGGCCTCAACACATATGCTGAATAAAGCAACTTTCTTTTCTCTAGTGCTCATGCTTCAGATGTACATGTTGTTGGTGCAGCTAACCATGCCCTTGCTGCAGTGATGGTGATATCTGGTCTCATGATTATGAAGTGTTACTGTGCAGGAACCCATGTGGTCCAGGGGGAATGTGTCCTATCATGTGGTGTATCCATGTCATCAATAGCAGCATCTGAGGGTGTCATGTGTTCAGTATTTGGCAATGGGTTTCCTACTTACATTGGCAATTTCATATCTGTGGCTTCCACCCCTGCACATCTGTTGTGCCTGCCATCGTTGCATTTGTCTACTTCCCTGACCGTGTTGCCATCTCCAGTGGACATGCAGGTTTGGGCATCAATGGGGAGGGACTCATCCGTGTAGTCAGTGCAACATTGCTATACAAGTGTGTTGGATCTGTGCTGATGATTCCGTTGGCACATCCATGACCAGGCTGATGTGATGGGAGCCCTCATTTGGTGCTAATTGTTGATTGTGTGACCAAGTGCTCAGCTGACATGATGGGGCCCTACTGAGGCAACATATGGCACAGCTTTCCTCACACAGGAGTGGAGTCCCCTCATGGCAGTGTGTACACGTGTGACATTGCCTGCACCCAAGGTGTGTGTTGTATGTGCATGTCTGTGTGTTCACTTCCATTCATCTGCGCATGCTGTGATCCCTAGTGTTGTACCTGTTTGTGATGCTTGCTGACTTGAGCTATGTTCCCCCAAAGTCTTCTCCCTGTGTTCTCTGTGATGTGGGTGCATGGCACATTACTGGTCATCAGGGTGTCACCCATAGGTGTGTTTGCTGTCAGGGCTGAGTTTGTGTGCAGACGCAGATGGGTCACAGTCAGGTTTCCCCTTGGCACTTGTTGTTTGCCCCTGTCATGTGATTTCCAGTTTGTGTTATCTTTCAGTGATTGTGACATGTTGTGTGTGTGACTGCTGCCACTCCTCAGGGTCAGAGCTGCAATGTTGGAAGTTGTCTATGTGTGTTCTTTGTGGGTGACCTTGGCTTCTTCATTGGTGTGTGACTGTGGCTGGGATCCCATTGGTCGGTGTGGTATTGCCGTCATGTCCATGTACAGCGTAGTGTGCAGTGTGTCAGACATTCAGGAGTCTTGTTGAGTGTCCATGTGTGATGTGTTTCTACACCTTGGTTCCCACCCACCACCCTGGAATAGTCATGGGTGCATGTGCAATGTCACCAGTGCATGTGTACTTCACTGCTGCACATTGTTGGAGGTCGAGGGGTGTGGTGTTGAGTGTGTGCAGATGAGAGTTGTTGCCCGGCTAGGCCCCTGCCTCCATGTTGGCCTTGGCTTACTGGCCATGCTGATTGATTTGTGCTTGTGTAGGTGTGATGGTAGTTTGTTGCTCAGGACACCTGACTGTGGTTCATAGTGTGAACGACATTTAGCTTTGTCATCACAGTGGTATTTTTATTCAGCCCAGGGTCACCACATTGTGGGGGCCCTGGGGGTGGTGCTGTGGTGTGTCTGTGACTTGCTGTGTCAGTTGTTGTTCCTACGTGCCTGTGTGACATGTGTGTTTTGTGCTCCCTCTCACCTGACAATGCCTGCTTGCCCACATAGGGGATTTGGATCCATGAGTTACCTTAGTGTGGCAGTGTATGCACATCTGTATGATTGGTATTCAGCTCTCCTCATGTGTTGTGTGGTTGCCTGGGGACACTGGCACCCCCACCCCTCACCTGCTGTGTATGATGACAGTGTTGGTCTGCCTGTTTGTGTTTGTGCATCTGCACCACTGCATTGGCATATCTTGGGTGTGCCATTGGCTGTATGTTGTTTGGTGTGTTTCCCCTGCTGTCCCTGGGACTCCTAGGTAATCGGTCAGCACAGTGATCATGGTTTGTGTGTCCCATTGCTGCCATGGTATGGTATCTGTTCACCTCACATCTGCTGTCTCCACAGGGTATCTGCATTTGTGTGCCCATTGGTGCAAATATGTGGTTCTGCATTCTGATGGTCACTTCTGTCATTGTGTCATTGATGACTGTTGACGGTCTCAGCCCCCATGGGTGTTGTTTGTCTGCACATGGCCAAAGGAATGTTTCATTTGCACTGCAGTATTTGGCTCCCCCAATTTATGTTGCAATGGGACACATACACTACTTTGCCACAGATGAGTTTTTGGTTCTGTGAGCAGGAATGATCCATGCAGTTTGGCAGTTGCAGCTCTTTCTTTGTCAACAATTACCTTTTGGTCACTGTGATGATGAGGGTGTAGACCCCATTGCCACAATGGTCAAAATGTGCTTCAGCTATGGACCCCACACTTGCCTTTTGGTCACTGTGATGATGGGGGTTTAGACCCCATTGCCACAATGGTCAAAATGTGCTTCAGCTATGGACCCCACACTTACCTTTTGGTCACTGTGATGATGGGGGTTTAGGCCCCATTGCCACAATGGTCATGGGCTGCTTGCATTGTGGGTGCCACACACATATATGTGTGGCACATGTGCTAGGGGGTCACATTGTATGTTGAAAGTCATGTTCGGTGTTGTAGGCATTTGACACAGCCTACACACGCTTGTCATGGTGGTGGGGGGATGTCTTAATCTTGCATTCCCTAGGTTGTGGTGTGCTTGTTGTGTCATGCATTGTCCATCCTATGAGTGGGGGTGGTAGTAGTGGTAGGCATCCAGCCCCCCTGGCTAAGGGTGGTAGTAGTGGTAGGCATCCAGCCCCCCTGGCTAAGGGTGGTAGTAGTGGTGGGCATCCTGCCCCCTGGCTAAGGGTGGTAGTAGTGGTAGGCATCCTGCCCCCTGGCTAAGGGTGGTAGTAGTGGTAGGCATCCTGCCACCCTGGCTAAGGGTGGTAGTAGTGGTAGGCATCCTGCCACCCCTGGGTGAGGGTGGTAGTAGTGGTAGGCATCCAGCCCCCCTGGGTGAGGGTGGTAGTAGTGGTGGGCATCCTGCCCCCCTGGCTAAGGGTGGTAGTAGTGGTAGGCATCCAGCCCCCCTGGCTAAGGGTGGTAGTAGTGGTGGGCATCCTGCCCCCTGGCTAAGGGTGGTAGTAGTGGTAGGCATCCTGCCCCCTGGCTAAGGGTGGTAGTAGTGGTAGGCATCCTGCCACCCTGGCTAAGGGTGGTAGTAGTGGTAGGCATCCTGCCACCCCTGGGTGAGGGTGGTAGTAGTGGTAGGCATCCTGCCCCCTGGCTAAGGGTGGTAGTAGTGGTAGGCATCCAGCCCCCCTGGGTGAGGGTGGTAGTAGTGGTGGGCATCCTGCCCCCTGGCTAAGGGTGGTAGTAGTGGTAGGCATCCAGCCCCCCTGGCTAAGGGTGGTAGTAGTGGTAGGCATCCAGCCGCCCCTGGGTTGGGGTGGTAGTAGTGGTAGGCATCCTGCCCCCTGGCTAAGGGTGGTAGTAGTGGTAGGCATCCTGCCACCCTGGCTAAGGGTGGTAGTAGTGGTAGGCATCCTGCCCCCGTGGGTGAGGGTGGTAGTAGTGGTGGGCATCCTGCCCCCTGGCTAAGGGTGGTAGTAGTGGTAGGCATCCAGCCCCCTGGGTTGGGGTGGTAGTAGTGGTAGGCATCCTGCCCCCTGGCTAAGGGTGGTAGTAGTGGTAGGCATCCTGCCCCCTGGCTAAGGGTGGTAGTAGTGGTAGGCATCCTGCCACCCTGGCTAAGGGTGGTAGTAGTGGTAGGCATCCTGCCCCCTGGCTAAGGGTGGTAGTAGTGGTAGGCATCCTGCCCCCCTGGGTGAGGGTGGTAGTAGTTGTGGGCATCCTGCCCCCTGGCTAAGGGTGGTAGTAGTGGTAGGCATCCAGCCCCCCTGGGTTGGGGTGGTAGTAGTGGTAGGCATCCAGCCCCCCTGGCTAAGGGTGGTAGTAGTGGTAGGCATCCTGCCCCCCTGGGTGAGGGTGGTAGTAGTGGTAGGCATCCAGCCCCCCTGGCTAAGGGTGGTAGTAGTGGTAGGCATCCTGCCCCCCTGGGTGAGGGTGGTAGTAGTGGTAGGCATCCTGCCCCCCCTGGGTGAGGGTGGTAGTAGTGGTAGGCATCCAGCCCCCCTGGGTGAGGGTGGTAGTAGTGGTGGGCATCCTGCCCCCTGGCTAAGGGTGGTAGTAGTGGTAGGCATCCAGCCCCCCTGGCTAAGGGTGGTAGTAGTGGTAGGCATCCAGCCGCCCCTGGGTTGGGGTGGTAGTAGTGGTAGGCATCCTGCCCCCTGGCTAAGGGTGGTAGTAGTGGTAGGCATCCTGCCACCCTGGCTAAGGGTGGTAGTAGTGGTAGGCATCCTGCCCCCGTGGGTGAGGGTGGTAGTAGTGGTAGGCATCCTGCCCCCCTGGGTGAGGGTGGTAGTAGTGGTAGGCATCCTGCCACCCCTGGGTGAGGGTGGTAGTAGTGGTAGGCATCCTGCCACCCTGGCTAAGGGTGGTAGTAGTGGTAGGCATCCAGCCCCCCTGGGTGAGGGTGGTAGTAGTGGTGGGCATCCTGCCCCCTGGCTAAGGGTGGTAGTAGTGGTAGGCATCCAGCCCCCCTGGCTAAGGGTGGTAGTAGTGGTAGGCATCCTGCCCCCCTGGCTAAGGGTGGTAGTAGTGGTAGGCATCCTGCCACCCTGGCTAAGGGTGGTAGTAGTGGTAGGCATCCTGCCACCCCTGGGTGAGGGTGGTAGTGGTGGTAGGCATCCAGCCCCCCTGGGTGAGGGTGGTAGTAGTGGTGGGCATCCTGCCCCCCTGGCTAAGGGTGGTAGTAGTGGTAGGCATCCAGCCCCCCTGGCTAAGGGTGGTAGTAGTGGTGGGCATCCTGCCCCCTGGCTAAGGGTGGTAGTAGTGGTAGGCATCCTGCCACCCTGGCTAAGGGTGGTAGTAGTGGTAGGCATCCTGCCACCCCTGGGTGAGGGTGGTAGTAGTGGTAGGCATCCAGCCCCCCTGGGTGAGGGTGGTAGTAGTGGTGGGCATCCTGCCCCCTGGCTAAGGGTGGTAGTAGTGGTAGGCATCCAGCCCCCCTGGCTAAGGGTGGTAGTAGTGGTGGGCATCCTGCCCCCTGGCTAAGGGTGGTAGTAGTGGTAGGCATCCTGCCCCCCTGGCTAAGGGTGGTAGTAGTGGTAGGCATCCTGCCACCCTGGCTAAGGGTGGTAGTAGTGGTAGGCATCCTGCCCCCCTGGGTGAGGGTGGTAGTAGTGGTAGGCATCCTGCCCCCCTGGTTGAGGGTGGTTGGCATCCAGCCCCCTGGGTTGGGGTGGTGGCGCGCATTCAGGCCCCTGTGTGCATATGTGGCATTGGTGATGGGCATCCCGCCCCTATGGTGCTGCTGTTGCAAGTATATTCAGATTCCCAGTGTATGTGTGTGATGTGTCGTGTACGTGTTGTATGTGTTTTGTGGTTGGTGTCTGACTTACCTTCTGCGCCGTACGCGTCCGTGCCTGTTCCGGTAGTAGATGTAGAATATTGGTATGATCGGGACGAAGGGATTCATGGTTGGTTCGTGTCGTTCGTCCTTCTCGTTGCTTCGCGTCGTCCTCGCCGCTTGGCTTCGTCCTCGTCGCTTCGCTTCGTCCTCGTCGCTTCGCGTCGTCCTCGTCTGTGCTGTGTTCGTCTCGTAGCCGTGGATCGTGTTGTGGCGCGATTCGGAGCTTATGTGCGCCTCTCCCGGATGCTTTGACGTGCCGTGCGTAGCGACGGGTTCGGCGCGTACGGAAAGCGCATCGTACTTGTCCGGCCGGACGGGGCTGCATTTTCCCTTCCGTGCGACTCGATTCGGCGTTTCCGGATTCGCCTCGGTCGGAGAACAGGACCTGGTTTGGGTGAGTACGGCTCGGCCGGAATTTTTGCTGTTGTGCGCATCGTACTTGCTCGTTCGGTGTGCTGTACGGATCGGTCGGGAAACTGGCTTTCGCATGGCTTTTTTCCCGACCGAATGGTATTGGGTGCGCCTCCGACCGAGATCGGAATCGGCCCCTTTGTGTTACTTACTGGCAAACAGACGTAGTCAGCACATTTACTGCACTTTAGGTAATTGATTCGCACACACTGCAAATCAAGTGGGTTCTTTGAACTTTCAATTAAAAACATTGTTATAGCTCAGTGAATGGTGCTCATTGTATCCTCTTCAGTAGGATGAAACGCTGAGCCGTGTTTGCTAGGATTTCAGTCCTTCACATGCAGTTTTACTAGAGTTTTCTCAGAAGGTGCCGGATCCACCGGGATATCTCGTTAGAAGGAGCGAAAAAGAGGCAGACTCGCTGTGATGGCTGGAGTTTCCGGTGGGGGGAGGGTGTTTTATGTTCCCGCTCGAAGCTGAATCTGAAACCTAGCTGCTGCCAGACACAGTAGGACAAAATGCTCGGCCAAGAGACGTAATGGTTTTCTGCCTCCTCACTATCCACAGGCACTAAAAATAAATGGCATGTGTTGCTTCATACTCAAAATCAATTCAAATTCACACTCCTGCTATGTCCCATCTCATGTTTATGTCAACTCCATGTTTAGAATTTATTGGAATTGTTATATAGGACACACTAAACGTACAAGCAGGGTGATAAGGGGCCTTACAATAGGGCAGTAGTTGTTCCTTTTAGTTAGTGAATGTTACACAGATAGCTGAGAAAAAAGATTAACATAAAATTACAGAGCAGAGAAGACACACTATTAAACAGCAAAATGAAATACCAGGGTGTGAATCTCGGAAAAATAGTTTAAGATTCCTTGGTCTGGGGAAGCACAAAGGCAGAATTTAAAATGTAGCACCATGGTTGGGAGTTGGCTTTACCAATAAGAATTGATTTCTACCCAAGTGAACCCTTTTTGCAACATTATTATAATGAAAAACAGGGAAAAAGCGCTAATGTACTCCTTGCAGTTTGCATGCAACTCTTTGAGGACAGTTAATAGCTCACTGTTCTATGTTAGGATTTAAACTTATAAACTGCAAGTAACAAAAGGGTCTCTCTGACAGATGCAGTAACACACTGATCTATTTACATTATATGCACTGTGTGATCTGCTTGGGGCACGTGCTTTGCAGCAGGCATTTTAACTTCCTGCCCTACTTTATGATGAGTCAAAACTTCCAATAGACAAAACTCTGATTTATTTGCAGCAGGTCAATTAATCTCCAGAGTTATCTTGACATTTTTATGGTCGCCCGAAAATTGCTGGATGCAAGGAACACAGCAGCAAGTGCTTTCAAAACAATATTGTACTTGAAAACACGCACCCCCCCCCCAAAGTCGGCGCCCGGTGCGGTGGCACCGATCGCACCCAGAGACGTTTTAAGGCATGGGCAAAGTTGACTCTGGCCCAGGCCCCCAGCCTATCAGGGGGCCCCCAGATAGATCTGGCTCTGTTCTCCATACAGTGCTGCCCTCATGACCTTGAATGATTCTTCAAATATAGATTGCTTTAAATACCATTTTCCTTTTATTTATTTTTTAATACAAGTAATGTGTGAGAGTCCAGTACAGAACTTTTGCAGAAAAATGTTTGTTTTTCGAACACCATGCAACATCCATAAAAAAGTTCCTTTTAGATCAAAACAGGACCTCACATATGGGAAATGGCAGTCGGAGAGATTATTTGCAATAGTATTAGTGAGTGACTGCTATATTACAATATTGAAAACACTCATTACTATGACTGAATGTTAGATGGAAACACATTTGGAATTTGAACCAGCATGCCTGTACAGTGTGGGTGACCTGGCCAAAGAGGGCATGAAAAAGCTGAAATTGGATCATAAATTCAAAGCATGTTCCAAATAGGGGCCTTCAAAATACGTTTTGTCCAGGGCCCCCAAAATCCTTAAGATCAGCTTGTACATAGCCATGGACTCAGCTTCAAGTCAATGAAGACACCCCTCAGCCTCTCCAACTTCTGAGGTGTGTAAAAGAATTTAATATCTGTTTAAAAGAGGTGAGGCTCTGCTATGTAACCTACCTGTTCCTAATATTTTACATTTTCTCAATTTTGGTCACCAGCAATGTGCAGAGGTGTTGCACCCCGCCGCCCCTCCAAGTTGCTGTGCCCCGCTCCCCATGTTGCCTCTCAGCCTTCCTCCCTCCCTCCCTCACTCACTCTGTGTTGCCTCAGTAAGCAATAGAAAAAGCGCTTTGATGGTAACAGTGTTGGTCACGTCATATCCCTCTTTTAATTCCTGCCCCATACTCGTCCTTGTCTGTTTGTCCTCTCTCCCTCCGTGTTGCCTCCTGCACTCGCACTGTGTGGCCTCAGGGAGCAATAAAAAAAGCTCTGGCTGCATCATCGAATTTTTTTTTTTAATTGCTTTTAGCCATGCTGCGAAGCAGATGCAATGCCGTACAATATGGCTACAAAACATTGACAAAGCCAATAGCTCTCCTAAGTGAGACCTATTGGCTTTGCCATGCTTGTTTGGAAGGTTATCTTATAACTGACTGCATTCACTCAATCAACCAATGTTATTTTAGTACGGTTTAATATAACCATAAAACACATAGAAATTCTCATATTCATCGCAAATACAAAAATCAGACAGAGCATCAGGAGCAGATGGAATCCCACAGACCCGCAGAGCCTTGGCTTTTAGCCACACAGGGATCGGAAATGTAACCGAAACCATAATGCACGGGTACGTTCTCTTAGGTGTTTCAGGACATGTCCAAGCATGTCTTCTAGCAGCTGTCCCGTAGCAGCTGCACTGCCTCAACCTATCAGTATCTTTTAAATTGAAGATGTTTGCACAATTGTATTAACTTGTTAGAGGAATTAATGCAACTTAATTATTAAGAATGCTAGAGAAAGTTGGATTACAATGATACTGTATAATAAAACTTTTAAAATGCTAAAAAGGCCAAAATTCAATTCCATAATATATGACACATGTTGGTTTCCTTCAACCATAGTTGCTGACAACGCAACTACATTGGTTTATGTGTAAATCATATAGAACGCGGCTGTGTGCATGCTGCACTGGCTCACACACGTTATGTTCATAACTCACACGCCCTGGGGGCGTTATCACAGCCGCCCACTCCCCAGCCTCCCTTCTTCACCCACCTGGGCCTCCTTGCTGCTGTGTGATATACACTGTCTGCTGCTGCAATTACAGGATTCTGATTCTGAGCAGACCTCTCTGGCCAGGCTGCCTACTGACAGTTTTACAGCCACAGATAAGATGTGGAGGCCTTCTATTAAAGAAAGGATGCCTTAAAAAATATCACGACCTCGCTAGGGCTGAAGATTATTCAGTGCTTCCGCTCCTTTTTGTGTGAAAAAAAAGTCGTTAGTTTCCCAGTAAGTGCTGGCGTGCATGAGACCATATCTTCTGCAGCACGAGGTTGAGGTGTATGTAAATGCATTCACAATTCTTCTTAGTATACAGTAACATTGGTTTGTGGTATCTACCTGTTGGATAATACACAGTAAAACTACTGGTACCACATCAAGCACATTGAAAGGTTTATGCTTTAAACTGTGCATTTTTTAAGCACAGCATATTAGTTTATCTTCTCAATGCATACCTCTCAACTCATCTACCTATGGCGGGTGAGACCCGCCCGGGCGCCTTTCACCCACTCGCCTGCAAGACTTGCACGTGTCTCCAATGATCTGTCTTTCACACAGCTCTTCGCATGCTGTAAATAAAGAATGTTACTATTCCCCAGGGTACAAGTCGGGGTTACACGCAGGTGGACGGCGTCCACCCACTATTTTCACATGGTGGATGCCGTCCACCCTGCCAAGAAGTTGGGCCCCACTGAAAAATATGCTGAATTCGTCCCGGTGTAATTTGCAAACACCGGGACGCATTCAGCAGCGCCTGCACGTTGACTGCTTTCCATCTGCAAACAACCTGCAGGTGGGGACAGGGCTTTCTTATGTTAGACTCCTGCTGGGCCCATAACAAAGGCCGAATATGAGGGGTCATCAGGCCTCCTTTTGTTCAATTCTCCTGGTTGGGAGCAGTCAGGAGCCTCACACCCAGAAGCAAATGCAGCAGTGGAGAAACAAAGGCTCCCACCTTGTTAGCACTTCACACATACTTAAGAGAGGCAGTTTCTCACTTTGTTCAGGCTCAGTTTAGGAGATATGCATGCAATGTAAGAATGACAGATGTGTTGGTCTTTCCAACTATTTACACAAAATAAATAGCATTTACATAGTGCTTACTAAACCTGAGGAGGCGTTGTAATAATTTTAATCTCACAATTTTTTCTTGTAAAGCACTATGGGTAGAGGAAGTTTACGCTGACAAAAGGCAACATTGTTTTATGTGTAGCTTACAAAAGTGTAAATCTTCTGCCTAAATCAGGAGGGTTTCCCTGTATACTCGAAATGTGCTCCAATGTACTCGATAGACATGTAAAACATATATGTGAGGGCTTAAATGTTATGTCACTTGTTATGATGCCACTTCCTGTGATGTCATGCGCCGTGATGTCACGTGCCATGATGTCACACGCTGTGATGTCACTTGCATACTGATTAGTCCCCCCACTTCTTTTTTTAGGACTTGTGCCCTGCTTTTTCCCAATGTAATTTGTGGTGCTTAGTTTGCGACCTTTGAGAGGATGACAAATTGAGGGAGCTTTGCCAGGATTTGTGGTCATTTGATAATTTCTACAAGAAACAAATGTTCAGGTGGTTGAGCTATTTTCCAGCATGCTGATCGTGGTATCACAGTCGGGGGAAGCAGTGCTTTAAATGGACCGGTGCTGTCTGGTACTGAGTACCAGCACTTTTTTTTTGAGAGGCAGTGTACCGGCCCTACTCAAGAGAAATGTAATACTTTTAATTGGAGAGTACCGTCACTTCTCAGAAACACTTCTATTTTTCCATTTCAAGCACTGGGGAGAAGGGTCAAGCATGACAGAGCCCATGATCCCTAATATTCTGTTAAAAGTGATATGCTCTTTTATCATGTTCATCCAGTGTCTTCTACAAAGCCAGATTAAAATAGAGGGCTGGCATACATTATTAAAAAACCGGGAATGTCCAACTAAAACGGAGTCACACCCACTAAGCTGCTACAAAAGGTTGAGCATACTTATATCAAAAGTACACTGCGAAGTCAGTTTAGTTCAATGATGACCAGTGGGTTTTCCCCTTCATCTTTGGGGCTGATCATGGGTTTCGTCAGTCAGCTTCCACATATGTGGAAAGACTTGGGGTAAGATTTTGCCACCAGGGAAGTCTGCCACTATGCGTGGAAAGCAGCTCTCCAATTTCATTCTTCCAGACTCCAGGTAATATTGAAATGAAGGGAGTGATCACAAAGAATGAAGGGAATGACCACCTGGCATTGTGGGTCACTCCATTCCCGCAGGAGTGAAAAATTCACACAGGCTTTCCCCATCGCAGGTGGACGGTGTAGCGTCCTCCCCAGCCTGGGTACCCACCAAAGACTGCATCACACATGGAGCTTAGTATTTACATGGCTTTATTCGTCTGTGTGTAACTGTGAACTCAACATTCTATATCGGTCTTCATTGCATTTAGTTCTAATACTAATGGCATGGGGCCAGTAGAACGCTCAATGATATTATGCTTAAGTAACGATTCAAGTTCTTTTTCAACAGCGTCTTGTAAATGAAAAGCAATTTGTCTATGTCATTGAGCAACAGTACGGGCGTCCTCATTAATATGCAGCTTCACTTTCATACCTGGGGTCTACCGTAGGGATGTCAGAACGCCATGCCACACCCACTGGGCCTGGCGAGGCTCCGTAGGCTACATCGTATACAGAGGGAACAAACAGTGATTACACTCCTGCCCCCTGTTTTGCGTAAAGGTTTCATGCCCATTCCAAGTAATTAAGAATGGGAAGCTGAATCCACTAGCTGATCCTGAAATATTTCGTCCAGCCCGCATTTTACCTAGCGCAACTCCTACTTGATCGGAGTAATAGATGACAGCTGCCTTCGATTCAATTGACAACATGTGGCAGCTCCACGCTATAAGAACCTATCCTTGTCTGTCAGTTCACACCTACAGGCTGACGGAGGAGGGTAGGTCTAGGGAGACTCTCCTGCGAGGATCACGTAAGTGCTCATTTAGATGGCATTCTATACTTGGCTACTGCAAAGTACCTTTTGACTTTTTACTTTCTACCTTCTACTGACTTCTTTATCACACCTTACATTGATGTCCATATATTTTTACTTACTAGTATTATTCGGTTTACACCAGTTTGTACCGCAGTTTATTCGCTGACCTCTGCCAGACCTAAGGGGTACTTCTATCCTGAATTCCGGATAAGGTCTAGAGAGAGACACACTCTTTGTGTTCATTAGAACATCATGATGCTAATACATAGCCGCTACTAAGTGTCTATGATACCTTCACTGTTGACACAATACAAACTCTCTACCTGCTTCTGCCGCTAGCATACGAGCATTAAGTATGAAGTGATGTATAAGGCAAACGATGTGTACCTGTTTTTATATATATATACTTTCATTGTACCTTTCTATACTTCTCTTTCCTGAAGAAAAAAACATTGTTTTAAAAAAGCACACATGCCAAACAGCAAGGGCCACATTGTAATGACCATGACACCACAAGGGTCAAGGTTGCTCAAGTCTGAAGGTAACTCCCTCTTGACAATCACACATATACTTTTATTTCTCTCTTCTCTTAGGTGGAATCAACACCACTGCATCGATGCATGTGCAGTATTGTCTGCTCTAGCGGGCGCCCATGACCCTAGCAGGGGTCCATACACTTTTACATATAGGGTAGGATTAATTCTTTAGGTCCTGATGAAATGCCAATTGACCCTCCAGGCAACCAGGGCATGAAATATGTCGACCCCACCATACTTCTCAAGTACTAGCTATTAGAGCCCAATGTGACCTGAAGATAGCACCCCTGTTTTTATTGTGTCAAGGGCCACCAAACTATAAAAACTTCTTAGGTTCCCTTAGACTCTTTTAATCCTTACTTTTCTTCACCACCCTATTTTTTGTGACCCCTTACATGCATGCATCTAACGGCATTTACGGATCAAAAGATCTCCTATAAGGAGCCCTCAGGCCCGCCAGGCATTGCAGCGCCGGCTTGATGAAGAGTGCCCTATGATGAATCACTATACCCCACTGGGTGTGTGAGGGCACCATGATCTAACCACTCGCATCCCTTGAGATCCTGATGATCAGACTACTGATTCCACACTGATTAGGGTCGAATGAGTCCCATAAGAGGAACTACCCCATTGATATGTTTTGTTACATCACCCTGGGAGAAGTGTGGGTGTAGAACCTCATTAAATATCTCTCCTCATCCCTCCATTGATTATTTGCTTTAATTTCATTGACTTAAGCTTTCCTAAACCATGAAACAATGAAGAGAATTGACTTTTATTTCGTGGTGAGCATTCATGTTGTAGTTTACAGAAATCAGTCCCATATCAGCAGCTGTGCCCTTGACATTGTACCTTGAAGCACATGGATGGGTGCTTGAACCTTTTTATCTTGTGTTTCATCATTGTTACAAATGAACCTTGATTTGTTTAGGGCGTTGAAGCAGCCCATGTATACACTTTGGTTTTTGATGGTGTAAGGTGTGGTAATGGAGACAATTTATTATATTTTTTCTCAGGCATAATGTTTATCGAAGCACCACTGTTGACGATGAAAGGTATCGAACAACCATTTACTTTCAGTGTCATTTTCAGACAATGTTTGAAAGACTTTGGTGTTTTGACAGTCATTTTACTTCACATGCAGCCAGTCCCACATGCACATGCTTTTCTGAGGTAAATATTGACATGGCACAACCATCTTCTTCTCTTTCACTTGGTACTGATACAGAAGAATTGTTCGATGATGATTTAGATGGCAATCGCCTTCGTTCAGTGTTGATTTGTCTTTACTGATGTCACGCTTGGCTTTGCAGGTGCACATCGAATGTTGCTTCTGGAATGTACCTGTGGCCATTTTGCCTTCGCGCCATGATGCACTTGCTCTTTCCTTTGCTTTGCAAACCATCACAAAATGGCTCTCCTTCCCTGCCTTTACATATCTGTCCATTGGCAGGACATTTTCTTTCGTGTGGAAATGAAAATCTACATCTAAAGCACAACTTCTTTTTACGTTGGACATCACTTTGTGTCCTTTAGTCATTTGCTTTGGCTTACTTTTCACACTCATGACTTATTCATTCTGGACACTTCCAGCTTCTATGTCAGTAGCTTGTCTATCCTCACGCTCTTCAGCTCTGGTAGCCATTGCACTTGCTCCAGATTAAGAGTTTCTCTCAGCATTCGTCAACTGATGAATTTAAAAGTGGTGCAACCACCTAGGTTTTGACGGTGGAACACAAGAGGGCTGTACCCTCAAAAACCTTAAGCCAGTGGGCCAGCCTCCAAACATTTGTTGGCAGCGGTGGCTTCTCTGTGGAGGTGGGGTAGCATCACCCCACTGCTCTCTCAGCAGTAGAAACATGAAAAATAAAATGATAATAAAACAGGTTACTATCATTTAATTTTTCTCGGTGAGCCGAGTCCAGGGCGGGGCCAGGCCATCCTGATGGACAGTAGCTGCAGCAAGGAGGAGGAGTGGTGGGCACTGCTGCAAGTGTGCATGTTGGTTTGGGCAGCTGTCTTAGGATGGCTAAACTGACATGCGCACTTTGATCTCTCCACCCGAGCTGTGCTGCACAACCGATTAGAGAAGAGGCACAGGCTCCCAGGCCCTGACTGAGTGTCAAACCAGCCCGCTCAGATCCATCCCAGCACTTCTCTCATGATATTACCAGCATGAGATCAGCGTCTGAATTGGTGCATGGGAGTCTGGGAGCCTGTGCACGCACTGCCGGGAGTCGAGAGGATCAGAAGAGCACTGAGATGGCGGCCGGCAGGTAAGTACTATTTATTTCTTTTAAAATGTTTCTCTCCCACGCTACCCCAGCACTGCCACACCACTTCCTTCCTCACCGGCCGAACGCAGAGAGTCAGACTTCCACCATTCAACTCAGAACCCACAGATATCACCTGCGATGTGCCTCAGGGTTCCTCCCTGAGCCCCACCCTTTTCAACATCTACATGGCTTCGCTTGCAGCCATCATCAGAAGCCATGGATTCAACATCGTCTCCTATGCCGATGACACCCAGCTGATTCGCACCATCACAGACAAACTCACAGCTTCCAAGAGCAACTTTCACAACGAGATGAAAGCAGTCGCCACCTGGATGAAGGACAGCTGCCTGAAGCTTAACTCAGAGAAGACCGAAGTCCTCATCCTTGGCTCATCCCCCTCTGCCTGGTATGACTCCAGATGGCCCGCAGTGCTCAGAACCCCTCCCACACCCACAGACCATACACGAAACCTTGGCATCATCCAGGACTCCTCACTCTATATGAACCGTCAAATCAACACCGTTTCGTCCTCCTGCTTCCACACGCCGCACCTGCTTCGTAAGATCTTCAAGTGGATCCCCCGAGTCCAGGAAAACGGTCACCCATGCACTCGTCAGCAGCAGACTCGACTACTGCAACACACTCTATGCCGGCACCACCCAGAAACTCCCCAAAAAACTGCAGAACATCCAGAACGCCGCCGCCAGACTAATTCTGGACATCCCACGTCGCAGCCACATCCCCGGCCGCTTGAGAGACCTTCACTGGCTACCTGTCAATAAAATAATCACCTTCAAGCTCCTCACGCATGCCTACAAAGCCCACCACAAGGCCAGACCCGCATACCTCAACCACCAGCTCTCCCTCTACGCTCCCACCAGACATCTCCGCTCTGACCAACTGGCCCTTGCCACCATGTCACGGATCCGCAAGACCACGTCTGGAGGAATATCCTTCCCGTACCTTGCTGCGAAGACCTGGCGCTCCCTGCCTCTGCACCTCAGGCAATCCCCATTGCTGCCACAATTCAGGAAGAACCTCAAGACCTGGCTCTTCGACTGAAGCACGGATCCCCCCCTCCCTGCAGCGCCTTGAGACCCTCATGAGTGAGTAGTCGCGCTTTATAAGATTACTGATTGATTGATTTACTTTTCTTTCACAGCAGCCGCCACTGTTTGTTGGGTCAACACCATTGGAAGGTCCACCCTATTTAGAGGGGGGCATACGATGCTGTTTTTTCTTGTTGGTGAGCACCATGAAAGGAGCCTGAGCCACATAGATGAAAAAGTAGTTATGACCCTACGTGCTGGGAGAAGAATTTCATTACAGTACTTTTTTGTGTTATAGAAACAAACCCAGCTTTGGGAGTTCTTTTTGTAGAACTGAAAAATGCTGACCGGACTGCCATGATATGACGTCCTTGCCAGCGTTGTAGTTTTCCTTGTGTTGGTGCCGCAGCCAATTTGGGGGAAATTTACCCACCAGAGAGGTGCAGACTTCCTGTGACTTCACCATCCCACCATGTGGTGACCCGCCTGCCAAAGTTTCAATGAAGTCCTTTATTACTGTTACAATAGGTAATGCGTTCCATCCTACAAAGGAGCTTAATTCTGCTATGTCATTAAGATATCAACTGGATAGAAGCAAACTTCCACTTAGAGGCCAAGGATAATCTAGCAGCTATGAAATTGGTCCTCGTTAAACACTGTGTTTAAATTGAGCCGATGGTTTCCGGTGCTGCACCAGCGCTTAATCATCAACACCTGCACTTTTCATGAGCACCAGTTAACAACACATTCATTTATGGTAGGCACGGGGAAATTAAGTGATTTGCCCAGAATCACAGGATGTTGAGCCGACACGAGACTCAAACCTGGTTCCCCAGCTCCGAAGTTGGCAGCTCTGGACATTACGTCACATCCTCTCCCCACTTTCATGGTTAATAGTTGGTTCTGTTTTAGGCAGCGCTAACAGGAGGAATGGGCTGGTGCAAGCTGCCTCCTGACGAGAGCCCCAGCACTTATTATTTTACAAATTAACCACAGCCTACACCCTTAGGGACGCAATCAAGAAGAAAAGTCCTGAATCAAGTGGGAGATATCTGTTATGTCCTTTATCAATCTCCGAATTTCCTTCATATACTTACAAGATACTACGCAGGTCCATCAGATATGAAAGAATGTAAGCTTTGCCCATAATATCACCAACATAGGTTAGAGATAGTGTTACATAAAAGCGGGATAGCCTATGTAGGATCCAGTACCATTCATGTGAATTTTTGAAAAGGGGATTCAGCAGGTTACATTATTGAAGATCTGGCGACTCTTTCGATGTGGGATTTCAGGTTTCATCCTCATATTCATTACCGAAAAAATTGTTTCAGTGCATCAGAAACGTACTGGAATAATACGAGGGGAAGAGCTCAGCAATGCTAGATAAAGGCTTAAGGCAAGGTTCCTGCCTCCTCTATATTTCTGCTGGTGATGAGTCGTGTAATACACTTCCCCCACTTTATCTTTAAACTAGATACAAGGAAGCACTGGTAGGCATGCCAAGGGGCATCTTGCAACTGAATTATAATGCAACCACAGACTGTTCCACCTCAAGTGTAAGGATTTTGTTAATCATTGTAGACGGGAATATCATCCAAAGAATTTATTAATATTTGATAGTTAATGTGTTTCCCCGCAATCAAAACAGACATTTAAAAGGCCTCTTATTTTTTTACATGAAGTGTACATAACTTTCACAGCCCAGACACTTTCCTGAGAGATCGAGGAAAAACACAGCGTCCTCAAGGTGGCTTCTCAGTGGCCCTTCCATCCTTTCCTTATTGTCTAAATAGGTTACGCTTAGGGGTTTCTGGGGATCTCTGGGCCTTGTGTCTTAGGTTGCCTCAGGTTGTGGTTTATACGGCTGACCCAAATGACTCCGTAACTGTTCCTTGCTTACTCAGTAGCAACAGCCGTCTCTGCTCCAAATGTGTGAATCTGGCTTCCATTTACCCTACAAAGGCAAATGTGGCAATAGGGGTAGCACAAACTGTGTCGGCCATCCACACATGTGCAGTGGTATTTTGCCATACAGCTATGGTGAGTGGAAGGCCAGGTGCCAGCACAGAGCATCCTTAGATATAGGATTCCCAATGCAGGGCAATGGACATGTCCTGCACCATTTAGTCAGAACTCAGAGTATATTAACTATATGGATAGCTATGTTTGCACTGTTGTGTTACTGGATAGTATTTTTTTCATCATGGTCAAGCATAAGAGCGAACGAAAGATGGAGGGCCAGATTTACCACAAATGCTGCGCTGCGTGAGAAGGAGAGAGCAGGTGAGCACTATATTTACTGAAATATGGCACTCTCCTCCCTTCTCACTAGCGCCGGCGCTGAAATTAGCTGCTGTGTGCCACAGAGACATCTTTGCGCCATTATGAAAGGGTATCTCTGTGAGTCAAGTATAGATTTTGTATTGGAAGAATACCCTTCCAGTACAACATATTATGCTTAGACTAATTAAAAAAAAATCCCACTTTGTATGTGTACTGTACAGTGCAGCACATATGCGAAGTCGGAAAATAAAGGAGAAAAAAACATTTCTCCCTCATAGCTCCTGGTTGGAGGGTGACCTATTGTCTCACGCTAAACCCTGTCTACTTTATTTAGTAAATTGGGTTTAGTGTCAGAAAACTTGGGTGGTTGAATGGGAACGCCCATGCTCCACCCATGGTACAGCCCCTTGGTGCTAAGTAATGCAAAGCAGCGCTATGTGCTGCTTCGCGTTACATTCACTTTATTTCCAGCACTAAACAAGTTTTGTGCTGGAAAGAAAATCAGACAAAGAGATTTTGCACCAATTTGCGTCACTTTTGTGATGCAAACATGGTGTAAAATCTTAGTAAATCTGCCCCTGAGTTACTATGGGTGACGATCAGCACCCCCCCCCCGCCCCCTTTGCACTCCCACACTGCATTTGTTCAGCCTTTTGGGAAACTCCACACAACAAGGTTTGAAGCAAAGTTTCCATTTTCTAAGCAAGGTTCAGTCAATATGCACAGTATGATGTGGAGTCACTCAGCCAAGAATATGCTGTTGACAAGCCTCCAGCTCCTTCAAGTGCCATCACACAGATACGTATTTCTTGTCCTCTTCCACTCCTCGTTCATCACTCCATGGTGGGGTTTCCTCAGAGAATTAGGTATTTCGCATGCCTGAAGAGAGATGCAGGTATTCAATAAGCTGCTAGACCCCTTAAAGAATGACATGAGTACTGTTTCCCTCAACATCGTTTTATCTTCCTGGGTAAATAAAAGTAGACCATGGTCCTGACTATTCTGCTGAAAGCTGCTCTCCATACAACCATTTAAGACGTAATTCTTCAAGGGTGTAAGGATATGAGCAGACTGCACGTTTCATGCTTCATGCTGAATATGTAAACTCTCGCAGAAGGGCTGCTGAAGTCCCCTTATGTTCTACAAGTACAAAAGAGCAGTCGCCTTCAAAATGATGTGAACAGTTCTTTATAAGCCAAGCCTACTGTTGTGAAGAACCCTGGTTTTTCGAGCAACTTCTTTAAGAAAAACAATAAAATAAATTCACCTTGCTTAAAATGACCACCAAACTCTATACTGGTGGGATGTTTAAATAGTATTTTGTAATCTCTCATAATATTTTGATTCAGAAACTTCAAATCAAAATGACTATAAAATTCCCCATATTCAATGCCAAAGTCCCAAGATTTTTCAATATAAATGAAGAAATGGTTTACAATTTGTGAACAGGAGCACATGAGAGCAGAGACATGTTTAGGAGCCCCAGGCTTCAGATATCAGTGAAGTAGAAGAATAAGTGTACAGGAAAAGCAAAACGTTAATGGGTTATAGTATGAAAGATTCAATTTCCAACAGTGTATGCTATCAAATTGTACACTAGGAGGGTGCCTGCCACCATGATGATTATTAAACAGAAATATGTCTGGTTAAAAAAAGAGGCGGCCTTGGAGTAAAGAAGAGTTACAGTATTATTTCAAAAGTAAAATAATCTTATTGAACTGATGAGCGGAGATCCTTGTATATCAATCGCTTTGGAAAATCATCAAATAGGACTCTCCTATGGTCCAATGGACCTTGGGTTGTCAACTTTAAGCATATGAAAGGATTTAGCATCAGCAATACATTTCAAGTACAGTGAAACCAATGTGGCTCCACAGAAATGACAGAGAGGATGATGTCCTAAGCATAAGGGCTTTATTAGAAGTTTCACAATCAAAATCGTTTAGTAAAGGTTCAGTAAAAATATCACACAAGTATTAAAATGATCATGCAATCGTAATTTGTATATTATGAGGAAAAATATGCAAAATATAATCACTTAGGAGAAATAAAACACCTATAAATATTCCATAAAGGAGTTTCCTAATTTAAATAAAGCCTCAAAAGTGGCAAGGTGCTTTCTATGAGGAAGTTGTCAGCATCAGTTGAACCAAATTTAAGGATTAGGGGAGAAACAAAAATACTTGAGCATGAAGCTCAATACTCTGGGCAGGAGAAATCAGCAGATTTGAGAAGAGGGTCTTTTCATAAATGAAGTTAGGACAGAATCTGCTCAAAACTATTCTAAAAACACATAACCAAAAGCAGGGAAATAATTTCTGGAAGATTCTCCATATCAGTCCCCACCAAACGGACCAATCTGGAGACAGTGTTCTCTGAGAGAAGGTAGACTTCCTAGTTTTCTAGCTCTCAACAATGGGGTGCACAGCTGCACAGTCTTGGATGTGACATGGGTCCAGTCTGCCTTTTACAGGAAGCTCTCTTCCACCGTTTCAATCTCAATGTCCGAAGCCAACTTCTAATTATGTTTCAGCTACCTATCAGTCTAGTAATGTAAACTATAAGCCTATTATAGGTAATGAGGCACATGGTAAGACACCTGCAGAGGAGAGAATAACAACACTCTGGCAGAGCATTTAATAAAATTAACTTCATGGTGTTCAGGCCTGGTTACACTTTATCTAATCTTTCAAGCAAATATAGCTAGCATAAACAAATCTAGTGATTGCATTTAAAGAAGGGATACATTGTTCCATTTAATGTGGATTGATGGAATATAGTTCAACTAGATATATACATATAGCTTCTCATTAGGGTAAATATAGCCATCTACTACACTTAGTTAATATAAGGGTACACAGATTAATACTGTTAAACACACATTGTGTATATATTTTGCATATAAAGGGTTGGGACACTAAATTACACTGCTCCAATCCCCTCTCTGATGGCTATATTAGCCATCACACAAAAAAATGAACCCTCTGAGACCACCCTCAAAATCCTTTCATCTTCATCTCCTTACACTTTGACTTCTCCAATTCCTTCATTTCATCATACGCCTTGCACTGTGTTTCCTCTCATTCAACTTCATCCCTCCTTCCTTTTAACTCCCTTCCTTCAACAACCACCTTCTGTGATCTAATGTACTTAAATCATTTTTAGCATTGCAAATACGCTAAACAAGCAAATGCCTACAATTAAAATAGACCTCAATGTAGTGCCTAGAAGTCCACTATCTATATCGCCAAACCAACTACCTATAGTAGCAAATCCCTTTCCAACTGGTTCCCAAGCTCCTGCTGCTTCCAAATCCTCCAATTCAAGTTTCAATCCAATGATATTCTTCACAAACCCTCTTATCTCCTTGCTCTTATCTGAAATAAAGGTGCAACATTGTTTTCCTTTTATCATCTTACAGACTGCACTTTCTTTTGCTAGCAAAATGTCTAATGTAAGTTGATTTTGTTAAACCATAGACTTAATAGTGGGGGTGGGCAGTAAACTCCGCTCCGCAGGCTGAGTTTGCAGACTTTTGCCACTCTGCTCAGAATGAGGAGTTCAGCAATCACCCCTAGTCTCAGCAATCCAGCAGTGAGGGACTTACTTGTGGCAACAATAGGGGTTCTTGGCCCCCAACGACCCTGAGAAGCCAAGGGGACTTACTCCCCCAACCAGTAGTTCACTAGGAGGCCCATTTGCAGAGTGGTTGAGAAAGGAGGCAGGGCCTCCGACAACATCTCAGCAATCCCACTGTGGGAGATTTACTTGTCGCAACACTAGGCGTTCTTGGCCCACAACGACCCTCAGCAGCCAAGGGGGCCTTATCCGCAACCAGTAGTGTGCCAGGAGGCCCCATTGCAGAGTGGTTGAGAAAGGGTGCGTGGCCTCCTCCAACATCCCAGCGATTCTGCTGTAGGGGACTTACTTGTGGCAACAATTGGGGTTCTTGGCCCCCAACGACCCTCAGCAGCCAAAGGGACTTCATCCCCCAACCAGTGGTGCGCCAGGAAGCCACTTTGTAGAGTGATTGTGAAAGAGAGTGGGGCCTCCAACTACCTCTCAGCAATTCCACTGTGGGGGACTTACTTGTGGCAACAATAGAGGTTATTGGCCCCCAACGACCCTCAGCAACCAAGGGGACTTCATACCCAACCAATAGTGCGCCAGAAGACCCCTATGCAGAGTGGTTGAGAAAGAGGGGAGCCTATGACGACGTCTCACAAATCCCACTGTGGAGGATTTACTTGTAGCAACAATAGGGGTTCTTGGCCGTCAACGACCCTCAGCAGCAGAGGGGACTTCATCCCCCAACCAGTAGTGCGCCAGGACGCCCCTTTGCAGAGTGGTTGAGAAAGGGGGGATCCTCCGATGACATCTCAGCAATCCCGCTGTGGGGGACATACTTGTTGCAACAACAGGGGTTCTTGGCCCCCAACGTCCCTCAGCAGCCAAGGTGACTGCATCCCCCAACCAGTAATGCGCCAGGGGGTCCCTTTGCAGAGTGGTTGAGAAAAGGGGCGAAGCCTCCGGCGGCGTCTTAGCAATCCAGCTGTGGGGGACTTACTTGTAGCAACAATAGAGGTTCTTGGCCCCCAAGACCCTCAGCAGCGAAGGGGACTATACTAGGGATGGCCGAGCAACACTCCGCCCGCTCACAGAACTCAGTGGAATTTGGGGGAGTTTTTCGGCAACTCCATGGAATTCCATGGAGTGAAACTTCGCAAGCTCCGCCTAGGCCTACTAAATAGCTATTAGCTTTGTATCTGTACCTACAGCCAGCAATGCACCTGCTGTACTAGTGGCAAGTTTGTCCACTACCATAAAAAGCTTTCTAATCTTTGAATCATTTAAGACAACTCCTACTGAAGGAATCATAGCTCCAAAAATGTCTCCTACGATTTGCGAACACTACTACTACTACGTTTAGGTCTACTACATGATTCCCTTTCACACATACCTAAATTATCTGTATGATATATTTTTGGGAACATTAAGGCAAGATAACAAGTACCTGCACAGTTTGCCGGCAACTTAAAATAACATTCAGTCTGCACAGAAAACAAACTCCACAAATCACTTCATCTTCTCCTGCAAGAATTGGAGCAGAGCCACTTAAAATTTCAAATTTATGTTCACACACTGTAGGAAGCTGGCTCTCTAAATAGTATACTAAAAAGAAGCACACTGTGCAGAGAGTCCACAATTGGTTGACACAGGCGAAAGTAGATAATACTAATGCTCAATATGTGGTAGTGTGGGCGAACAGTTAGGCTTATCAGAGGGTAGTGCTAAGCATTTGTTGTACTCACAGAGGCAATAAATGAGTCACACACTCAAGGAATAAATCCAAGATCAATTTAGAAAAATGACAATTATTTTTATATATTATTTCGAACCAAGAACTACATTCAAAGGTAAGTTCTGTACTTCTTATGAATTTCAAAGATAAGCAAATAGTTCAGTCATGCGCAATTACTCACCATGCAATCATATGTGAGGAAAAAGCAGGTAGGTAAAGCACGTAGCACAGACAGTTGTAGGGGTTCGCCTTCCGGGTTTAGAGTAGCAGGAAGCCAAGGTCCACTGTTCTAGCAAACGTTTGTCGGGTGCATCCCGAATTTAGCTGGGAGCAGGAAGTTAGTGGAGTTGGTAGCTGGCACTATGGGGAAGGGGGGCCCTCTAAAGACAGGCTGCACAAGGGGACTTGCATGCAAGTCTAAGAGCTCCCAAATGGAGGCTAGGATTGCAAGGGCCTTAGGGACATGGGAGCGCAGCCAGTTTATTGTTACCCAGGCTGGGTGAGCTGGGTGCAGAGCAGGAAGGTTGGTCGGCCCGGTACTCAAAGGTCTGTAGAATCTGAAGTTCTGGGTTGAGGGGTGCCACCTAAATACTGAATTTAGGGGTGTTGAAGGGAGTACCAGGTAGTAGCCAAGGGGCTACCTACCTTTAGGGTGACTACACTCTCTATATGACCACTTCCTATGGGAAGTGGGCATAACCCTGACCCATATAGGCTAATTCTCTCCAACACAAGATAGAGTATTCTAAAAAGTGGGGTCCACATCAGCAGCCCCACCTTAGGGGTGGTGCTGGCTAGGTCTGGGCACACCTCTTATTCTAACTATTTCTTCCACCTGTCCTCCCGCCATAAAGTGGGGACAGGACAGGGGGGTTGGCATCTTCCAATAGCTGGAGAGGCCCGGGTCACATTTCAAAGGCGGCATGGCCTTTGAAGATTTCCCACCCTGGAAGGCAGTTCCTGCTTGGACAAAGTGTGATCACCTGCGCCCAAAGCAGGCTTTGTTCCCGACCTCTAAGAGCAAAGGCTTTCACCCCAGGAGGCCAGAAACATGTTGAGGAGTGGCAGGCTGGCTGAGACCAGTTGGTAACCACACTAGTAGTCGGTAGGTTTTCAGGGAGCACCTCTAAGTTGTCCTCAGGGTGCATTTATTAATAAATCCAACACTGGCATCAGTGTGGGTTTAATAAGATGAGATGTTTGGTACCAAACATCTTGGGCTACAGTGAAGCCAGCTTGGAGCTGGGGAACTCGTAATGATGAGTGTCCAACTCATGTACTTGTTATGGCTTCCCTGTTCACTTATAATGTCTAAGAATGGACTTAGACATTGCAGTGGCATATCTACTCAGGCAGATATGTCCACAAATGGGATTTAGTGCACCCTGCCTTCAGGCTGTATGGCCTGATGTAGGGGTGGCTTACCTATATCTCATGCAGTGTCTTTAGGCATGGCACACAGGGCTGTGTGTCATGTCGGCTCTTCGGTTTTGTCTGCACAAAGACACGCAGCCTGCAATGGCAGTTTGCATGATCTTGGTGAGAGGTCCCTAGCATAGCACAATTTGTGTTGCAGCCCTAGTGGACCCTCTTCAGTCCCAATGGCCTAGGTACAGGGAATACCCTGCAGCCTACTTGCCCCTGACCATTATGACCATCTTTACACACAGAGCCTGGCAGACCAACCTGCTCTGAACCCAGCCCACCTGTCCTGGGTACCAATGAACCTGCTGCGCTCCTGAGCTCCTGAAGCCCTTGCGACCTAATCCCTCATTTAGGGTCCCTCAGACTTGCCTACAAGTCCCCCTTTGTAGCCTTTAAGGGTACCCCATTCTTCGTAGCGCACCAACTACCAACACCTTTAGCACCCTGCTCCCGGCCAAACCATGGACTCTCCCAATGATCCGCTGGTGGAACATTGGGCCTTGACCTGCTGCTACCCTTAACCTTGAAGATGAACCCCTAGAACCGACTGTATGATTTTATATGCTTTTTTGAATTTTCTCCCATAGGAAATCATTGTGCATAATTACGCACAATATTGAACTATTTTCCGAACTTTAATAATTCGCAAAAAATTAAGTGCTTATCTGTGAACAAAGTTCTTGGTCTGAAAAATTATATAAAAGTAAGTATTATTTTGCCAAATTTGTCTCGGATTTATTCTTGAGTGTGTGTCTTATTTATTGCCTCAGTGAGTAGAACAAATGCTCAGCACTACCCTCTCATAAGCCTAATTGCTCGCCCACACTATCACAAAAAGAGTGTAAGTATTACCTACTTTTGCCTCTGTATACCAATATGGGTCTCACTGGACTCTCTGCAAAGTGTACTTCATTTTAGAACACTATATAGAGAGCCAGCTTCCTACAGTATTGTTTTCAGCAGCAGGTATAACCTGTTCATAGCATGTGAGCGGGTTATTGCTCAAATGTTTGGTCTTGGTTCGGGTAAGCAATATTTCCACAGAGTGACTCGAGGAACCATCATTGTAAGGGGATATCCCATGACTATGTTCTCACTCTGCTCGATGCTGACACAAACCACCTTAAGGGCAGGCGAGAAGTCCTGTGGCTACGAGGTCAAGTGTAGCAGAGAAGTAAGTGACTGGTCTTCGGGAATCACCATACATTTGAGTAACCACGGAGACAGCACAACCCTCTCTTTCACTAGAGGCGGCTCCTCTGCTATGGCGGAGGAGTGTCACCCCCAAAAAAAACACCAGGAAAGGAAAAATAAAAACAACACTCGTTTTATTTCTCCTTTCCTGACGAGTCTTGGGGGCAGGGCCTGGGGAGGTGACAGCACTGAGGGGAGTGGTAGTGCACTGCCTTCACTACTCATGAAGATTTGGCGGGCCGTTTCAGGCCGGCCAAACCGGCATGCACAGTAAAGCTCTTTCCAACCCTAGCTGCATTGCTAGGTTTGGAGAAACCAGGCACAGACTCCCAGTCTGTCCTGGAACACAAATCGAGGGCGCTCAGGCCAATCCTGAAGCTGCTCTCATGGGACGAGGAGCAGAGTAGCGGGATGTGGCCGGCTGACGGTAAGTTTTTTTAATTAAATTTTTATTTTATTTTGCTCCCTCCCTTCACCACTCGTCACAAACACTGGCCGCTACTGTCTTTCACTGTAAAATAGCACAAACTCTTTACAGTAATCTTGTGTTCCCAGAGCCAGGGCGTGACAGAGAGTTTCTCTCAAGTCTAGGAGGGCAATCATGCTGTTACTGTCCCATAGTATCGGATCAGACACATCCTTATGTGCCAACCTCTGTAGAAGTTTAGCCACTAGAGAAAAGTTGGGTATCCATTGACAACAGTAGCCCATCATTCCCAGAAAAATCCTGACTTCTCTGTGTGTGGTAGGAGGATTCATTCTCAAAATGGCAGATTCTCTCTTACGACACCTTCCTTGCTCCTTTGTCATTGTGATGTCCTAGATACAGGACTTCTATCTGACAGTAAAGCAGTTTAGTCTGGGACCTTTTGTCCATTCTCAGCCAAGTCATTCAACTGGGCAATGATGTCTTGTTTGCAGGCTTCTTGCGACATTGACGGTATCAACAGATCGTGATTGTATTTAGAGAAGGTATGCATTGTTCCATTTAATGTGGATACATGGATTATAGTTCAACTACTTATACAGATGGCTTGTCATTAAGGTAAATATAGCCATCTACTACACTTGGTTAATATAAGGCACACAGAATAATACTATTAAAAACACATTGAGTATAAATGTTGCAAATAAAGGGGCGGAACACTAAATTATGCTGCTCCAGTACTACATTTTAAAACTATTAAACAGCTTGAGAGGAACACGTTTTGAAGCCTATCATATGAAAGATAAACTGAGTCTTAGTCTTCTCATCATAATGCACCATACCTATATCTAAGAATATCCGCCAGGCATCCAACTTGTTTTCCCACTATTTTTTATTTTTATAAATATTTTTCAGTTTATAGTTTTCTATAGGTAATAGGAGAAATCTCAAAGTTTAAAAAAACTTATATTTAAATATTTGATTCCATGGAGGTGGTTTACTCCCCAAGTACACTTTATGTAAAACAGCTGTTACTAATTCTGGAATGTTTGTTAATGCTTTAGAGTTATTGCACTAGCAATTGTGATCCACGGTGCTGGATATGACGAACCTGATTTGCTGGATTACATATTTGTTTTGCCTCAAATAAATGTTGTCCTGTCATGCATCCATTTGATTTATCTTACCTCTTTAGACATTCGGCTGAGTCATGCCGACTCTGCTGCAGAATCCTGGGCCCAAATTATAAGAGCCACAACGTACATTGCTCAAGATTGTAAGTTTTTATATTTATGCACTGTTCTCAAATCACCTCTTAGCCTTCCCCAAATCAAAATTTGGAGAGGAGTTGGCCTAACGGCTAGGGCGGTCGACCTCGAATCTGGGGAACTGGGTTTGAGTCTGCAATGACGCTGAACATCCTGTGATTCTGGGCAAATCACTTAGGGCCAGATGTAGGAAGCGAAATAGCGATCGCAAACGCTGAAATTCGCAGAATTTCAACGTTTGCGACCGCAAATAGCCCTGTGCAATGTAGGTAGGAAAAACCTACTCGCAAAATAAGGAATCGCAAATTTTGCGATTCCCTATTTTGCGACTGCCTTTAAGGAATCGCAAATTGCGATTCCTTAAATGCAATGCAGGAAGCCCAGAAAGTCTGCGATTTGGGCTTAAGGAATCGCAAATTACCACCAACTTCAAGTTGGTGGTAATTTGCAATATCTTTGAAAAATGCACTTTTTTGCATTTTTCAAAGTGCCATGTGGCGCACATACATGCCCTTAGAGCATGTATGTGCGCCACATGTGCACACATACATATTTCAGGGGTGCAACAGGGTGTCCTTTTGACACCCTTGCACCCTTGTAAATGCATTCGCAATTTGCGAGTACCTAATGGGTACTCGCAAATTGCGAATGTCTTCCCATTCATTCCTATGGGCCTCTAGGCCCATAGGAATGAATGGGAAGTTATTCCTTAATTGCGAAGCGCAATTTGCAATTCGCAATTAAGGAATATTAAGGAATCGCAATCAATATTGCGATTCCTACCTACTTTCCGTTTTGCGAGTCCGTAATAGCGATTCGCTAAAAATCGCTATTAAGTACCCGCAGAAATGAGTTTACCTACATCTGGCCCTTAATCTCCCCGTGCCTAACAAAAATGAATGTGTCCTCATGTAATGCAACTGGTGCTATGTAAAGCGCTCTGATACCCGATACCTTCGGGTCAAGTTCGCGCTATATAAAACTCCATAAAAAAAAAAAAAAATGTGTAAGTGATCTTTGTTCTATTTATTAGGCTAAATATTGGACCCTTAATACCGGCTTGTAATGTTGCTGCGATTTGCTTAAATACTAAGGGCCATATTTACAATGAAAGTGACTCAGTGCGTGCCGCAAACCATTTGGCTGCGCCGCACTAAGTCACTTTCAAAGCACAGGGATGCGACATATTTACAACAATATGTCGCATCCCTGCGCTTTTACCTATGCTGGCGCACAATCGATTGCCATGTGCCGGCACAGGCACCCGTGCACCATGGTGCAAGGATGCCTGCGTCGTGGCGGGATTATTTTTGTGCAGGAAGGGACAAAAACAATCATTTGAGGTGATTTCCTCTTTCCATGCGTGCTGTAGAATGGAGCACGCATTGAAAGAGGAAAAAAACGAGCGTTGCGACTGGGGTGGCATAGCATTCTGACGCATTTCCAGATTTATGATTTCTTGTAAATCTGGAAATGCATCAGAATACATGGGTGTTGCATGGGAACACCCACAGCAACACCCATGTCACGCCCCTTACACGTAAAGTGTTGCGTGAGAAGGGGCGATATTTACAAGCACACGTAAAGCCACGCAGGGTGGCTTTACGTGTCCTTGTATATATCGGGCAGCAGGTTGCGCTGCCGATGCGTCACGCAAGGTGACGTACTGGCCTCGCAAGGGGCTTGTAAATAAGCCCCTAGGTGGGTGCTTGTTTTTCCACCTTAACCTGGTTTACCATATATAGCATTTGTTGTTTATCTGCAATGATGATTCAAAATGACTAAAAGTGTAGTCTGTTCTGTGTTATTAATCCCAGGTACTTCTTGAAGTTATTGCATGTATGAAATCTGCTACCTATTGGCTTGTCAGTACATGTCATTTATTTGAAGAGAGGAAAGAGTCTTTGCCTCAAGGAAACAAATATATTCCTCTCTCTTTTATCACCCACATTGATCTTAAATGAAGTAGAGATGTACTAATGGCCAGCGGTTATGAAGTGTTTTCTTTGCGTTTAACTTTGTTCTTTAAAGCATTTTACACAAAAAGTACATTTCTGTTACCAATGAGGATATGAGACATAAATCATCTTAAGCACCACATCTGTTAGAGTGTCACGGTTTATCAAAAAATCAGCTACAAATAATTCTGGATTCAAAATGATATGAGCACAGCAATTTACAATTAGCAAACCCTGTCACCACAAATAGTGATTTTATTACTTGTCAAATACTTTTTCCTTTGAAAAGATTGCACATAGAGAATTGTCTCTTTTCTCATATTTCGACTGAAGAAACATCAGACACAAGTATTCATCGTTTTCCCCTAGGGCCTCATTCCAAGGTCCTCGAAGTTTCTCCCCTGGAGCTAACCATATCTGGGGAATCAACATTTCCACTCGGGTAGTAGATTTATTGGGCTTTATGAGAGGGAACCTCGGGGTACCCACAGAGATGAAGCATTACCTGCCATAGGTCCACGGTGTTCATGTGGAATGCTGATGCTGTTACTGACCCTCTCGGAACTTCGAACTGACTAGTACTTACTAGTATTTACTACTGAAACACAAAGTGTCGAAATGACACGAACAGTATGAAAAAACAAGGAAGAATCACCTTCCATATCAAAGCAAGGAAAATGCACAAGCGATATAAACAGGAAGCATTGGCCAAGCCAATAGTTCTGGCATTGTTTTCCAGCCTTTTGCATTGTAAATCTCTGTTTTGTTTTGTCATGGCTTTCAAAAAAGATTTTTGTTGGGGAAGCTGTGGGTCTCTTGACAATGTAAAACAAATACATTGGCTAAAAGCAAAAATATTCTTTGATCTCAGAAAGCACACATTGCCTTAGTTGTTCCTGGCACTGAAGGGGACTATTTTCTGTGTGTATGTGCTCCTTGGAGAGTAGAATTCCTTCACTCATTGATGTTAGCCAATGTCTGAAGTGGGTTGCTCAATGAAGAATGTTCTAATGGGTCAAGTAAAAATTGGAATTACACAATACCAGACCAATGGATAAAGAGGGCAGGCTGAAAACCCATATAAGTAAGCATATTATACATATTATTCATATAAGTATATTAAAACTAAACGGTCTTGGCTAACACCAGATCTAAAAATCGACCATTGTATCCAAAGAACCAGTAAAATGTACCATGCCATTACCGCACTCTTAAGAAACCTGAATCTCAATTATTCATCTAAAGGCCCCCATTACAAGGTTCTGAGTAAACTCAATTCAGCCAGTAATTAAAGTACCCGGCCAAGTAGTGATTATAGATTGCACATGATCACCGACACTTTTGATTTCCTTACCCTGCCTAATTTCACTGGAAGAAATGGGTGAAATCTACACTGGGAAAAGTGCCTGTGAAAAAAACATGAAGAAATTGGTTTGCAAACACTGATTCCTATAGTTATTCCTCATTTCTGTGGGGCAAATTTGGAATACTGTGGTCATACCACATAGAAAACACCATGCCATGCAGATTTTGTAATTTTGTGTGTGATGTTACTAAATGTGGTTGTCCCGTACAATGCACAATGTATAAAGGGGGTCTAACTCTACTTATCCTAGTTTAACGCTTCCTATGGTTTTATATATATCTGCTCTGTGCCATGTCCATTCCTCGTTTTCAGCCTACTCTCTATCAGATACGTTTACAAATGCATACATTTTTATCAGACCTCTTAAATGTCCGGTGTCGGGGATGCGTCGCGCTGCGGCCATTCTGAATTGGATCTGTGAGGAGATTCATCACGCTGTGTAGGTTCTGCTCAAAAGACGACAGCTGGGCTGGAAGAGCACCTTTAGGTACTCTTCCAAAGGCCCAGGCCCGGGATGGCACCACTTGGGGGGCAGGACTCACAGCAGACAGAGTTGAGGTGCTGTGTTCAAGTTAGTAGGTGCATTTTCTGTCCCTGAGCCTCTGATCAGGAGGCCAGCCAACTAGTCCTTGGAGTAACTCTAGTGGTCCTGGGTTCAAGGTGCAGGCCCAGCCCTTCTCATCCGGGCAGCAGGGCAGCAGAGTAGCAGGGAAACGTCCTTCTTGCAGAGCAGCACAGCAGTCCTTCTGAGTTTTCAAAGGTCCAGAGGTGTACTGAAGAGTTGGGTCTGAGGGTCCACTGATTATACATGGTGCCCACTTTGAAGTAGGAGAAGGTTCTGGAGGGTACCTTCCTCAGAGGTGTTTGGAATTTCATGCCTCCCTGCTTTGGCCCCAGCTTGTCTGGGGACATGAAAGACTAATAAAAAAAACCTTTGTGAGCGTGCTGAGTAGAGCCTTTGTGACGTGCAAGTGTGGTAGGTGACAGCTCCCCCATCAAGTCAGGATGGCCGATCCTGAAAACACCTATTCCTCCTTTGCCTCACATACTTGGAGTAATACACAACTGCCAGATACACCAAGTCATGTGACCCAGGACACAAGCTGCAGTCCCAATTGGCTGGGACAAGAAATGACAACTTTCTAAAAGTGAAGTTGACATTCCTGCTCCCACTTAAATGTTGTCACTTATTAAACATAATAAGGTAATCCAGTGATACCCTATGGGAGAGGCAGGCCTAGCAGTAGTAAAAAATGGATTTAAGAGGTTTTCACTACCAGGACATGTAAACTTAAAAGTACATATCCAACTTTTTAAATACACTTCACAATGCCCTATGGGCTGTTTAGGTCCTACCCTAGTGGTGACATTTTTGTATTAAAAAAGAATGTTTAGGCCTGGCAAGAGGTTTATTTTGCCAGGTCAAAGTCGCAATTTAAAACTGTGCACACAGGCTGCAATCGCAGGCCTGAGATATGTTTAAAGGGGCCACTTAAACGGGTGGCACAATCAGTGCTGCAGGACCAATAGCAGTATTTAATTTACAGGTCCTGGGTACATGTAGTACCACTTTACTAGGGACTTTCCAAGTAAATTAAATGTGCCAATTGGGTGTAAGGCAATTTTGCCATGTTTTAGGGAGTGAGCACATGTACTTTGTAAGTCCGTTTTTATATAGCGCAGCTACTCACCCTTACGGGTCTCAAGGTGCTGGGGGCCGTAGTGGAAATTAAGTGAGCTATTGCCCAGAGTCACATGGTGCTGAGCTGAGCTGCCGCCGGAGCCGGGGATCGAACCGTGAACCCTGTGCTCCGAAGTCAGCTGCCCTGGCCGCTGCACCACACCTCTCCACACATTTTTTTTTTTATAGGCGTAATCAGGAAATCACAATTTATTTCCAGCAACACTTCTCAAAATCTGTATATGTCGCAGGTTTCCAGAACTATTCTTGAACATTTTGGTGAGTTCCTAATATTTGTAAATCTGCACTCATACAAGAGTGTAAACTACAGGTGTAATCTTATGACTATCTTATGAATATATAAATCTGTTTTTATAGTAAATCCCATAGTAAATAATCCTTACTAGGCCCTAATTTGGCCCAGTGTTTCCCAGTTGTCAGCACTGGCACTTAGACCCTGATTTTGGGTTTGAGAGTGGGTGTTAAGGCAATAACCTCTGCTGCCCTGGCAGACTTGCGCCTGCCTTATTTGCAGATCTCTGAAATCTATGCCTTTAGGAGAGTCAATGTGGCCCTTTTGAAGGCAATGAAAGTTTGCTGAGTGTATGTTTCATGTCAATGTTTCTTTGCAGTACCCCAAACAACTGTAGATTAGTACACTCCACCACATCTCTCAGACTAGACACACCACAGAGTCCCAGACACCAGGGTAGGCACTTGGCTGAGCCATGTTCCCAGCCACAATGGACATTCTTTCATTACTCTGCGGGACCATCCATTATCAGTCAGGATCTAACCTTCTGCAGTAAAGATAGAATAGTGTACTGGATATGTCTGCCACATATGGCACAGCTCCGTGGCATAGGCAGGTTCACAAGATGTGTTGTTTAGCCTTTTGTTTATTGTAAATAAGTGGAATGCACAATAGTATGATTTAATGTCTGCGGCTCTACACTGCCATGGTAAAGGGATTTGTAACATTTGGTCATGCTGTTACAAGGATTTTTGCCCTCCTGATAAAAGCCCCCACACTAAGCAGTCAAATGGAGGAAGAAGTTCCACAGAGTCTCAAGTGGATAGTTCTGCAATTGGTACAAGATATGTGGAAAATAGCCTCTCTGCCAAAGAGGAAGAAGAGTAGAGAAGACCAGTATGTGAGTCCAGTCAGCAACCTATCTATCTGTGTCAGTAAGTTTTGTTCCCACGTTTTGGACATCTCCCTTGCAGATGCCCGCAGACAGTAACCAGCAGATTTGCTAATATTGACTTTAGGCAAGAGAAAGTACCAAATAAATACCCACAGAATATGCAGGATGTGCCCATACAAATATGGTTCCGGGAGGCAGATGAGTAGATCATGTGCATATAGGCAAACATTATCTGGCAGCATCAGAATCAGCATCCACTCGATGCCCTTCATGAGGGCATCTCTCCTGAACCATTCCACCAGTAGTTCAAGGGTAATGGTGAAAAGTTGAGGTGATAAGGGGCAACAGATAAGAGGGAGTCTTACCCGAGCTGTCAATTTTGTGTACAGTACGCCGGTGTACTCTAGGATCTTAGGGCCGAAGTTCATCTTCTTAAGAAGTGCAAACATATAATCCCATCCCACAGAGTCAAAGGCCTGCTCACAGTACACCAGTAAACTTGCAATGGGACTGCCAATCGATGGGACAGAGTTACGGTGTTGTGAAGACGTCTAATGTTGGGTTGGGTGTCCCACTGGCACATAAAGATGCTCAGGTCAGGATGCACCACTGACCTAATCACTGTGAGCAAACATATGGACAGTACCTTAGCCACTATCCTGCCCTTAATATTCATTAAAGAAATTGGGCTGTTGGACGAGCAAAGTCATGGAGGGTTGTCCGGCTTTCGTAAAATAATTATTTTATCTATGCATAGCTCAGATGACGGCTCGCTCTGCTCTGGTGCTTCTTCCAGCATTGCCCTAAGAGGGGGCACAGTTCCCTTTGCCACCAGTTTGAAATGCTCAGCTGGAAAGCCGTTTGGGCCAGCCGTCTTTCATACCTGGAGTAACCGGAGTGCAGAAGACAGTTCATCCTCTTCAATTTCTGTGTCTAAATATTCCTGGCATCACCAGTGATGTGGCATTCCAGGAGGTAGTAGGAATACCTCGAGTACCCTTTGGGTTTGGGAGATCTGCACCCATGTACGGCTACTGATAAAAAGCAGCAAATACAAAAGCTAGTGCATTTGGTTGACCTGCTGGTTGGGTGTCCAGGTAATATTTATCCTGTTGTCTTTCCTATGGAGGAGTCTACATAGTAGGTTGCTGGCCTTGTTAACGCCTTGGTGGATATGCCTCTGTAAAGCGAGCCAGGCCTCATTGGCGTTGCTAAGCATGACCTGGAATAGTTAGGAATTATTTTGTGCGAGATTTCTAAAGAGCACTGGATCAGATCTAGCTACATCTTTAACAGGGTTGCTTCAAAGCAAGGCATATTCTCTTTTTGCTACCTGTCCTGTCTGGCTGTATAATATAGTGTTCGACATCTAATAGATGCCTTAAAGGACTTCGCAAGTGTCACTCGGGTTTCTACTGAATTAGCATTGAACTCAAAGTACTGGGCATATTAACAAGGCCCGGCGATAAATATCGCAAAGCGCGCTTAGCGCATGCATATTTATCGCTGGCTATCCCTGTAATTTATTGCTCGGTTAGCGCGTTATCAACAACGCGCATCGCCGAGGAGATAAAATTCCAGAGATAGCGTGGATATCGCCGTTTTCCATGGTGGAAAACGGCGATATCCTAGATGATAGGGCCTGTGGTCTTAGCCACAGAATCCACCCCATGTTAAGTATGCCTTAGTCAGGAATTTAACAGACGTTAAATTCCTGCGTTAAGAGCATACTTAGCGCGATTAAAATAATCGCTTCCCGCATTGTAAATATCGCGAAGCTGCCTTCGCGATATTTACCCATGTTGTTTCCACAGACACGCCTACTTTGCATCTCATTAGCGATGCGAAGTTAGGCGTGCTGGAAACGGGAGCAAAATCAGCAAAACACGCGATAGCGTGTCTTTGCTGATAAGGCAATAAAATTATCGCCGCTTTCGGCCGAAAACGGCGCAAAAGCGGCGATAATTTTTTATCGCCGCATTGTTAATATGCCCCTGAATGATTTCTATGGTAATTAATTCTTTAAAGCTGATGGCCATCAGGTGTCAACTCAAGCACTCAGTTGTCAGCTTTCCCTCCATGCCCTTCCCCCACATTAAGTTCCACCTCTCTAAGGGAGTGGTCCGAGGGGCCACAGTCGAATATCTGCACTTGTCGAATAATGGCAAGGGCAAAGTAAGGTGCTAGAAAATAGTCCAGTCTGGAAAATGTTTGGGGGCATCAGAGTAAATGTAAACTCCCATTGATCAGGGTGGAAATTACGCCACACGTCTGTCAACCACAGTGCTGTGCCAAAAATAAGTAAGGCAAGATTGCCACATCTATGGAACTGCAACCATTTCAAGTGGGTGGGCGTCAATGGTGGGGCAGCATAAAACACTTATAAATGAGACCAGGTTACCCTTCAGCAGACCATTAATCAGAACAGATCTCCCCTGAGGATCTCTCCATGTCTTAGTCATGGTGAATCGGAAGCTGTTGCGCAAGAGCATTACTAGCCGTGTAGAAGCCAATGCGTGCCACAAATGGAACCTTAATACCCATTAGGTGAGTCTCCTAAAGAAGCAAGACATCAGCATTGTGTGGGTGGAGCTGGCATAGTGCCTCTACGCAGAGCTCCACGGAGTTTGAAAAAAACTCCGTGGAGCTCCGCTTCGCTCTACTCCGCTCCGCCCCCCCCTCCCAAATTATTTAAAATTGAAAAAAGAAGGCACTTACCTGCGTGGCTGCCTCCTCCCCTGCCTGGCCGCTCTCCTTCCTGCTCCTCGCGTCCTTCTTCAATGAAAAAACTCCTAAGTTGTACGTCTTGCACGTGCACGCAAAACTCCTACTTTGTATGTCTTGCGCGTGCGCATGCGCACGCGCAAGACGTACATCATAGAGTTTGTTCATTGAATAAGGTCGCGATGAGCAGGAACGAGAGTGGCCAGGCAGTGGAGGAGGCAGCCAGAGAGGTAAGTGCCTTCTTTTTTAAATTTTAAATCATTTGGGAGGGTGGAGGGGCTGGCTGACTCCACTACGCCACGGAGTCGGAGTTTTGCCTACCTCTGCGTACGCAACGGAGCGCAGAGTAGGCAAATCTCCGCAAACTCCGCTGGCGGAGCGGAGTTACCCGCCCAGGGTTACTCATAAGTGCTGTTTGCACTGCTCCTCTCTTGATTGTATCAAATGAGTACTTACCGCTCCATGTCAGAATTTTAGTGTGTCCACACTGAAACGGTTGTGTGTCAACTGCCATACTGTTAAAAAATTAGGGATGGTTGAAACTCGCGGAATTACATATAAACTCCACGAGATTCAGCGGAGTTCCACCAATGGGTCGGCCAATATGCACATCGCACTGCTCACATTGCAATGTAGCACCAGTAGCACAAGCAGTGCAAAAAAATCTACATGAACAGCACCATGCGGTGTGCTAGAGCGTGCGACCAGCGATTTTGCTGCCAGTAGAAAATCTCCTCAAGCAGCAGCAAATCTACTCAAAAAGCAGACCTCTCACTATGACCGTTTTTAATAGCCCATGATTGCCCACGTTAAAAAATCACTCGGAGGGGTGCCAAATCTCGCCCATGCACTAATTTCTGGAGCTTTGCGGAAACAAATTTCGCCATGTGGCAATTGGCAGAATTTGGCCAGAGCTCTACATTACAAGAGTAACCTGGAGTCACCAAATTCTGCTAATTCCCCTAGCTTCCTCCTCTCTGCACTTTTTGAACAAGAAGTATCTTCCGTCTTTATCTCAACTCCATTTGTCTGAGGGGCCAAGTGTCCTCTGGCATCTCCAACAATTCTAAGTAAGCGGAATACCACCTTCAACTTATTCCTAATTGTAAACTTATGCATATGTGTATACCCTGTCCTGTGGGAATTACACCATTGTATGACTATAGTCCTTTTTTACCATCCTGACACTCCGTAGGGGACAGGGCTATGGATGTTCCCAAAGGGATTGGCAGGGGAGCCCATTAAATAAAGTAGACCTGCCATACTCATTTCTACTTATGCTGGCCCAATAGCTAACAGCTTTTGTACTGTGCTCTAGGCCCCCCTCAAATCCCCAGCCACCCCTCAGAAGAACAAGGGCAAAAAGGAACAAAAAAATTCAAAATATGGGGGCTTGGAGGAGGAAGACAAAGAAAAGGTAAACCCAGCCTGCATGAGGGCAGCCTTCCTCCATGGTCAGGTCTCGATCTGCCGAAGATAATCTGTCTGTCGGATTCCATATTGGCTCTGTCTTATCCATAGCAACGGCTCTCTCTGTCTTAGGTACACCGTTCAGGGTGTCTCTGTCTCCACTTCTTAAGACATTTAAATTTTTGTCTCTATCATTTTCATTTACCGTTGATCTCAGGACATCGCTCCTCAATAAATGCCCATGCCTGGTCTGGGGAGTCTTGAAAGATGACTTTTCATATTGCAGTGAATGGTAGTATAGCATGTACCTGAACACCATTGTCTGTATCCTCTGTTTGACCTGACCGAGGATTTTGTCTGGTTTTGAACAGGTCTTGTGTAGTCCAGGAATTTCATACTCTTATGACCATCTACGCACACTTTTCCTATTCCACTTGCCATTCTCAGATTTAGGTCCCAGTCCCTAAGGTTTTCGAATTTGGTGATCACCGGCTATGGGGTAGCCACTTTGGGTGACCTCTGAATTAGCAAGCGATGTGTCTATTCTATCAGCAGGGTCACTGCTATTATGTGATTTGATGGCCGCTGTTTTTTCTCCATAAATATGGATTTGCGGCATTTACCACATAATCCAACATCTGCTACATAATCTACACATTTTAATAAAAATAAATTTGATTTTAGCTCAAACAGTTTAATAGTTACTAAAAATGCAGCAACACGCATTGCTGCACAGTGGAAGCCCCTTCACAAAAATTGACTGGCCACCTTTCAGTTGCTAATTGATGTGTTTGGGTGTTAAACTGGAAGTATTGATGTGAAACCTTTGCCCATACAGTGTCAACATGAGGAAAAACAAACAACAAAATAATGAAGTAATTGTGAGAAGTTGGCCTGGTATATGCTGTCCACTAATTATAGTGGGCACCTTGCACCAGTCCAAACAACCCCTTATTGGAGATAGGTTAAAGACAACCTTTATTGAAAGCTATCCTAGTGGTAGCTATGGAGAGCAGCCTTCAGGCTAAGTCTTGAAGGAATGTAAAGCAGCTTGTTTTACCAGTCTATAATCTCTTGAGTGACCAAATGAAAGAGGACCACACCAGGTATATAGTTAAAATATATGTATTTAGTCTTAAACACACCCCTCTAGTCTCTTTATGAGGCTAGAGTTTGAAGTACACAATTTACAAGTCGAATATCAACAGTAATAGCACAAATACACGTTTGAGCCCTAGGGGCGTACCAAACCATATACCAATAAAGTGGTATAAGAACCACGACTGAGCTAGACACAAGGCCTAGAGCCTGTAGAAGTGCTTGGCCCTCAAGGAACCACCCAAGGTAGTGACACAGGGGACCCACGGGGGACGCGTGCAGTGTGAGAACACAGCCGCGAGCCGCCGTTGACTTCTATGGGGAATGTCGCGGTTGGGAGTTTTAAAGAAAAAGGACACTTAGAGGAGGACTTGGAGCAAACCCCTTTAGAACTAGGTTGTTCTAGAGTCTATACCCACGGGAGCACCGGAGTACTCGAGTTACCTCACCCAGGGAAGCCGGGTGCATAGGTGTCTTTCGGGGTCGGGTTTCGTCGTCGTTTTCAATGGCGATCTGCTGCAAAGTGCTACTGGCGACCAAGTCGAAAGTGTTCGGGTGGATCCAAGGGTGGATCGAAGATCTGAAGAACCTGAAAGCAGAGGGGACAGAGTCTGGGTTACTAGCCAGTGACCAGGAAGGCGATGAGCAGATGCCCACCGATGTTGGGTGCTTCAGGTAGGTTGACGGTCGTCTTGACTCTTCAGCCACGAGGTCCAGGAGGCGTTGACGACAACCAGGAGCTGAATTCGAGCTATCCCACAATGTCTGTCGATTGCAGGGTTGTCGGCGACCAGATTGGACCCAACAAGCCTTGGCAACGGCAAGTCTCGTAGAAACAAAGAAAGGATGTTGATGCAGACCAGCAAGGTCTGGGGGACTCACCCAGCGAGGGTAAGTCAGGGCACGTCTGGAGCAACCAGGAAAGCCCAAGCAAAAGAAGAGTTGCCTTCGGGAGGGCCCACTAGCCAACGGACTAGGGACCGCGAAGGAGCCTCGAGTGGACGCACTTGGAGCTGGCTCACAGGACACTCATGGAGTGGAGGCCAGTGATCTTCGGTGCAGTTGGTGCTGGAGGTGGGGGCTACTCGGAGCCCAAAGCACAACTTCGTGGGAGACCAAGAAGAGGATGCACTTGCAAATGTGCTTGGTGTCCAGGGGTCACGGTTCCACGTTACCCACAACAGCTACGGGCCTCAGCTTTGCTGGGGACTCAGGGCAGGCTCGGGGAAGTCTGGAAATCTACCTCTGGTGATGCAAAGTCTTCGGCGTCCGGCGGGAGCTTTGGCGATGCAGCCCGGACAATTGCTTCTTTGGTGCCTGCCAAGCAGGGGAGTCACTCCTTGACCCAAAGGGAGATTCTTCAGTCCTCTAGTCTTCAAGTAGAGCGTCGAAGGTCCAGGATTCAGTGTCAGAGTTTCGTCCAGGATAATCTAAAGTCCTAAGGACTGGGGTCCCATACTTATACTAAGTTAGGGGTTGGACATACTCTGGGGACCCACCTATGGGAGGGTCAGGGAAGAGGGGTGGTTACACCCATTCCCTTTGTCCAGTTTCGCACCAGAGCAGGGGCAGGGGCAGGTAGCCCCTGCAACCGGTTTGAACTGGCATATGCACAGGGACACCAAATGTGCCCCCAGTGCAGGACTTCAAAGCACCAGAGGGTGCTCCCGCCCAGCCCCAATACACACTATCCTGTCTGGGGAGGTGGTTACACCTCCCTTCGACAGGAAACCTATAGTCCAGGCCTCCCCTGCCGGAGTTTCAGTCAGCAGCAGGAGGCCAGACCCGTGTCTGTGGCAGCGGCATCCATTTTGTGATGCCAGGGCTCTCGAAAGAAGTTACCGGGTAGCCCGGTGTGTACATGTCTCTCCCTCTAGAAGGGTGGAATGCTACCCCCGCCGCCAGGATTGGCGGGGGGGTAGTATTCCAAGATGTTTGACACCAAATATGACATGTTTTGGTGCAGCCAGTCCCAAGTTAGCAATGTACCGCGAGGATATAATGCACTTAAGAGTATATGGTCAGGCTGTACCACAAACAGCATCAGAGGAGGGACTCCGAACGCTGCAGAGGGGCTCTGCTCATGCAGGGGCACCCTCTCACATAAAAACCACACACTCTGCCCTCAGGATTGTTAAGGCCTGCCATAGGAGTGACTTATAGGGTTATATGTGTGTGCAATGGTAGTGATATAGGTAGCCTATATCACTGTAAGGGGTGCATGCACCACCTTACCCAGGCTGCAGTAGCAGACCTGTGGTGTCATTTTGGATGGCCTTCCAGGGGTGGCACAATACATGCTGCAGCCCCTGGTAGGCCTCTGAGGTACCTATGCCCTGGGTACAAAGTATACCATATACTAGGGACTTATAAGGGCACTCCAGATTCCAATCAGAGATATGTCTAAGGCACAAGGAAACCATTTTAGAGAGGGAGCAGCTAGGCTGGGGTTCTGATTAGCAGGGCCCCAGCCAGACTAAAGTCGAAAAACAGTGAAGCATCAGCAAAAAGTGGGGGTACCCATGTGAAGCAGATCCTACTCTCCTACACAACCCCCTCAAACGCAGGGACATTAAACTAACCTTGACCAGTTGAGTCTTCATGTTCTAAGTGGAAATACCTAGAGAGTCCATCTGCATTGGCATGGTTACTCCCAGGTCTATGTTCCACTGTAAAGTCCATCCCCTGTAGGGAAATGGACCACCTAAGCAGTTTGGGGTTTTCACCCTTCATTTGTTTTAGCCATAGGAGGGGCTTGTGGTCTGTTTGAACAAGGAAGTGAGTACCAAACAAGTATGGCCTCAACTTCTTCAGGGCCCAAACCACAGCAAAGGCCTCCCTCTCTATGGCTGACCAACGTTTCTCTCTAGGGGTCAGCCTTCTGCTAATAAAAGCTACTGGCTGATCCTGACCTTCATCATTCAATTGTGACAGTACAGCCCCTACCCCCAATTCAGATGCATCTGTTTGGACAATGAACTTCTTGGAGTAATCAGGACTCTGGAGAATGGGAGCAGTGCACATGGCCTGCTTCAGGTCATCAAATGCCTTTTGACAGCTAGCTGTCCACTGAACCTTTTTGGGCATTTTCTTGGAAGTTAAGTCATTCAGGGGTGTCACTATTGATCCATACCCCTTGACAAATCTCCTATAGTACCCAGTCAGGCCTAAGAAGGCTCTCACCTGAGTCTGGGTGGTTGGAGCAACCCAGTCCATGATGGTCTGGATTTTGCTCTGCAGTGGTTGAACCTGGCCTCCACCCACAAGGTGGCCCAGGTACACAACCTGACTCTGCCCTATCTGGCACTTAGTGGCCTTGATAGTGAGGCCTGCCTTTTGCAGGGCCTACAAAACATTTCTGAGGTGGACCAGGTGATCCTCCCATGTGGAGCTAAAGACAGCAATATCATCTAGGTATGCTGCACTATAGGCCTCCAGACCTGTAAGGACTGTATTCACCAACCTCTGAAAAGTGGCAGGTGCATTCTTCAGACCAAAGGGCATTACCACAAATTGATAATGCCCACTAGGGGTTGAGAATGCTGTCTTTGGCTTTGCATCATCAGCTAGTCTGATCTGCCAGTAGCCAGCTGTCAGGTCAAATGTGCTTAGATACTTGGCTGAGGCCAAAGTGTCTATTAGCTCATCTGCCCTAGGTATTGGATGGGCATCAGTCCTAGTGACTGCATTGAGACCCCTGTAGTCCACACAAAACCTCATCTCTCTTTTCCCACCACTGGTGTGAGGTTTTGGCACAAGGACCACTGGACTAGCCCAAGGGCTATCTGAGGGTTCAATAACTCCCAAATCCAACATTTTCTGGACTTCTGTCCTGATACAGTCCCTGACATGGTCAGGTTGCCTATAAATCTTATTTTTAATAGGCAGACTGTCCCCAGTGTCCACTTCATGAGTGCACCAGGGGGTCTGACTTGGAGTCAGAGAGAACATATGTCTGTACTGATTGAGCACTTGTCTGCAATCAGTTTGCTGCTGAGCAGTGAGGCTGCCTGCCAAGGCTACACCATCCACTGACCCATCATCAGGGTTCTGTGAGAGCAGGTCAGGGCGTGGGTCACTCTCTTCCTCCTGTCCCGCATCAGTAGCCATGAGCAAGCCCATGTCTGCCCTGTCCACATATGGTTTCAATCTGTTGACATGGAGAACCCTGTGGGGACTCCTGGGTGTTCCTAGGTCTACTAAATAGGTAACCTCACCCTTCTGTTCAACAATGGTGTGGGGTCCACTCCACTTGTCTTGGAGAGCTGCTGGGGCCACTGGCTCCAGCACCCACATCTTCTGACCTGGCTGGTAAACAGTCAGTACAGCCTTTTGGTCATGCCAGGCTTTTTACAGTTCCTGGCTAGCCTCAAGGTTTTTAGTTGCCTTCTTCATGTACTCAGCCATCCGGGAGCGGAGACCAAGTACATAGTCCACTATGTCTTGCTTTGGGGGCTTGAGAGGTAACTCCCATCCTTCCTTCACCAAGCACAATGGACCCCTGACAGGGTGACCAAACAAAAGTTCAAAAGGGCTGTAGCCAACCCCTTTTGAGGCACCTCCCTGTATGCAAACAAAAGGCAGGGCAAGAGTATGTCCCATCTTCGCCTGAGCTTTTCCGGGAGCCCTTTAATCATGCCCTTTAAGGTTTTGTTGAATCTCTCAACTAAACCATTGCATTGTGGGTGATAGGGTGTGGTGAACTTGTAAGTCACTCCACACTCCTTCCACATTGCTTTTAAGTATCCAGACATAAAGTTGGCACCTCTGTCTGATACAACCTCCTTAGGGAAGCCCACTCTTGAGAAAATTCCCAGGAGGGCTCTTGCCACTACAGGTGCTGTAGTGGTCCTAAGGGGAATAGCCTCTGGGTACCTAGTGGCATGATCCACCACCACTAGGATAAACCTGTGCCCAGATGCTGTTTGGGGATCCATGGGACTTGCCATATCAATCCCCACTCTTTCAAAGGGCACCCCCACCACAGGTAGTGGTATCAGGGGGGCCTTTGTGGTGCCACCTGCCTTCCCACTGGCTTGGCAGGTTACACAGGAGCGACAAACCTCCTTGGTGTCTTCAGACATGTGGGGCCAGTGAAAGTGAGGGACAAGTCTGTCCCAAGTCTTGTTCTGGCCCAGGTGACCTGCTAGAGGAATGTCATGGGCTAGGGTCAATAGGAAGCCCCTGAACTTCAGAGGTATAACCAACCTCCTGGTGGCACCAGGCTTGGGGTCTCTACACTCTGAGTACAAGAGTCCATCATCCCAATACACTTTATGGGGACCACTAGCATTCCCAGCAGCCTCAGCAGCAGCTTGCTGTCTGAGGGGTTCAAGAGAGGGGCAGCTCTGCTGCTCCTGCGCTCAGATCTGCCCTGGAAGGGCCCCTGTCCCCAAGAACTCAACCTGGTCAGGTTCAAGCTCCTCTGGGACAGTTCCTTCTTCAGGACTGAGATCATCCCCCTCAAGAGACTGATCTTCCTTCTGAGCCAAGGGGGAAGGCACTGCCTTAACCCTACTACTCCTCCTCTTGGATGGCACTTGGTCCATTTTTCCAGGATCCAAGTCCTGTTCAGTGTTAGACATTTTGCTCTGTGACCTGGTCACAGCAAACACATCTGCAGGGATCCCCAGCATTTCTGCATGGGTCCTGAGCTCCACTTCTGCCCAAGCTGAAGTTTCAAGATCATTGCCAAGCAAGCATTCTACTGGTAGGTTTGCACTCACCACAACCTTCTTAAGGCCAGTTACCCCTCCCCAGGAGAAGTTAACCACTGCCAGAGTATGGTCTGTTCTGACATTGCTAGCATTGGTCACTTGGTACATCTCACCAAGTATAATCTGCCCAGGATCCACAAGGTCTTGTGTCACCATGGTGACACTCGCCCCTGTGTCCCTAAATGCCAAAGCCTCTTTTCCATTGATTAATGGCTGTTGCCTGTACTTGCCCAGATTACTGGGACTCATAGAGGAGGTCACATCCATGCCTCCATCACAGACTAGGACAGCCTGAGTGAGTTCTCTGACTAGGCCAGAGCTCATCTCATTACCCAGGGTCAACCCTACTAAACCCTTGGCCTGTGTACTCCCACCACCAATTGTAACTGCACTAGGGGGAACAGGTGCCTTAGGGGCATTGGTGGGGGCTGGAATAGAGTCTTTGGACTTGGTGCAATCACTGGTCCAGTGTGTCTTTTGCTTACAGACTTTGCACCATGGTTTCTTTTGGCCTTTTCCCTTGTTAGACTGTGAATCCCCACCTGAAGAAGATTTTTGGGGGCCTTGTGAAGACTTCTGGTCTTTACCCTTCTCCCCACCCTTATCAGAGTTTTTAGAATCTTGCTTCTTAGGGTCACCACCTTGGTTCTGTACCTTCTGCCTCACCCTGGTTCTGACCCATTTGTCTGCCTTCTTTCCCAATTCTTGGGGAGAGGTCAGATCAGAGTCCACCAGGTACTGATGCAACAGCTGATTTTGACAGTTATTAAGAATCTGCTCCCTCATGATAAGATTGTACAATCCTGTGAAGTCACATACCTTACTGCCCTTCAACCAACCTTCCAGAGCCTTAGCAGAACAATCCACATAGTCCACCCAGTCTTGAGTCTGTGCTTTTTGGGTATCTCTGAACTTTAACCTGTATTGTTCAGTTGTTAGGCCAAACCCATCAATCAGAGCACTCTTCAAGACTTTGTAATTGTCAGCATCCTCCTCTCTAACAGTGAGGAGCTTATCTCTACCTTTGTCTGCAAAGGAGAGCCACAAGATTGCTGCCCACTGCTCCTGAGGGACCCTCTGTACTTTACAGGCCCTCTCCAGTGCAGTTATCCATTTGTGGATGTCACCCCCACTCTGGTAGGGAGGGACAATCTTGCTCAGGTTTCTATGGTCATAAGACCTTTCCCTATCTCTGGGGAAATTGCTGCCACCATGGGACTCTAGTCCCATCTTTTTTCTCTGTCTATAGAGATCTAGGGACTCCCTGTCTATAGCCAACTGCTGTTTTCTGAGCTCAAGCTGGGCTTGCTCATACTGAATCAGTCTTTTTCTCCTCTCATGAGAGGATTCCCTCCCATGGGAGGAGACAGAGGTCCCTACTGAGGTGTCAGAGTGGTTAGACTCCTGAGAAGGAGATCTAGCCCTTCTGGGCACACTCTCAACTCTTCCTGGGGGGACAAAGGGGAGGTCCTTCTGGGCCTCCTCCTCTTCCTCAGGAGTAGCTGCACTTTCCAGGTCAGGATCATTGTCATCCCCCTGGCCAGTTTCAGAGGTCAGGTCCTGGGCATTTTCATCCCTGGCCCCTCCTTCATCTTCTGCCCCACCCTCTCTGCCTACCCTTTCAGACCTTATGGGTCTTCTAAGATCATCCAGCAGAAGCATCTCCAGGAGACGTTGGGTGTTGGCACTTTTGCCTGTCTTCAACTTCCTAACTTTGCACAACTCTCTCAATTCCAAGAATGTGAGGTTGTCATATCTGGATGGCAGGAGCTCCCTGGTTCCTGGCAGTGAAGACATTACTAGTGTGGTGTGGTGTATGCACCACCTACTCTAGTGTGGCCTGCTAAACTCTCTTGAGTTGTAGAAAAGGTGTGCTATCCCTCAACACACAACTCTAAGTTCAGTAGAACTTACTGTATCCTAAGCTTGATTTATATGTACCTAAGGTACCCTTAGTGGTTTTCAGTTGATCAATTCAATTGAGATTATCTGGTAAAGCAATAGCAAGCTGGAATCCCACACGCTGCACACCAATGTGAGAAGTTGGCCTGGTATATGCTGTCCACTAATTATAGTGGGCACCTTGCACCAGTCCAAACAACCCCTTATTGGAGATAGGTTAAAGACAACATTTATTGAAAGCTATCCTAGTGGTAGCTATGGAGAGCAGCCTTCAGGCTAAGGGGTCGATTCCGATCTCGGTCGGAGGCGCACCTAACATCATTCGGTCGGGAAAAAAGCCATGCGAATGCCTGTTTCCCGACCGACCCGCACATTATACCGAACGAGCAAGTACGATGCGCATAACAGCATAGATTCCGACCCAGTCGTACTCACCCAATCCAGGTCCTGTTCCCCGACCGAGCCGGATCCGTAAACGTAGAATCGAGTCGCACGGAAGCCAAAATGCAGCCCCGTCCGGCCGGACAAGTACGATGCGCTTCCCGTACGCGCCGAACCCGTCGCTACGCACGGCACGTCAAAGCATCCGGGAGAGGCGCACATAAGCTCCGATTCGCGCCACAACACGATCCACGGCTACGAGACGAACATGCCAGCGACGAGGACGAGGCGAAGCAAAGAGAAAGACGAACGAGACGAACCAACCATGAATCCCTTCGTGCCGATCCTACCAATATTCTACCTCTATTACCGGAACAGGCACGGACGCGTACGGCGCAGAAGGTAAGTCAGACACCAACAACAAAAACAAACTACACGTACCCGACACATCACACACAGAGGGATGCAGAAATACCTACACCAGCAACAGCAGCACCATAGCGGCGGGATGGCCCTCACCAATGCCACACATACACATAGGGGCCTGTATGCCTACCACTACTACCACCCCTACCCAGGGTGGGCTGGATGCCTGTCACTACTACCACCCTTACCCAGGGGGTGCCAGATGCCTACCACTACTACCACCCTTACCCAGGGGGTGCCAGATGCCTACCACTACTACCACCCTTACCCAGGGGGTGCCAGATGCCTACCACTACTACCACCCTTACCCATGGGGGTGCCAGATGCCTACCACTACTACCACCTCTACCCAGGGGGTGCCAGATGCCTAACACTACTACCACCTCTACCCAGGGGGTGCCAGATGCCTAACACTACTACCACCTCTACCCATGGGGGGCTGGATGCCTACCACTACTACCACCCTTACCCAGGGGGTGCCAGATGCCTACCACTACTACCACCTCTACCCAGGGGGTGCCAGATGCCTAACACTACTACCACCTCTACCCATGGGGGGCTGGATGCCTACCACTACTACCACCCTTACCCAGGGGGTGCCAGATGCCTACCACTACTACCACCTCTACCCATGGGGGCCTGGATGCCTGTCACAACTACCACCCTCACCAAGGGGGTGCCAGATGCCCACCACTACTACCACCCCTACCCAGGGGTGCCAGATGCCTAACACTACTACCACCCTTACCCAGGGGTGCCAGATGCCTACCACTACTACCACCCTTACCCAGGGGGGCCAGATGCCTACCACAACTACCACCTCTACCCATGGGGGCTGGATGCCTGTCACAACTACCACCCTTACCCAGGGGGTGCCAGATGCCTACCACTACTACCACCTCTACCCATGGGGGCTGGATGCCTGTCACAACTACCACCCTTACCCAGGGGTGCCAGATGCCTACCACTACTACCACCCTTACCCATGGGTTGCCAGATGCCTACCACTACTACCACCCTTACCCAGGGGTGCCAGATGCCTACCACTACTACCACCCTTACCCAGGGGTGCCAGATGCCTACCACTACTACCACCTCTACCCATGGGGGGCTGGATGCCTGTCACAACTACCACCCTTACCCAGGGGGTGCCAGATGCCTACCACTACTACCACCTCTACCCATGGGGGGCTGGATGCCTGTCACAACTACCACCCTTACCCAGGGGGTGCCAGATGCCTACCACTACTACCACCCTTACCCAGGGGTGCCAGATGCCTACCACTACTACCACCCTTACCCAGGGGGTGCCAGATGCCTACCACTACTACCACCCTTACCCATGGGGGTGCCAGATGCCTACCACTACTACCACCCTTACCCAGGGGGTGCCAGATGCCTACCACTACTACCACCTCTACCCATGGGGGGCTGGATGCCTGTCACAACTACCACCCTCACCCAGGGGTGCCAGATGCCCACCACTACTACCACCCCTACCCAGGGGGTGCCAGATGCCTACCACTACTACCACCTCTACCCATGGGGGGCTGGATGCCTACCACTACTACCACCCTTACCCAGGGGTGCCAGATGCCTACCACTACTACCACCCTTACCCAGGGGGTGCCAGATGCCTACCACTACTACCACCTCTTACCCATGGGGTGCCAGATGCCTACCACTACTACCACCCCTACCCAGGGGTGCCAGATGCCTACCACTACTACCACCTCTACCCATGGGGTGCTGGATGCCTGTCACAACTACCACCCTTACCCAGGGGGTGCCAGATGCCTACCACTACTACCACCCTTACCCAGGGGGTGCCAGATGCCTAACACTACTACCACCCTTACCCAGGGGGTGCCAGATGCCTACCACTACTACCACCTCTACCCATGGGGGGCTGGATGCCTGTCACAACTACCACCCTTACCCAGGGGGTGCCAGATGCCTACCACTACTACCACCCTTACCCAGGGGGTGCCAGATGCCTACCACTACTACCACCCTTACCCATGGGGGTGCCAGATGCCTACCACTACTACCACCCTTACCCAGGGGGTGCCAGATGCCTACCACTACTACCACCCTTACCCATGGGTTGCCAGATGCCTACCACTACTACCACCCTTACCCAGGGGGTGCCAGATGCCTACCACTACTACCACCCTTACCCAGGGGGTGCCAGATGCCTACCACTACTACCACCCTTACCCAGGGGGCTGGATGCCTACCACCAACACCACCCCCACTCATAGGATGGACAATGCATGACACAACCAGCACACAACAACCTAGGGAATGCAAGAAAAAGACATCCCCCCAACACCATGACAAGCGTGTGTAGACTGTGTCAAATGCCTACAACACTGAACATGACTTTGAACATACAATGTGACCCCCTATCACATGTGCCACACATATATGTGTGTGGCCCCCACAATGCAAGCAGGCCATGACCATTGTGGCAATGGGGATCAAAACCCCATCATCACAGTGAGCAAAATGTATGTGTGGGGGCCCATAGCTGAAGCACATTCAGAACATTGTGGCAATGGGGTCTAAACCCCCATCATCACAGTGACCAAAAGGTAAGTGTGTGGTCCATAGCTGAAGCACATTTTGAACATTGTGGCAATGTGGTCCAAACCCCCATCATCACAGTGACCAAAATGCAAGTGTTGACAAAGAAAAAGCTGCAACTGCCAAACTGCATGGATGATTCCTGGTCACAGAACATAAAACACATCAGTGGCAAAGTAGTGCATGTGTCCCATTGCAACATAGATTGGGGAGGCTAATACTGCAGTGCAAATAAGACATACCTTTGGCCATGTGCAGACAAACATCACCCATGGGGGCTGACACTGTCAACATTCATCAATGACACAATGACAGAAGTGACCATCAGAATGCAGACCCACATATTTGCACCAATGGGCACACAAATGCAGATACCCTGTGGAGACTGTAGATGTGAGGTGAACAGATACCATACCATGGCAGCAATGGGACACACAAACCATGATCATTGTGCTGACCGATGACCTAGGAGTCCCAGGGACAGCAGGGGAAACCCACCAAACAACATACAGCCAATGGCACACCAAAGATATGCCAATGCAGTGGTGCGGATGCACAAACACAAACAGGCAGACCCACACTGCACATCAAACACAACAGGTGAGGGGGGGGGCAGTGTCCCCAGGCAACCACACAACACATGAGGAGGCCTGAATACCAATTACACAGATGTGCATACAGTGCCACACAAAGGTAACTGATGGATCCAAATCCCCTATGTGGGCAATCAGGCATTGTCAGATGAGAGGGAGCACAAATCACACATGTCACACAAGCATGTAGGAACAGCAACTGACACAGCAAGACACAGACACACCACAGCACTACCCCCAGGGCCCCCACAATGTGGTGACCCTGGGCTGCATTACAATCCCACTGTGATGACAAAGCTAAATGTCGTTCACACTGTGAACCACAGTCATGTGTCCTGAGCAACAAACTACCATCACACCTACACAAGCACAAATCAATCAGCATGGCCAGTAAGCCAAGGCCAACATGGAGGCAGGGGTCTAGCCGGGCAACAACTCTCATCTGCACACACTCAACACCACACACCTCGACCTCCAACAATGTGCAGCAGTGAAGCACACATGCACTGGTGACATTGCACATGCACCCATGACAATCCCAGGGCGGTGGGTGGGAACCAAGGTGCAGAAACACATCACACATGGCCACTCAACAAGACTCCTGAATGTCTGACACACTGCACACTACGCTGTACATGGACATGACGGCAATACCACACCAACCAATGGGATCCCAGCCACAGTCACACACCAATGAAGAAGCCAAGGTCACCCACAAAGAACACACATAGACAACTACCAACATTGCAGCCCGGACCCTGAGCAGTGCCAGCAGTCACACACACAACGTGTCACAATCACTGAAAGATAACACAAACTGGAAATCACATGACAGGTGTAAACAACAAGTGCCAAGGGGAATCCTGACTGTGACCCATCTTCGTCTGCACACAAACTCAGCCCTGACAGCAAACACACCTATGGGTGACACCCTGATGACCAGTAATGTGCCATGCACCCACATCACAGAGAATCCAGGGAGAAGACTTGGGGGAACATAGGTCAACTCAGCAAGCATCACAAACAGGTACAACACCAGGGATCCCAGCATGCACAGCAAAACGGAAGTGAACACACAGACATGCTCATACAACACACACCGTGGGCGCAGGCAATGTCACAGGAGTACACACTGCCATGAGGGGACTCCACTCCTGTGTGAGGAAAGCTGTGCCATATGTTGCCTCAGTAGGGCTCCATCATGTCAGCTGAGCACTTGGTCACGCAGTCAACAATTAGCACCAAATGAAGGCTCCCGTCACATCCGCCTGGTCATGGGAGTGCCAACGAAATCATCAGCACAGATCCAACACACATGTATAGCAATATTGCACTGACAACACAGATGAGTCCTTCCCCATTGATGCCCAAACCTGCATGTCCAGTGGAGATGGCCACACGGTCAGGGAAGTAGACTAATTGAACAATGGCAGGCACAACAGATGTGCAGGGGTGGAAGCCACAGATGTGAAATTGCTAATGTAAGTAGGAAATCCCATTGCCAAATATTGAACACATGACACCCTCAGATGCTGCTAAGGATGACATGGATACACCACAGGATAGGACACATTCCCCCTGGACCACATGTGTTCCTGCACAGTAACACTTCATTATCATGAGACCAAATATCACCATCACTGCAGCAAGGGCATGGCTAGCATCATCAACAACATGTACATCAGAAGCAAAAGCACTAGAGAACAGAAAGGTGCTTTATTCAGCATATGTGGGTCTAACAGTTGATGTCCAGCAAAAAATTAACAAAGACCAATGGCCCGTCCAACATGAAAGTCACAACAGGGTGACAGTGGCAGATGTCACCCTACGCATGCCTGCACTGATGAAAACCAGGGACAATCCCCTCGGAGGGGCATACGGGGGGGGCAGGCCAGGCACCGCAGGGACAGGATCATGGCTCACCAGAAGGAGGCAGGGAAGGGGTGGTGGGTGCTGGAGAGCCACTGACAACTGCAGTGGAGGTGTCTGACATGGTGTGTGCCGGCACAAGTGGGGGGCATGACTCTGATGGTGTGGGTGCCGGCAAGACTACAGGGGACCGTGCAGATGGAGTGGACAGGTTCCCCACTGCAGTGCCCAAATCAGACAGGGTGGTAGTGGACTCCACTGCAGTGCCTACCTCCAGGGGAGGAGAATGGGGATCAGGTAAGGTGGGCAGGACAGAGGGGAGGACACCGTCTCCACACCAGTGGCACAGACAAGCGCAGCGGGGGTGTGGGGCCGGAAGAGCAAGTGGCAGGGGAAGAAGGCCTGATCTTTTTGGGGATGGTGTATCTGTGGGTGGGGGAACCTGGGGCCGGGTGTGGTGGGGGCACCTGTGGAGTGGGGGCCTGAGGGATGGAGGAAGGAGACTTGGTGCCTGAGCTGCAGGACGGCGGCGGGGTCTTGCTCTTCCGGGTCCGGGGGGACTTGCGGATGGGGGCGTCAGTCGGTCTGCGCCTGGGGGAGGGTGTCCGGTGGCGAGGGGCACTCCGCTCCGTGTGGGTGGGCTTCCTCTTCCCCCTGTATGCTGGATCAGCTGGATCGGAGGGGAAGAGGCCGAGGTCACTGAGGAAGAGCCGCTGGGTCTTTGGGGTTGCAGGTGAGGCAACGGAGGGGGCTTTGGAGGGAGAGGCAACTGTGGACTGCGCAGTGCTCGTGGATGCATGTGTGTGTGACTGGGCCCCATCCCCTGTGAGTGTGGTTTCAGTCCCCTGACGGTGCGTGCGTGTGCGTCTTGATTTTGGCGTGTGTGTCTGTGTGCTGCTTGTGTCTGTGCTGGTGTGTGCCTGTGCCGGTGTGTGTGTGCTTGGGACAGGTAAGGTGCTGGGGAGTGTGGATGGGGCAGAGGCAGGAGGGGTGAGGGACTGTTGGAGGAGGGACACTGCTGCCGTCAGGGAGGAGTCCATGGACCTATTGCCCCTCTGTAGGGCAGACATGCCCGATGAGATGCCCTCCATGAACGACACCAGCTGAGTCAACAGAGTGGTGTGTGCATGGAGGACACTCAGCATCGCTGTCTGCCCTACATGGAGCTGGCGAAGGAGGTACACAGACTCCTCACTCAGGGCAGCAGGGGACACAGGGGCAGGAGGTGCGGTGCCTGGCCCGAAGGAGACACGCTCCCGAACATGGGAGCCTCCACGGACCTCGGGAATGGGAGCCGATGGGAGGGCGGTGGTGGTGGTGGTGTGTGGTGGGGACAGCAACACTAGCTGGGGTGTGGTGGCTGCTGACACCCGCCTCCATAAGGGAGTCATCCTCCGAGCTGCTGTGGTCCTCAGCTGAGGTGGATGGTGCTGAGGACTCCTCGGTGTGGCTCCCCTCGCCCTCCGTGCCACTGGGTCCCTCCGACCACTCCTCGGCTGCTGACCCAGTCTGGCTCTGCGGCTCCTCCTGGTCCGTGGAGCTGTCCCCTCCTGTGGCCGTGGATGTATCTGCAAACAATAGGGAAACAGACAGACATCAGTCACCTGCACCGAACGCACACACCACAGTAAGTACAGCACAATACAGAGCAAGGCCTGGCATCCTTAGTTGAACATTGCTAAAATTGCCCAAACAGAATAGGAGAAGCCAATTGTCAGTCTGATCGTCAACCATGGCACTCACATCCCACCTGGCCTTGCACCCATCTGTCTGGCGTCCGTTGGCTGGCAATACCCCAGTGTGGACACATGCACCACCTACACAGTAGTTGGATGGTGCAGAGAACACGGTGAAGCATGTGAACATGCACACATCACAACTCTTGCCACTGAGTCAGTACAGGTGCCCGGATGAAAGTGATGCCCAGAGTCAGATATATGAAATGCATGTGATGCATACCAGCGACAGACACCATGATGCACCCATGTGCTGATAGCCATTGCCACTATGGTGTGCATGTAGCACATGTCACTCCCCTGCAGGATCACTCATAGGAAGTCACATGCCATGGCACAGGCATGCCTGCTAAGTCATACATCACTGTCTCCAGTCACATGGGCAGGGCAGCCACACAACAACAGTCTGCACTGTGTCACAATAGTAGGTCATGGGGAATGCAAGTCCTGGAGCTGAACAAGTGCACATGTACATCCCCCACACACCACATCATCTGAACCCTTATCTGTCCAGGTCATACTGATTGGACATATGGGTGACCTGTAACACAAGCCTCTGAACCTGAGCACCTCACAATCTGCTGTGAATGGGAAACAGCTGCATGGACTTCACATTCGCATACCCCAGTCTGCACAGTCAGGTGTTCAAACACCTATGTGTCACACAAGTATCGTCTCCTATGGTCACATCTCCGGTGGCATGCTGAGCCCCAACCGATAAACACCCCAGCATTCCTGACATCGAAGCCTCAGCACACTGACACAGAGGCTGACACCTGAGGGGACATATCACTGAGCACAACGTGTCAGCTGATACACGGGAGTGGTAGTACAGAGTGCATTGCATGGCCTGGAGTAGGCATGACTGTCCTGACCACATGAATGAGGGATGAACCCTGGACAGTAGGCAGCTGGCTAAGTATGTGTACACACTCCTGGGGCCCAAACATTGTTCCCACCCGCAGCTTTGGTGTGTGCCAGTTACCCCAGGCACATGTGGTGGATCAGCTCAGCAATTGGACCACATATCAAAGTAACACGCAGATTACATGTCAGAACACAGGCATTGTGTAAGCAATGGACCCACCCATGATGCCCACCACAGTTAGGGGAACAGATGCTGTCCCCCACCTTGAGTCAAGCAAACTGCAAGGCCACAGTACCCAAGTGACACAATTCCCTGACTGCAAGGGCCACACCTGGGTATCAGATGAGGAGTGGGCAGTGCACAATCGAGGGACATGGGTCCTGGACCACATGACTGATGTGCTGTGGAAGTTTAACCAGGCCAGAGGAGGGCACATAGCATGGCAGACAAAGTACACAATGCAGTCATGGACTCACCCCCTCCGTGCTGCTCCCTGGCCTTCAGCTGCCCATCCAGATCAGGGAAGACCACCGCCAGGATCCGGAGCATGTGGGGGGTCAGGGTCCGGTGTCCGCCCCTCCTGTGAGGAGGCGACAGCTTCAGCTGGACCCGTGCGATCCTCCGGGTCCAGCCCCGAAGGTCCTGCCACCTCTTCTGGCAGTTGCGGATCCGGCGCTTGTAGTCCCCCACGGATCTCACTGCCCGGACGATGGTCAGCCATATCTTCTGCTTCTGGTGGGCATCAACCTGTGAGGATGACAAAGTGAGAATGCTATTACTACACATGCAACATATCCGTGCATTACACAGTTGTGTATACATGTCTCAATCACAGGGGCACATGATGTACACAGGCAGTGCAACGATGGCCATGGACAGTATGCCAGCAGTTACTACATGGTATCATTGCCTGGGAAGTAAAACCTTGTTTAAATGCACTGTCACTGCACTATACCTGTCCAGTGCATGTAACTACACACTATGGGGGGTGACAACTACTCAGTGAGCCTGCTAGCCAGTGGCGTGCAGACTGTTAGCCATGCTAGTCAGACAACATGCACATTTAGGAAGGCAGTGGACAGAACACTCACCTGCTCCCCTGCTTTCCCATACAGCTTGCTGTACTGTGGAAAGAGGCTGTCCAGCAGGGCCTGGTTCTCCTCAGTGCTGAAGGCTGGGGCTCTCTCCACAGTACGTGCCATTGCAGGGTCCAGAGGGTGCAGATACAGCAGCAGTGGTGGTGGCAGATGTCGTCCTGGAGCATGTAGTGCAGGCAAGTGAGCTCTCAGGGGAACAGCCAGCATTATATGTGTGCTGCAGAGGCAGTTACTGTCCCATGTGTCCAAAGTGATAGGTCCAAGTCGTTAGCATCTTCTGAATCTGGCCAATCCATGGAATTGCACCACTTACACACGCCCACAGCATCCTTCAAAAGTTCAACCTCATGACACCCATGTATTTGCAACATTGTTGTGGGTGACCAACTGAATTTCCAGCATCAGACTCGTTCAAGATTTGAAATCGCGTCCGTTGCCAGGGCCAGGCCATAGCCAATGGGTGCGCACCGATCGGTCCATTGCTGTTCGACGCGTACCTAGGATACAACGCGTACCCGCACACATTGAATGCAATGGGCCGGCCGGGCACACCGATCGGTCCATTGCTGTTCAACGCGTACCTAGGATACAACGCGTACCCGCACACATTGAATGCAATGGGCCGGCCGGGCACACCGATCGGTCCATTGCTGTTCAACGCGTACCTAGGATACAACGCGTACCCGCACACATTGAATGCAATGGCCAATGTGTGCACACCGATCAGTCCATTGCTGTCCAACGCGTATTGCGAATACAACACGTACCAGCACACATTGAATGCAATGGCCAATGTGTGCGCACCGATCGGTCCATTGCTGTCCAACGCGTCCCTGTACATGTCACTGGCATATGTCACCATGCCTGTCACAGGTGAACATATGCCAGCCACATATACTTCCCAGGGAGTGAGGGGCACACCTACAACACCACAGCCTGTCCAAACTGTATCCTAAGGCATGTAAGGCTGCATTACCTGTACCGTGTATGGGGGTCAACATGTTGTTTTTTGGGTGGCACTTGGGGGCAGCCACTCCCAGGCTGTGCACGTGTTCATGGGGACAGAATCCTTGGTGTGTTGTGCACATGAACACTGTGGTGTGCAACTGTTCATTTCAGGGCATGTGGCATGGTCACATTTCACGGTTGTGTATGTGTATGTCATGTCACATACCCCCTGAGTCCCATGTGGGACGGTATGTACGTCCCAGGGTGACCCATTGCCACAATTGTGATGGCCCTCCACAGTCTGTGTGCATGTTGTGTTTACAATGTCTCTGATTCCATGTGCACAATGGGAGACAGTCTCCACATCCACGTTGTTTGTGCATGGACTTTGATGTTGTGCGTGTGTGTGTCACAGACGTCCATGTCTGTCCTGCCGAGGCAACAGGGACCACTACCTGTGGGGGTCATGGTTGTTTTGCTGTGGTGTATACATGATACGCCATGTCATGCCAGTGTCCATGTGGCAATACAGGGTCCCTGGGAATCTACCTGTCGTTGGGCTGTGATGCCTGGGGCACATCTGTCCTCACATGTCACTGTGGGGTGTGTTTGTAACGTGGCAGCAGGAGATGGGAAATGTGACACGTCCTCATGATACCCAATGGCACAACCTGGGACTTATTGATGCCACTTGTTGAACTGTGATGTTGGATGTTGGCCATGTATGTGCCATACATGTCCTTACGGAACTGCACACATCATGTACTTGTGCCTCATAATGATGTATCGTGTGATATTGAGTGTTTACAATGCCACATATGTGGGGTGAGTGACAATCTTTCTTTCTTCACCTATGCACTGCAGGGCACCAGCTGTCCATAGACCATTCCCTGACCTGGCAACGATGGTGGAACGTGACAGCATCCGACGGTACCGCTTCACCAGGCAGCTGATTGATGATTTGGCAGTGCGCTTGGCACCACACCTGCAACCTGGCCGGCCGAACCCTACAGCGCTGACCCCCAAGGTGAAGGTGATGGCAGCCCTACACTTCTTTGCCACCGGTACCTTTCAACACACTCTGGCGACTGCTGGTGGGATGTCACAGACCATGTTCAGCCGTGTGCTCTGCGATGTATTGGAGGCTATGTTGATATACCTGAACCAGTACATCTATTTCCCTAGACTCCAGCAACTCACTGACGTGAAGAGTGACTTCTATGCCCTGGGGAGGATGCCGCATGTCATTGGCTCCATTGATGGGACACATGTGGCTTTGGTACCACCACAGGCCCAGGAGCAGGCATACAGAAACCGCAAGCACTACCACTCGGTCAATGCACTGGTGGTCTGTCTTGCAGATATGACCATCTCACACGTGTGTGCCCGTTTCCCCGGTTCTGCACACGATGCCTACGTGATGAGGAGTAGTCGCATCCCGAGGATGATGTCACAGATGTGGAACCAGCGTGCCTGGCTTGTTGGTGTGTACTGACTTTGTACCATTGTGTGTGTTCTGCAATGTAGTGTTCCACCCTCTTTTCCAACTCAGCTAATGTGCAATTGTCTGTATGTAGGTGACTCCGGATATCCCAACATGCCGTGGTTGCTGACGCCCCTCAGGAACCCTGTGACACCAGCCCAGATGCGCTACAATGAGGCACATGGTCGGACGAGGAGAGTGATTGAGCGGACATTTGGTCTCCTGAAGAGCCGCTTCCCCTGCCCGGACAAGACAGGAGGGTCCCTCCCATATGCCCCGGCAAAGGTGTGCAAGATTGTCATCGTCTGCTGCATGCTACACAACCTGGCAGTGCGGAAGGAGTTGCCTCTCATCCTGGATGATGATGACCAACGTCCGCCACCTGTGGAGGATCCTGGCCTGGACCACGATGCCAGTGATGATGATGGTGATGTCCGCACACAGCTCATCACCAACTTCTTCAGCTGAATGTAAGTATCCAGAGATGTCATGTAACTGATGTGAGTTTGCATGATATGTGTTGGTGGTGCTCTGGTGCTGTTTGAGTGTGTCCATGTGCTACATGACTGTATGCGTGTAGCGATGTGTCCTCACAGGTAGTCTGTACTCCCCAACAGTGTTGACATGCTAACTTGGTTCTGGGTGGGTATCTTGTGACATGTATTGGGCATGAGTATTGCAGTTCTGTCCTGTTCTTCAGTGCTTTTGACTGTGTGTCATTTCTGTCCTTCACAGGGTACTTTCAGAGACGTTTGGTCAACTGTGATCCCCGACACCATGATTCGACTTCCAGGGTGGTAGCTGTCGTGTCCCTACAGGTGATGTGCACCACACCCATGGACTTCCTTCCTTCTACACTAGTTGACTGTGTGCCCGCTGCCAGGTGGGATTACCTTGCATCTGTGGTGGTTACAACATGTTGCAAATGTGTAATAAACCTGTGCTTCACTTTGTGATGTGCGTTGTCTGTGGTCACACATCTGACTGACATTTGCTTACTGCACCAGTGGGCTAGTTAACACAGACTGTGAATAGGTGTTGGGTCTGTGCAATGCAACGTGTTTCCTGGCAACATCAGTGTAGGCGATGAGTCAGATGGCCATGGTGTGTATGTGTTGTGTAGCCCTGGTGGTGTGCCTCCCTCATATGTGTGACGTCGCCATGACTCACATGCCGGTGTTGTACTTGCTGTAGCAGTTAGCATGCACAGTGTCATTTCCCAGATCATCATCGCCACTTCAGAGACAACGTAGGAATCACAACAGAGGCAAGTATGGTGTATTAGTGAGTTTATTGACATACATGTGTGAGTATAGTGCACAGGATGGTGGGTGCTGTACATTGTGATTGTAATCCAAAGTTCCTAGATGATTTGGAAGTCCTGGTAGCAGAAATGTCCAGAGTAAAGTCCACAGTCATCTGAGACATTGGTCCAACTTGAGCTCCCCATGTCATGTGGGAGAGTTGTGTTGCAGTCAACAGGGTGAACAGTTTGCGCACAAAGGTGATTATCCAGAACAGGTTTAGGCTTCCTGGGGTTGCACATGGCCATCGGCCTCTCACTTGCCCCTCCTCGGACGGCCCCTCTTCTTTGGGGGGGACCCTCAAGTGCAGGCTGCTGCGGTGCAGGGGACTCTCCGCCAGAGTCATCCTCCCTCCCTGTGGCAGTTGCAGTTGTTTCAGCACCAGATGTTGTGGGCACACAGGGAGGTGTTGACTGGTTGCTGCTCATCTGGCGGAGGCATTGTAATATGTCCCTATGCACCGCCGTCATCTCTTGCAGTGTGTCCCACTTGGACTCCACGCGGGACATGTGTGAGTCCAAGCGGGCATGATGGGCAGCCTGCTGCTGTTTAATGTCCCTGAGGAGCCCCACTACCTGGCTGAGCTCTCCGGTGCTGGACTGGTACGCATCGGCTATGCGTGCCAGTTGTGGGTCATCATGCAGTCCAGACCCCTCTGCAAGCAGCGACCTATGTCTCCCACCCCTCCCACCACCCCATGCGACACGTGCAGTACCTGTGGAGGCACGCACAGGTGACCCTGGGCCCCCTTGGGGGTTGTTGGTGGTGTTGGTGTCCATGGCCCCACGTTGGTCCAGGGTCCCTGTGCTGGTGGTGGTGGTGCTCCTTGGTCTTTCCATGTCGGCAGGGGTGGTATGTGTGTTGACAGTCGTTGGAGGGGTGGGTGCAGGGGGTGCAGCTGGTGGTCCTGCTGGTGCTGCATGATGACTTGCTCCGGAGGTGCCAGGTTGGTCTTCTTCATCCGAGGAGGGCAGAGGCTGTTCCACACCAGTGAGCTCCGTATCCTCTTGAGCCTGGGACGGGGACTCCTCAGCGTCTGCTGCTGTGTCCCCATCATCACCTGTTTTTGGGAGACACACACAATGTATGTTATGTTTCTGCAGGCATCAATGGTTGACACACCTGACAGTTGTGACTGTGCCTCTGGATGCGGGCCTGTACATTGCATTGTCCTAAGTTGTCACAGTCAGGGGTTGATATTAATGTAGCACATTGTCCTGCATTATTTGGGCATTTCTATGTGAATGTTGGGGTGTGTACATGGTCTGCATTGGTTGTATTTAGTTGACATCCGGCCCTCCTTCCCACCCAGCCAGATATCCCACCATGGAACTTGCTTCCATTGCAGGGAGTGCAAGTTGTCTTTCAGGATGTCAGTCAGTGGTGTCCCGCTGTTGGTTGGTGCACAGTTGCCAGCAGGGCCTTGTGCTCCCCACAGCAGTAGCCAGTGTCAGCCATCTTGTCAGTTGTTTTCCACTCCCTGTGATGTGGGCATGGTTCAGGGTGGTGTTGATGGCCCAATTGTGAGGCTGACCAATATCTGTGACTACCACTCCCATCATGCTATTGCCTCCACCCCCTTCCCAGCATGCCCATACTTCCTTCCTTTTGAGTGTACTTCACTGTGTGTGGGTGTGACAGCAATGGCAAGATGTCAGTCAGTGGTGTCCTGCTGTTGGTTGGTGCACAGTTCCCAGCAGGGCCTTGTGCTCCCCACAGCAGTAGCCAGTGTCAGCCATCTTGTCAGTTGTTTTCCACTCCCTGTGATGTGGGCATGGTTCATGGTGGTGTTGATGTGAGCATTGTGAGGGTGAGCAATATCTGTGACTACCACTCCCATCATGCTATTGCCTCCACCCCCTTCCCAGCATGCCCATACTTCCTTCCTTTTGAGTGTACTTCACTATGTGTGGGTGTGACAGCAATGGCAAGATGGCTGACAGTGGTGTCCTGCTGTTGGTTGTTGGCCAGTTCCCAGCATGGCCTTGTGCTCCCCACAACAGAGCACCAGTGTCAGACATCTTTGAAGTGGCTTTTGACTCCCTGTGAGGTGTGCATGCTTGGGTGTGTTCTTGCTCGGCCACGGTGGGGGGGGGGATGTTGAGCTGTGACTTCCACTCCCATCATGCTATTGCCTCCACCCCCCTTCCCAGCATGCCCATACTTCCTTCCCTTTGAGTGTACTTTACTGTGTGTGGGTGTGACAGCAATGGCAAGATGGCTGACAGTGGTGTCCTGCTGTTGGTTGTTGGCCAGTTCCCAGCATGGCCTTGTGCTCACCACAACAGAGCACCAGTGTCAGACATCTTTGAAGTGGCTTTTGACTCCCTGTGAGGTGTGCATGCTTGGGTGTGTTCTTGCTGGGCCATGTGGGGGGGATGTTGAGCTGTGACTTCCACTCCCATCATGCTATTGCCTCCACCCCCTTCCCAGCATGCCCATACTTCCTTCCTTTTGAGTGTACTTCACTGTGTGTGGGTGTGACAGCAATGGCAAGATGGCTGACAGTGGTGTCCTGCTGTTGGTTGTTGGCCAGTTCCCAGCATGGCCTTGTGCTCCCCACAACAGAGCACCAGTGTCAGACATCTTTGAAGTGGCTTTTGACTCCCTGTGAGGTGTGCATGCTTGGGTGTGTTCTTGCTGGGCCATGTGGGTGGGGGATGTTGGGCTGTGACTACCACTCCCATCATGCTTTTGCCTCCACCCCCTTCCCAGCATGCCCATGCTTCCTTCCTTTTGACTCTGCTTCCCTGTGGGGTTGTGTGCCTGTGCTGTCAAGATGGCTGACAGTGTTATCCTGGGGTTTGTTTTGCTACAAGTCCCATGTGTGTCCCTGTGCTTCACACTGCATGACCCAGGGTTGTGGTTCTTTGTGGGATATTTGATTGGTGTGTGTGGCAATGCTTTCTCCCAGGTGAGTTGTGTGTAGTTTGTGTTAGGGGTGTGTGGGTGGAGCTGCTGGTGACTATGGTCAGTGCTGTGAGTCCTCCTTCCCACCCAGCCAGATATCCCACCATGGAACGTGCTTCCATTGCAGGGAGTGCAAGTTGTCTTTCAGGATGTCAGTCAGTGGTGTCCTGCTGTTGGTTGGTGCACAGTTGCCAGCAGGGCCTTGTGCTCCCCACAGCAGTAGCCACTGTCAGCCATCTTGTCAGTTGTTTTGCACTCCCTGTGATGTGGGCATGGTTCACGGTGGTGTTGATGTGCGCATTGTGAGGGTGGGCAATTTCTGTGACTACGACTCCCATGATGCTATTGGCTACACTGACTTGCCCAGCATACACAGTATTCCTTCCTTTCAGTGAGCTTCCCTGTGAGGTGGTGTTGTGGTGGTGGCTACATGTCTGACTGTGTTTGTTGGTTATATTTGTGCCACTGCCTAGCTCTATTTGTTGTTAGGTTTGTACATGTCGTGACACAATTACATTTCACTATGAGCTGGCATGTATTGTGTTTATCTGGCTGACATACACATTTTGGGATGATCTGTTTTGGTTGGTGTGTATTTGCTAAGGGTGCATGGTTTGACTCTCCCTTGACAGTGATGTGTGTGTATTGTGGCACAATATTGTGTACATTTGTTGTGTACTCACCAGGCTCTGGGATGTTTTCTAGTCCATAGACGCTCACTGGTGGTAGGATGGCCCGCACCTTCTCCTCCCAGGCCCTGAGGTATACTGGTTTGGCAGGAGGGCCACTGCCGGTGTGTTGGCTCAAGATGTAGTCCTTCTTCAACAGCTCCTTGACCCTCCTGCGCACGTCATACCACCTGTTCTGGATGTCTACCTTTGTGCGCAAACATGGTGATTGTGCGTTCACCCTGTCGACAATCCTCTCCCACATCTTGGTTTTCTGCGCCATGGGTGTCTGTTGGACCAATGTACCAAACAGCTGTGGCTCTACCCTGAGGATCTCATCTACCAGGACTTCCAATTCACTATCTAGGAACTTGTGATTCTTCTTTGGGGGCATGGTGATGGGTGGTGATGGTGAGTGATGTGTGTGTTGGTGTGCAGGTGAAGGTGTGTGAGTGTGTGTTTTGCTGGGTGTATGTGGGGGTGCTATTTGTTGAGGTGCTGATGGTGTGTGGCTTGTGTGATGGATGAGCTGTGGGTGTGTGGTTGCTGTCTGTTGAGTGCTGGCAGGTAATTTGAATTTGCAAAGGATCATGGTAGGGATTTGTGTCCTTTATATGGGTGGAGTTGTGGGTGTGTCTTTGTTCCCTGTTTCCCCACCCAGTATTTATTGGCTTTGTAATTTCTTGTTTGGCCTTTTTTGTGTGTTTTTTCATTAGTACTTTTTGTGCATGTAGGAGACGTTCTTCGTTCTTGTGACCGAGTCGGACCCTCCAGTTGTCTCGTGCGAGCCTCTCAGATTCGTTCACGCTGTGTTTGTGCTGTTTTCTGTGCTGCGTACGCGTCGGTCGCGGGGTTTTGGGTTGCTTCGGCTCGCAGTTTTGAATGCCTGTCGGTCGTGCGGCTTGGGCTCCGTGCGACTCGGTCGTGTTTTCCACGTGTTGCATCGTACTTGGCGTGTCGGAGTTCGCGGGTACGTTTCGTTCGGTATTCTTCCTGGTGCGTGTCGGTCGGTTCGATTCGCGTGCTTTTCCGGCCGGATGGCTGTTTTCCGCGCGGCTCGGTCGTTCGGCTTGTGTTCCGTACGAGTCGGTCGGGTTTTGCACGCTTCTCATCGTACTTTGCGGGTCGGGCTGCACCGGTACGTGTCGGTCGGTATTTATTCCGGCTCCGAGTCGGTCGGTACGTTTTCCGGCCCGAATCGGAATCGGCCCCTAAGTCTTGAAGGAATGTAAAGCAGCTTGTTTTTACCAGTCTATAATCTCTTGAGTGACCAAATGAAAGAGGACCACACCAGGTATATATTTAAAATATATGTATTTAGTCTTAAACACACCCCTCTAGTCTCTTTATGAGGCTAGAGTTCGAAGTACATAAGTTACAAGTCGAATATCAACAATAATAGCACAAATACACGTTTGAGCCCTAGGGGCGTACCAAACCATATACCAATAAAGTGGTATAAGAACCACGACTGAGCTAGACACAAGGCCTAGAGCCTGTAGAAGTGCTTGGCCCTCAAGGAACCACCCAAGGTAGTGACACAGGGGACCCACGGGGGACGCGTGCAGTGTGAGAACACAGCTGCGAGCCGCCGTTGACTTCTATGGGGAATGTCGCGGTTGGAGTTTTAAAGAAAAAGGACACTTAGAGGAGGACTTGGAGCAAACCCCTTTAGAACTAGGTTGTTCTAGAGTCTATACCCATGGGAGCACCGGAGTACTCGAGTTACCTCACCCAGGGAAGCCGGGTGCATAGGTGTCTTTCGGGGTCGGGTTTCGTCGTCGTTTTCAATGGCGATCTACTGCAAAGTGCTGCTGGCGACCAAGTCGAAAGTGTTCGGGTGGATCGAAGATCTGAAGAACCTGAAAGCAGAGGGGACAGAGTCTGGGTCACTAGCCAGTGACCAGGAAGGCGATGAGCAGATGCCCACCGATGTCGGGTGCTTCAGGTAGGTTGACGGTCGTCTTGACTCTTCAGCTACGAGGTCCAGGAGGTGTCGACAACAACCAGGAGCTGGATTCGAGCTGTCGATTGCAGGGGTGTCAGCGACCGGATTGGACCCAACAAGCCTTGGCAACGGCAAGTCTCGTAGAAACAAAGAAAGGACGTTGATGCAGACCAGCAAGGTCTGGGGGACTCACCCAGCGAGGGTAAGTCAGGGCACGTCTGGAGCAACCAGGAAAGCCCAAGCAGAAGAAGAGTTGCCTTCAGGAGGGCCCACTAGCCAACGGACTAGCGACCTTGAAGGAGCCTCGAGTGGACGCACTTGGAGCTGGCTCACAGGACACTCGTGGAGTGGAGGCCAGTGATCTTCGGTGCAGTTGGTGCTGGAGGCGGGGGCTACTCGGAGCCCAAAGCACAACTTTGTGGGAGACCAAGAAGAGGATGCACTTGCAAATGTGCTCGGTGTCCAGGGGTCACGGTTCCACGTTACCCACGTTACCCACGACAGCTACGGGCCTCAGCTTTGCTGGGGACTCAGGGCAGCCTCGGGGAAGTCTGGAAATCTACCTCTGGTGATGCAAAGTCTTCGGTGTCCGGCGGGAGCTTCGGTGATGCAGCCCGGACAATTGCTTCTTTGGTGCCTGCCAAGCAGGGGAGTCACTCCTTGACCCCAAGGGAGATTCTTCAGTCCTCTAGTCTTCAAGTAGAGCGTCGAAGGTCCAGGATTCAGTGTCAGAGTTTCGTCCAGGATAATCTAAAGTCCTAAGGACTGGGGTCCCATACTTATACTAAGTTAGGGGGTTGGACATACTCTGGGGACCCACCTATGGGAGGGTCAGGGAAAAGGGGTGGTTACACCCATTCCCTTTGTCCAGTTTCACGCCAGAGCAGGGGCAGGTAGCCCCTGCAACCGGTTTGAACTGGCATATGCACAGGGACACCAAATGTGCCCCCAGTGCAGGACTTCAAAGCACCAGAGGGTGCTCCCGCCCAGCCCCAATACACACTATCCTGTCTGGGGAGGTGGTTACACCTCCCTTCGACAGGAAACCTATTGTCCAGGCCTCCCCTGCCGGAGTTTCAGTCAGCAGCAGGAGGCCAGACCCGTGTCTGTGGCAGCGGCATCCATTTTGTGATGCCAGGGCTCTCGAAAGAAGTTACCGGGTAGCCCGGTGTGTACATGTCTCTCCCTCTAGAAGGGTGGAATGCTATCCCCGTCACCAGGATTGGCGGGGGGCTAGTATTCCAAGATGTTTGACACCAAACACGACATGTTTTGGTGCAGCCAGTCCCAAGTTAGCATTGTACCGCGAGGATATAATGCACTTAAGAGTATATGGTCAGGCTGTACCACAAACAGCATCAGAGGAGGGACTCCGAACGCTGCAGAGGGGCTCTGCTCATGCAGGGGCACCCTCTCACATAAAAACCACGCACTCTGAACTGTGGTGTCATTTTGGATGGCCTTCCAGGGGTGGCACAATACATGCTGCAGCCCCTGGTAGGCCTCTGAGGTACCTATGCCCTGGGTACATAGTATACCATATACTAGGGACTTATAAGGGCACTCCAGATTCCAATCAGAGATGTGCCTAAGGCACATGGAAACCATTTTAGAGAGGGAGCAGCTAGGCTGGGGTTCTGATTAACAGGGCCCCAGCCAGACTAAAGTCGAAAAACAGTGAAGCATCAGCAAAAAGTGGGGGTACCCATGTGAAGCAGATCCTACTCTCCTACAGTAATACTATCACATAATGTGCCATATTAGGCTGCATAATGTTTTTTTTTTCTTTCCATAGAATTCCAGTGGCCCGGTCCATAAGGGAGCAGCGTAAGACCCCTCCATCAAGAAAAAAGCTCTTGACCCACATTTCTTGGAAGTTTTCAGGGCATGGCCACTCAGTCCACTACAGAAACCTCACAAATGCAAGATATTGCAGCAGGAGCAGCCCTGTGCATCTTCAGCTCCGTTTTTGTACCTTGGATTTTAGTTTCCTCTCAGTGTCTTCCAGTTCGGAGATGCGACCCAACATCTCTGCCACCCAACTTACCATATTGCATAAATCTTGGAGGAGGAGTGTTACATCTAGCACCATATCACCAATTTTAACCTGGGGCACTGATACTTCACCAGGGGGTGGTGAAAATGCCCACACCAGTCCACGGTGGGTGAATTCCACTGGCCTGTCATGTGTACCACAGTTCAGATGTTGAGAAACAGGTGGCAGACTGTTAGATGTCAACACAGCCTGTATCACTCTCAGCTTGTAGACCTAGCTCACCAGCCTTGCTAACCTCAAGTGGTATAGGCAGAACGCCCCTGCCCCAAAATGCATGGTTTAGAGTGACAGAGACAGCGTCTAGTGCTGCTTGATGAACAAGGCCAGTAGCAGTAGCTACTGAACGGTTGCGCGGGGGGGTGTTAAAGAGGGATGGGGGAGAGAGTTCAAAATAAAAAAAATTTAAAACCACTTACCTGGATGGGGCTGGCTGGCCGCCGCCTTTCCTCCGTCTTCTTCCTAGCTTCTATGGAAGCAGGAAGCACCCAGGCTCCCCTGAGCCAATCACAACACTGCAATGCAGCAATGCAGCGTTGTGATTGGTCTGAGTGCTTTAGCGGAGGATCTGTCACTAAACAAGGCCATTAACGTCTTTCTCCCCGGGGCATGAACTCACCTGCAGCTGCAGTGCACCCTTCCACCCCATTAGACACCCCCACTCTTCACTGGGATCAACTAGGGCCAAAGGTGCCCATCCGAGAGCCCAGCTCCACATAGTTCCTCTCAGCGTTGCGGTGGAACCTCCTCGATATTGCAATGCAGAGAGGGGTGTGCGGCCACAATCTCAAGGATCCCGGGGGTTGGGAAGAGAAGCAGGAGCAGTGCTGTTATCTACCCAGGCCAGCACAATAATTGCAAAAATGGGCACCACACTGACAGTGGATTACAGATCCCCTTCCCCATCTCATGTAGCCCTACCATCTTAGCCGTGTGGGCCCACCACCCTCTGAGAATTAAATCCGACCTATGCTGTCACATAGCGATTCTTTTCCACTCCACACACTGCTCCTTTGGACCATGAGAACAAGATATGATGATTTCTGGTTCCAGGGGATATGAGGCAAGATAGGATGTTGCAGGATTCCCAGTGCTGACATGGGAGCGCTAGCAATGCGTGCCCGCCATGTCATGCTGCTGATCAAAAAACAAGAGGGGCGCTATGGTCGTTTGCGTTATTCACACACACTCATTGGCATTGAATGGCACGTAATTTGTAACGTGGTATACTGGCGGAATTTTGGGAATTTCACCTAACAAGCACAACATGGAATTCCAGAAATTAAGCAAATTGCACCTCTGTAATTTAAATTTACCCCGGGCCTAGTTGTATATCAGAATATTATATATGTAAATATTGTCTGACATAACTTTGTGTCCTAAATTTCATTTACTAAAATGCTAGCCCATTGAGTGTAGAATTTCTATTATTTACTGCAACAAAGCAATATTTTTGTAGGTACTATTGTGACAATGATATTCTAGTTTTAAACTGCTTAGAAGCAGGTGATTTGTATCCCTAGGTGGGTTAATGGCATACACCTTGGGGGAGATTAGAAAGAGGTGGCAAGATAGAAGAGGAGGGTCAATAATAGGTTTTTCTTTTTAAAGGTAACATCTGTGTGGTGAACCCTGGTGGTGTAACTGGATCATGTGTCCAACTAATCCCTGATAGAACAGCTAATCTTCGTCATCATGTACCAGTGAAGCTGCTAGGCTTTTCAGTTCCTGAGACCAGAATCGTCAGGCCAGATAAGGTTTACTTATCTGTACATGCACAAACTGGTATCAGCTCATAAAAAAAGACTCCAGTGCCCAATACCATCTTGAATATCCATCAAACACACAGGGTCAAGTGCCACAAATACAGCAAAACATGCACACTGGCACAAAGGTAGCAAAACACTTGCATGTGAAACCCCAGGAAAGCATGAAGCTGAAGGCAGGCAGGGTTCCTCAAATGGGAAACATCCATTACAATGATAGCATTATATCGTAATGCCTGTACAATGCAGCAATTACAACGACAGTGCCATTACAACGCGTGCCATTACACCACATGCTATTATATCAAGAATTAAGATAAGTGTTTAGGTGAGTACTTTCAAATATTTTTTTGTAGTGGGTTCTGGGTGGGGTTTTTTATTAATACTTATGTATTAATTCTAATACTTGGGTATTAATACATATTGATTTTAATATTATATTTTAAGTGATTTATTAATATTTAAAAATAATGTTTATGAGGGTGCGACCCTTTTTCTGAGACACGGAATGTGAGGGAAGTAGGGGTTTTGGGTGCGGAAGTTTAGTTATACTCAGGTACTATTTTTAAATACTTGCTGATTAATACATATTGATATTAATATTATTTTTAAATAATATAATATTAATTAAATATAGCATTTATCAGTGTGTGACAGGCTTTCACTGCCATTGGATGCAAGAAAAATAGGTGAGAAGGGTGGGGGAGTGTGATAATATCAAATAGAAAAATATTTTGGGGATGGGGTGAGTAGTTTTTAAAATAGATGAATTATTAGAGTAAAATTTATATATAATAATAAAATATAATATTTGAAAAAGATAAACAGGGTAATATGCACATTACAATTTTTTTTAAAATCCTGATATTATTTAAAGACACATTTATTCCTAAATAAATAGGACACAAAAGTATTTTGTAAAAAATATTTTAAAAAAATAAATATATATAACAGTGAAATATATTTATTTAAAAATAAATATAAAGATGTTAAAGTATATAATATTTTTTTAAATGTAAACTTTTTCAAAATAGTACATTAGCATTTTTTTAACATACTTTTGAGATATTTCTCACATTTTTCAATTGAAGTGAATGGGTGAAATAGACCTTTTTAGGTCTCGCCTGAGCCAGCGCATGCGCTGCACTGCGAGACATTTAGTAAGTGGGTTTTCAAAGTGCTACCACAGGCTTTTGCTGGCCTCAAGCTTGCAGTTACGCGCGCATGCACGCGCGCAGCCGCCATCTGCCTTTCTGTCATGGGTCATTAAGCCTTCCAGCGTGTGAATTATGCTCCTCCACCCCCTTGCTCTCTGCTATCACTACCCCCTCCCTTCTCCCCTCCCTTCTCGTCAGCTTCATGGCAGCACGTGAATCATGCTCCTCCACCCCCTTGCTCTCTGCTATCACTACCCCCCTCCCTTCTCCCCTCCCTCCTCGTTAGCTTCATGGCTCATTAAGTGATCGCGATCGCGGGCACCCTTACAGCCCGCGATCACGATCACTTTCACTTTGACGGCCGCCTGTGTCCCCGTTGCACTCAGGATTCCCACACTTTTCTTATTACACTTCTACCGCTGCCTGGCAGGTTCACCAAGTGACAGGGACATTACTACCATTGTCACCTGCCGTTGGAAACATCAAGATGTGTTTACCCACTGCCTTTGTGCACTTACGCAATCCACCATATGGAGTGTCTGTTGCGTTTTGTTTTGAATGAAAATCAACAAATAGCACTCTAAAAGAAGCAAACATTAATCAGAATACACCTAGATTACGGAATCCCAGTTCAAAACTAAACGGTGGCGTCGCGGCTCATCTAGTGCAAGTCTGCCACCTAGTGGTCACCAGAACCAACAGCAATAAACCAGGGCCTCAGGCTGACGATGAAATAATTACCACTGACATCCAAAGCGTGTACCCGCAAACAAACAGACGTTCGATATCAGTTTATTTAGCATGCTTCATGAAGGCATTTGGCACTAGATAACAAATAAAAAGGTTTGAAAAAAACAACAAAAACTTAGATTGCACCTGCAAACACGGGCTATGTTCGTACTGGCTGTGCAGAAGAAGAGCATCGTGTACTATAATCAAAGTGCTACATAAGCATGCCTCCCTTAAGTAGAATTATACTAAAGTGTGTTTGCACTGTTCGTGAATCCTGTGTAAAACCACCTTTCCTCCGTTTGCTCTGTCAGAGATGCACACACAATACTCAAGAGTGCATATGACCTAGAGTGGTTATATCCGTTACATACATCTGAGATCCATTTTCAAGCTGCTCTGTTCTCGGCCCTGCTTGCCTTGCTGAAAGAACACATTATTTACAGGCGTGCCTTGCCTTTGCCCAGGACTTAAAAACTGCAAGTTGGGTAGCAGGAGGATATCATAAAGAAGGTTGGATCTTACAGGTTGTTTACTAGGCACTTTGAACCACAGTACTGCCATGTATGACTATGTAAGCTGGTGTTCTGGTTAAGCACATTAACGGTACTCAATCGATCGCTCTGAGAAGGTTGGTTCTAGCTAGTACTCAATCACGTGACGCGTGTTATAGAATCTCAGCAACAAGCGCTTAACACACTGATCCACCTTGTGGGCTGGGTTGTAATTTAGACACATTTAAGCGGTAGTACGACTCCGATTCATTGCCTTTATTACCTCGTTAATCAATGACATCCCCAGATGCATTACCTGTCCGATTTTAGGAATACTTTGAGGTTTTTCTATTCCCCTAGTCCACAACTACTGCCTCAAACGGACCTATTGTGAATCAGTATCACAGGCACAGTCTGCATGCAACCTTCCCAGAGCTCTAATGTATCAGCGAGAGCGTTTAATTCACTTGACGCTAAAGAGAAGTGAATTTGGCGAGACACTTGGGTCTGATTTTTCTAGAGGTCAAAGGTGTAAGGTGGCGATTAGACGGTGTCTTGGCGCACCCTATACCTATTCCACGCCGGCAAAGACGGGTACTTCTCAGCCTTAAATAAGTGGTACCGATGAGGAGAAACCAAGCTTGGAACACCCTTCTTAACTATTCTCTCAGTACTCAAATAAAGGTCCATGCGCTACAACCACAAGCACATTCTGTTTCCCTCTCAAGCTCCTACTCAACGTGCACAACAACAGTGCCTAATTTGTAAACCATTAAGTGCCGGGGCCCTCATAGTATGCCATTCTTCTCATCAGTCACCTTCCTTCTGCCTCTTAATTTTCTTCCCCTCACTCTCCTACCTTATTCCTCATTCTCCTCTTTTCCCCACTTTCCTACCTTATACCTCACACTACAACTCTCCTCACTCACTTCCTTTATACATCACAATACACTTCTCCTTCTCACTCTTCTACTTTAAACCTCATGCTGCTCTTCTCATCACTCTACATTACTTATACCTCACACTACTCTTCCCTTCTCCCACCTTCCTTATATCTCATGCTATTCTTCTCCTCACTTTCCTTCCTTATACCTCATACTGATCTTCACTCCTCACTCTCCTTCCTCATATCTCACCCTACTCTTCTCCTCACTCTTTCCTTACACCTCACACTACTTTTCTGTTCACTCTACATCCTTTAACTCACACTACTCTTCTCCTCACTCTCCTTCCTTATTCCTCACACTTCTCTTCTCCCCACTCTCCTTCCTTATACCTCACACTGCACGTCTACTCCTCTCTCATTCCTTATTCTTCACACTACTCTTCTCATCACTCTACATCTTTATACCTCACACTACTCTTCTCCTCACTCTCATTCCTTATACCTCACACTGCTCTTCAACTCATCACTCTCCTTCTTTATAACCTATACCACTCTTCTCCTCCTCAGTCTCGTTCCATATATCTCACACTACTCTTCTCCTCCTCACACCCTTTCCTTATACTTCACACTACTCTTCTCATCACTCTACATCCTAATACCTCACACTACTCTTCTCCTCATTCTCCTTCCTTATACCACACACTGCTCTTCTCCTCCTCACTCTCATTCCTTATACCTCACACTGCTCTTCTCTTCACTCAACATCCTTATACATCACCCTACTCTTCTCCTCCTCATTCTACTTCCTTATACCTCACACTACTTTTCTCATTACTCTACATCCTTATACCTCACACTATTCTTCTCACTCCCCTTCCTTATACCTCATACAACTCTTCTACTCATCACTCTCCTTTTTATACCTCACACTACTCTTCTCCTCCCCACTCTCCTTTATTCTTCACACTACTCTTCTCATCACTCTACACCCTTATACCTCACACTACTCATCTCCTCATCACTCTCCTTTCTTATATCTCATACTACTCTTCTACTCCTCACTCTCCTTCCTTATACCTCACACTACTCTTCTCATCACTCTACATCCTTGTACCTCACACTACTCTTCTCCTCACTCCCCTTCCTTATACCTCACACTGCTCTTTTCCTCCTTACTCTCCTTTCTTATAGATCATACTACTCTTCTCCTCCTCACTCTCCTTCCTTAATCCTCACACTACTCTTCTCATCCCTCTACACCCTTATACCTCACACTACTCATCTCCTCATCACTCTCCTTTCTTATATCTCATACTACTCTTCTACTCCTCACTCTCCTTCCTTATACCTCACACTACTCTTCTCATCACTCTACACCCTTATACCTCACATTACTCTTCTCCTCATCACTCTCCTTTCTTATATCTCATGCTACTTTTCTTCTCCACACTCTCATTCCTTATATCTTACGCTATTCTTCTCCTCCTCACTCTCCTTCCTTGTCCCTCATGCTGCTGTTCTCCTCACTCTCTATCCTTATACCTCACACTACTCTTCTCCTTCTCACCACCACAGCATCACTCAGGGCCACCACAGGATCACTCACCTTCACCACACATCACTCAGCACCACCACAGCATCACTCAGGAACACCACAGCATCACTCAGTACCACAACAGCATCACTATGCGCTACCACAGCATCACACAGCGCCACCACAGCATCACTCAGCACCAACACAGCATCACTCAGTACCACCACAGCATCACTCAGTACCACCACAGCATCATTATGCGCTACCACAGCATCACTCAGCACCATCTCAGCATCACTCAGCACCACCACATCACTCAGCACCACCACAACATCAGTCAGCGCCACCACAGCATCACTCAACAGCACCACAGCATCACTCAGCACCACCACAGCATCACTCAGCACCACAACAACATCACTCAGGGGCACCACAACATCACTCAGCGCCACCACAACATTACTCAGTGCAACTACAGCAACACTCAGCACCACGACAGCATCAGTCAGCACCACCACAGCATCACTCAGGGCCAGCACAGCATCACTCAACGCCACAACAGCATAACTCAGGGCCAGCACAGCATCACTCAACGACACCACAGCATCACTCAGTGCTTCTTACACTTTTTAATTACAACTTCTCAGCATGCTGCACAGCAGCCACACTTCTCTACAGCACAGCTTAGAAACATTGCCAAAGTCAATAGCTCTACCTAAACACTTATAAGGCCCCCCAATGCATAGCCAATAGGTCTCGCTTTTGGGGCCTTATAGGTATTTAGTTATGCAGCACAATATCCTTGGTGCAACAACATCAACTGTTGCATGGCTAAACACTTATAAGGTCCCAAAGGCGAGACCTATTGGCTATGCCAATGCTTGTTTCTTTTTACTTTTGCTGATGAGGTACGCGGTTCTGTGTTTGTTTCTACAGTCGGTGGAACATTGCGGTCAAGATCGGAAGGAAGGAAGAGCTCTGGTCAGGTAAGATTTTTTTTAATTATTTAATATAGTTTATGGTGGCATAGTGTATTGTAAGGAGAGAGAGGGAGGTAGTTTGATAGATGTTAGGGTTGAGAAGTATGTTTTGTGTTTTTAATCACTATCTTGTTCCTAATCAGGTAACAGTTCTATTTCTATGCCCACGTCGGGTTGATTGCTTTTTTACAGTTTTGGTTGAAAAAAAAAATTGTATGTGGATACATTTATTAATATTCTTTTTTTTAAAATCAAAGTGTAAAGCAAGCAATTTTTTTTTACAGTTTTTGCTGCGTCACATTTTTTTGAAAATAGATCATATCCATGGATGTTAGACCACGCGCAATTTTGGCGAACAGAGATTGCATGGATAGCCGAACAGATATATCAGAGATTTTGGAAATTTTGCTAATGGATTATAACTTAATGCAGGAAAATTTCAGGTTGTTTAAAATTGAATTTTGTAACACTTTGGAGAGAAAATCGATCGAGAGAGGATTGCAACAATGGATTTCTCGCTGCGTTTTTTGCCAAATCTTTTACATTTTTCTGGGGGGATGCGTTTTTTAAGTTTACACAGTATATTTTGCAGCACTGTGTTTGTTGTAAAATATGGCAATGCCAATCTGTGTCTCTTTTGATAGTTTTGGATTGGAAACTGGATTATGGCTTTTCTGCTTTGGATATTTGGTGAGCTGGAGACTTTTTGTGAACTTTGGAATTTTTCAAAATAAGAAGAGTTGAAAAAAAAGACAGCTTCAGGTAGGATGACCCAATTTTTTTCTGGGTTTGCAAACATTATTTTGAAAAATGCCAAATTATTTTTATTTTTAAATTTGCAAAACAGGCAAGTAAGATAGAATAGGTGTTAGTGATAGTAAAAATGTAGTATGTGTGCAATATTGTCTAGGTAGTCTGAAGCCACCATCAACGAAAACTGTTGAATTTGTCCCAATAGTCTCTCAGACATTTATTTTGTTCTTTTGGAAATTCGTGTGTTCAGACTACCAGTCAATGATTGCGCTATTCTCATTTCTTGGAAACTTTTCTCCTTCTTCAAAATTTCCAAAGGTTTGGGTGAGGTTTTCCGATTGATTTATTGAAGGAGTTGTGCCATCCCTCTATGGCATTATTGGTCTTTGCTCCTCTTTCTAAGCAGGTCATGTAACAGTTCCACCACTTCACAGGAAACCTTGGATTCCTTCTCTGACCCGACCTGCTTAGATGGCCAATCCATGTGTCCTCAAAGTAATTTAGTAGGGCGCCTAATTTGTCTTCATTTGTAGTAAAATAGTCAGATTCAGTGATTGATGTGTAGGACTCATCCACACAGTCAGGAGGAACAAAGCACAAGGCAGTTCGTTTTTTTAACTCAAATTGCATTTTGCTGTCTGATATGTAATCCTCAACTAAGGATGTTTTTTGAATTTTTCGCCAAAATGCCTGTGAAAAGTGAAAAAAACATCCTTGAATTTGGGTTTCAGGATGCATTTTGGTTATGGAATTAATCATTGATAATTCAAAATCAATTATCTCTTTTCTAGGACTTATATTTTGTGTTTTAGATTTTAGCACTGTTAAAAATTCAGTTGAGGGTTGCTTATCAGGAAGTAAACTGTACACTAAGGGAACTACAGTGTTATTAATGTAGGCGTGAATAGTATATATTTGGGTGAATGGATGGGGTGTGGATTTTACCATCTCATCCATCCTCCAAATATCACTAGTATCCAATTTTGCAAGGTTACGGGGTGTGCTAAAGATTAGTATTCTTTTTAGAGTGTTTTTGTTGTCATGCAAAAGAAAGATTTCATTAGTAACCGTAACATTTAGTTCTGGAGGAATGTTAATATCAGAGTATGTTTGGGATGTTATATGTTGAGGGTTACTTGCCTGTTTTTTCCTCCATATAATTCTGTGTAAGTTTGGTATTGTGGGCATAGAACTCACTAGATGTATAGGAATATGTTTGAATAATTCCCTCAAAACTGCACCACAGGATTCATTGGAGGTGGATGCAAGTTCTTTCATTTGGTTAATGTTTTCTCTAACCTCTATCTCCATTGCAGAGGCAGAGTGGTTGTGCTCTGCGGTTCTTTCAACAGTGTCACCAAGAGTAACCGCTCTGCCTCTGCAATGGGATGAGTAATATTGCACACACCTCCAATGACTCCTGGGCTCAGTTAATTTCTCCTTACAATAAAGGTACCAAACCTGCTTTCGGAGTTGATTTCCTCTTTGGGATTTCACATAGGTGGCTTGTCTTCCTGATGCCATTATGTCTATATTTGTAAAAGAGGGAGGACAAGAGTTTTTGTGTTAAATTTTGTTACATTTATGCTTACCCTGTAAAGAAAATGTTGGCAGTTTTACATGTTTGAGTACATATATTTAAAACTACATGTTTTACAATGTTTTTCAGTAATTATATACTTTTGTAAATAGTAATTGTTTATGGTATAACCTACAAAAAAATATGGTTAATAGTTGATTGGTGCTTTAGTGAATTTTCGAAGAACTTCTTCTTTAATAAATAGTTGGATTTATATTTTGCCAGAATTCATTTTCTAATGTGGTTTGTTGTCGATTCCTGTTAAAAGATACAGAGGCATTTTATATAGTAAAGGGGGTATGCCTCACCTTAGTAAGGTTGCTTTGTTTGCTTGTTTGTCATTTGATGGTCCTGTTCGGTATCTTCAGCTGTTTTTGCTAATTTGTTTTTCTCCCTTTGGGGTGATGTTGGATAGGTCTAAAAGGAAATGTATATTTTTAATGATCTATGTTTGTTTGGTTTTCTGTAAAGAAATGGGTTGGTTAGTTTTGGTTGCAATATTAGCTTTTGAAATATTTTACCTGTGAAAGGCTTTCTTCTTTGTGAAGAAGGGTTGAAGAAGATGTTTTCTAATCCAGTTGATGAATTTGATTCTATTGATTTTATATGGACTTAATTGAAGCTGTGTAGAAAAAAAAATAATCACTGTTTGTATTCAGTTTTTTATTGTTTATATTTCATAAAGCAAGAAGTGAACAACACATTTTGCGAGTGAAGCACACTTTGGATTTACAATTCTAATTATGCTCCACACCACTGAGTAGCACTTTTCCTGAGGCAAACACTCTGTCATGATAGAATATTAATTTTGGTGCTCAGCACTGGGCAGCACCTTCTCTGAGGCAAACACTTTGTGGAGTTAGAATAGTAATTTTGCCCCCCACCACTGACCAGCAGCTTCCCTGAGGCAAACACCTGGTGGAGTTAGAATATTAATTTTGCTCCCCACCACTGACCAGTACCTTTCTTGAGGCAAACACCCCTGCGGAGTTAGAATAGTAATTTTGCCCCCCTCCAATGACCAGCAACTTCCCTGGGGCAACCACCCGTTGGAGTTAGAATAGTAAATTTGCACCCCACCACTGAGTAAATTTGCCCCACCACTGACCATCAGGTTCCCTGAGGCAAACACCCCGCGGAGTTGGAATAGTAATTTTGCCACCCTCCACTGACCAACTTCTTTAAGGAGTGAAACAGCCTGAAGAAATAAAATAGTAATTTTTCCCTTCAACACTGACCAACACACCTTCATTGAGGGAAACACTCTTTTCAGTTTAAGTTGTTATTTTGCCTTATAGTACTTATTATAATCTGACAGAAAATACACTGTTTAATTTCAAAATGATTTTTTTTTACATTATCGAGTAAACATACTGATGGATTTTTAAAATAATTTGTTTTTAAATTGATAGATGTATGTCTCTGTTTAAAATCTTTGAACGTGTTTAAATAAAAATCATGTTATAGCGGGAGTTTTTAAAAACTTTTATATTAAATTAATATTTAGTAAAATGTTCACTTACTTTTGATAGTAGATGAGTAATGCTTTGCTGTTTGGCTCTATCTGTATTTGGTAGATCTGTTAATTTAAATTTGGTAAATAATTTTACTTTATGTTTGTTATGTAATTATTTTTTATGTAAATGTCTTTTGTATGAAACTTAAAGTTGTACTTACTTTAGACAGTAGATGGCAGTGTGTAATGTTGAAGCTCTCAAATTTTTCCTCGTACTAAAGATGCGTGTGGTTACTCCAAAAGGCAGTGTACCACTGAACACAAAATAGTGGTCGGCTCCATTTATACGTTTGTTTGGTGCTTATGATTTTTTTTAACCCCTTCGATGCTCATGACGGTATGGTTCCGTCATGAGCATCGGTGCCCCTGTGCTCATGACGGAACCATTCCGTCATGAGGCCAGAGGCACGAAATCCCTCTGCTGCAGACAGCAGAGGGATTTCCTTTTCTCCCCCACAGCCTCGGGAGCTGGGGAAGAGCTTCCCCAGCTCCCGAGGCCCCCTCCTTTCAGTGAAATGAAGATCAGCGCGCACGTAGCGCTGACTTCATTTCACTGAAAACGAAACTAAAATGAGCCTTTAGGCTCATTTCAGTTTCACTTTCTACGTGCTCAGGGTGCTATCTCAGCCCCCTGAGCACGTAGAAAGACGGAGAGGTATCATTGGAAAGGGGAGAATCTCCCTTTCCAATGGTACCCCTCCCCAGTGGATCCCTGCTTGGGGATCGCCCCAGGAGGGCTATCCCCAAGCAGGGATCCACCCACTAAGGCACCAAGGAGGGGGGAGCGGCCCCTTGGGCAAGGGCTTTTGCTCCCCCCCAAAAAATTGCCATTGTTCAGTCTTTCTGCCCCCCCTGGGGGGCAGATGGGAGCAGTAGCCCCCAATCTGCCCCCCCGGGGGGGCAGAAAGCCCACTAGACACCAGGGATTTTTATTAGGTGCATTTTTTTCAGGGTGGGGGCTGCCCGAAACGGGCACGCCAATGCCCCCACCCCCAGCCACCATTACAGCCTTTCTGCCCCCCCCAAGTGGGCAGAAAGCCCACTAAACACCAGGGATTTTTTGGGACGCATTTTTTTTTAGGGTGGGGGCTGCCCGAAACGGGCACGCCAATGCCCCCACCCCCCGCTACCATTACAGCCTTTCTGCCCCCCCGGGGGGGGCAGAAAGCCCACTAAACGCCAGGGATTTTTTTTTGTGTAATTTTTTTTAGGGTGGGGGCTGCCCAAAACGGGCACGCCAATGCCCCCACCCCCATCACCATTACAGCCTTTCTGCCCCACCCTGGGGGGCAGATGGGGGCTGTAGCCCCCAATCTGCCACCCCGGTGGGGCAGAAAGCCCACTAAACGCCAGGGATTTTTTTTTGTGCAATTTGTTTTAGGGTGGGGGCTGCCCAAAATGGGCACGCCAATGCCCCCACCCCTGTCACCATTACAGCCTTTCTGCCCTGCCCTGGGGGGCAGACGGGGGCTGTAGCCCCCAATCTGCCCCCCCGGTGGGGCAGAAAGCCCACTAAACACCAGGGATTTTTTTTGTGCAATTTTTTTTAGGGTGGGGGCTGCCCAAAATGGGCACGCCAATGCCCCCACCCCGCCGCCACCATTACAGCCTTTCTGCCCCCCCTGGGAGGCAGATGGGGGCAGTAGCCCCCAATCTGCCCCCCTGGGGGGGGCAGAAAGCCCACTAAACGCCAGGGATTTTTTTGTGTGCTATTTGTTTTAGGGTGGGGGCTGCCCAAAATGGGCACGCCAATGCCCCCATGCCCTTGCCACCATAACAGTCTTTCTGCCCCCCCGGGGTGGCAGAAAGCCCACTTGACGGCAGGGATTTTTTTTGCAATTTTTTTTAGGGTGGGGGCTGCCCGAAGTGGGCACGCCAATGCCCAAATCCCGCCACCATTACAGCCTTTCTGCTCCCCCTGGTCTCCCGATAAAAATGGTACCTCACACGCGTGGGTGGGGCAAGTACCCGCGACAGGCAAGGGCCCAAAACCTAGTGAGGCGACATCAAAATTACCTATCACAAACCAACCTGGTTTCATGGGGAGTCCCATGAGTTTTGGCCCGGGTTCGGCGGCCAGCTAGGGAAACCTACCAAACCCACACATTTCTGAAAACTAGACACCCGGGGGATTCCAGGGAGGTATGGCTTGCGTGGATCCCCCAAAGTTTTCTTACCCAGAAACCTGAAATTTTGCTGAAAAAAAATCACTTTTTTCACACATTTTTGTGTGGGAAAGTTGTGGCATCACCGGGCTGAAACAAATTTCCTACCACCCAGTGTTCCCCCAGGTCTCCCGATAAAAACGGTGCATCACTCGGGTGGGAGGCCCAAGTACCCGCGACAGGCAAGGGCCCAAAACGTATTGAGGCGACATCAAAATTGCCTATCAGAAGACGACCTGATTTTGCAAGGGGGTCCCATGACTTTTGGCCCGGGGCTCGGCGGCCACCTAGAGAAACCTACCACACCCACACATTTCTGAAAACTAGACACCCGGGGGATTCCAGGGAGGTATAGCTTGCGTGGATCCCCCAACGTTTTCTTACCCAGAATCCCCTGCAAACCTGAAATTTTACTGAAATAAATCACTTTTTTCACACATTTTTGTGTGGGAAAGTTGTGGCATCACGAGGCTGACACAAATTTCCTATCACTCAGCGTTCCCCCAGGTCTCCCGATAAAAATGGTGCCTCACTCGGGTGGGAGGCCCAAGTACGTGCGACAGGCAAGGGCCCAAAACGTATTGAGGCAACATCAAAATTGCCTATCGGAAAACGACCTGGTTTTGCAAGGGGGGTCCCATGACTCTTTGGCCCGGGGCTCGGCGGCCACCTAGGGAAACCTAGCAAACCCACACATTTCTAAAAAGTAGACACCCGGGGATTCCAGGGAGGTATGGCTTGCGTGGATCCACCAACGTTTTCTTACCCAGAATCCCCTGCAAACCTGAAAGTTTGCTGAAAAAAATCACTTTTTTCACACATTTTCGTGTGGGAAAGTTGTGGCATCACCAGGCTGACACAAATTTCTTACCACCCAGCGTTCCCCCAGGTCTCCCGATAAAAATGGTGCCTCACTCGGGTGAGAGGCCCAAGTACCCGCAACAGGCATGGGCCCAAAACGTATTGAGGCAACATTGAAATTGCCTATCACAAAATGTTTTGGGCCCGTGCCTGTCGCGGGTACTTGGGCCTCCCACCCGAGTGAGGCACCATTTTTATCGGGAGACCTGGGGAACGCTGGGTGGTAGGAAATTTGTGTCATCCCGATGATGCCACAACTTTCCCACACAAAAATGTGTGAAAAAGTGATTTTTCAGCAAAATTTCAGGTTTGCAGGGATTCTGGTAAGAAAACGTTGGGGGATCCACGCAAGCCATACCTCCTGAATCCCAGGTGTCTACTTTTCAGAAATGTGTGGGTTTGCTAGGTTTCTCTAGGTGGCCGCCAGCCTGAGCCAAAAGTCATGGGACCCCTTGCAAAACCAGGTCGTCTTCTGATAGGCAATTTTGATGTCAGCCTCAATACGTTTTGGGCCCATGCCTATTGCGTGGTACTTGGGCCTCCCATCCGAGTGAGGCACCATTTGTATCGGGAGACCTGGGGGACGCTGGGTGGTAGGAAATTTGTGTCAGCCCGGTGATGCCACAACTTTCCTACACAAAAATGTGTGAAAAAGTGACTTTTTCAGCAAAATTTCAGGTTTCTGGGGATTCTGGGTAAGAAGCGTTAGAGGATCCACGCAAGCCATACCTCCCTGGAATCCCAGGTGTCTACTTTTCAGAAATGTGTGGGTTTGCTAGGTTTCCTAGGTGGCCGCCGAGCCCCAGGCCAAAGTCATGGGACCCCTGCAAAACCAGGTCGTCTTCTGATAGGCAATTTTGATGTCGCCTCAATACGTTTTGGGCCCATGCCTGTTGCGGGTACTTGAGCCTCCCACCCGAGTGAGGCACCATTTGTATCGGGAGACCTGGAGAACGCTAGGTGGTAGGAAATTTGTGTCAGCCCGGTGATGCTACAACTTTCCTAAACAAAAATGTGTGAAAAAAGTGACGTTTTCAGCAAAATTTAAGGTTTCTGGGGGATTCTGGGTAAGAAAATGTTGGGGGATCCACGCAAGCCATACCACCCTGGAATCCCCCGGGTGTCTTCTTTTCAGAAATGTGTGGGTTTGGTAGGTTTCCCTAGGTGGCCGCCGAGCCCCGGGCCAAAGAGTCATGGGACCCCCTTGCAAAACCAGGTCGTTTTCTGATAGGCAATTTTGATGTTGCCTCAATACGTTTTGGGCCCTTGCCTGTCGCGTGCACTTGGGCCTCCCAGCCGAGTGAGGCACCATTTTTATCGGGAGACCTGGTGGAACGCTGGGTGGTAGGAAATTTGTGTCATCCCGGTGATGCCACAACTTTCCCACACAAAAATGATTGAAACAAGTGATTTTTTTCAGCAAAATTTCAGGTTTGCAGGGGATTCTGGGTAAGAAAACGTTGGTGGATCCCCGCAAGCCATACCTCCCTGGAATCCCCGGGTGTCTACTTTTCAGAAATGTGTGGGTTTGCTAGGTTTTCCTAGGTGGCCGCCGAGCCCCGGGCCAAAAAGTCATGGGACCCCCTTGCAAAACCAGGTCGTCTTCTGATAGGCAATTTTGATGTCGCCTCAATACGTTTTGGGCCCTTGCCTGTCGCGCGTACTTGGGCCTCCCACCCGAGTGAGGCACCATTTTTATCGGGAGACCTGGGGGAACGCTGGGTGGTAGGAAATTTGTGTCAGCCCGGTGATGCCACAACTTTCCCACACAAAAATGTGTGAAAAAAGTGATTTTTTCAGCAAAAGTTCAGGTTTGCAGGGGATTCTGGGTAAGAAAACGTTGGTGGATCCACGCAAGCCATACCTCCCTGGAATCCCCCGGGTGTCTACTTTTCAGAAATGTGTGGGTTTGCTAGGTTTTCCTAGGTGGCCGCCGAGCCCCGGGCCAAAAAGTCATGGGACCCCCCTTGCAAAACCAGGTCGTCTTCTGATAGGCAATTTTGATGTCGCCTCAATACGTTTTGGGCCCTTGCCTGTCGCGCGTACTTGGGCCTCCCACCCGAGTGAGGCACCATTTTTATCGGGAGACCTGGGGGAACGCTGGGTGGTAGGAAATTTGTGTCAGCCCGGTGATGCCACAACTTTCCCACACAAAAATGTGTGAAAAAAGTGATTTTTTCAGCAAAATTTCAGGTTTGCAGGGGATTCTGGGTAAGAAAACGTTGGTGGATCCACGCAAGCCATACCTCCCTGGAATCCCCCGGGTGTCTAGTTTTCAGAAATGTGTGGGTTTGCTAGGTTTCCCTAGGTGGCCGCCGAGCCCCGGGCCAAAAAGTCATGGGACCCCCCTTGCAAAACCAGGTCGTCTTCTGATAGGCAATTTTGATGTCGCCTCAATATGTTTTGGGCCCTTGCCTGTCGCGGGTACTTGGGCCTCCCACCCGAGTGAGGCACCATTTTTATCAGGAGACCTGGGGCAATGCTGGGTGGTAGGAAATTTGTGTCAGCCCGGTGATGCCACAACTTTCCCACACAATAATGTGTGAAAAAAGTGATTTTTTCAGCAAAATTTCAGGTTTCTGGGGGATTCTGGGTAAGAAAACATTGGGGGATCCACGCAAGCCATACCTCCCTGGAATCTCCCATGTGTCTACTTTTCAGAAATGTGTGGGTTTGATAGGTCTCCCTAGGTGCCGGCAGAGCTAGGGTTCAAAAACTACAGCCAGGCACTTTGCCAAAAAGGTCATTTTTCACAGTGAAATTGGGGTGTGTCCACGTTGCGTTTTGCGTCGTTTCCTGTTGCGGGCACTAGGCCTACCCACACAAGTGAGGTGCCATTTTTCTCAGAAGACTTTGGGGAATGTGGGGTGGGTGGAATTTTGTGGATCCATGCAGATTCCAGAACTTTCCACCACAGAAAAGCGAGGAAAATGTTGTTTTTTTATACTTTTTTAGGTTTGCAAGGGATTCTGGGTAACAGAACCTGGTGAGAGCCAGTAAAGTCACCCCATCCTGGATTCCCCTGGGTGTCTAGTTTTCAAAAATGTATAGGTTTGCTAGGTTTCCCTAGGTGCCGGCAGAGCTAGGGTTCAAAAACTACAGCTAAGCACTTTGCAAAAAAAGGGTCATTTTTCACTGTGAAAATGTGGTGTGTCCACGTTGTGTTTTGTGCTGTTTCCTGTCGCGGGCACTAGGCCTACCCACACAAGTGAGGTACCATTTTTCTCGGAAGACTTTGGGGAATGCGGGGTGGGTGGAATTTTGTGGATCCACGCAGATTGCAGAACTTTCCACCACAGAAAAGTGAGGAAAATGTGTTTTTTTTTTGACAATTGTTTAGGTTTGCAAGGGATTCTGGGTAACAGAACCTGGTGAGAGCCAATCAAGTCACCCCATCCTGGATTCCTGTGTGTCTAGATTTCAAAAATGTATAGGTTTGCTAGGTTTCCCTAGGTGCCGGCAGAGCTAGGGTTCAAAAACTACAACTAAACACTTTTCAAAAAAAGGGTCATTTTTCACTGTGAAAATGTGGTGTGTCCATGTTGCGTTTTTCGCTGTTTCCTGTTGCGGGCACTAGGCCTACCCACACAAGTGAGGTACCATTTTTCTCGAAAGACTTTGGGGAACGCGGGGTGGGTGGAAGTTTGTGGATCCACGCAGAATCCAGAACTTTTCACCACAGAAAAGTGAGGAAAATGTGTTTTTTTGACAATTTCTTAGGTTTGCAAGGGATTCTGGGTAACAGAACCTGGTGAGAGCCAGTCAAATCACCCCATCCTGTATTCCCCTGGGTGTCTAGTTTTCAAAAATGTATAAGTTTGCTAGGTTTCCCTAGGTGCCGGCAGAGCTAGGGTTCAAAAACTACAGCTAGGCACTTTGCAAAAAAGGGGTAATTTTTCACTGTGAAAATGTGGTGTGTCCACGTTGCGTTTTGGGCCGTTTCCTGTCGCGGGCAGTAGGCCTACCCACACAAGTGAGGTACCGTTTTTCTCGAAAGACTTTGGGGAACGCGGGGTGGGTGGAATTTTGTGGATCCATGCAGATTCCAGAACTTTCCACCACAGAAAAGTGATGAAAATTTGTTTTTTTGACAATATTTTAGGTTTGCAAGGGATTCTGGGTAACAGAACCAGGTGAGAGCCAGTCAAGTCACCCCATCCTGGATTCCCCTGGGTGTCTAGTTTTCAAAAATGTATAGGTTTGCTAGGTTTCCCTAGGTGCCGGCAGAGCTAGGGTTCAAAAACTACAGCTAGGCACTTTGCAAAAAAAGGGTCATTTTTCACGGTGAAAATGTGGTGTGTCCACGTTGCGTTTTGGGCCGTTTCCTGTCGCAGGCACTAGGCCTACCCACACAAGTGAGGTACCATTTTTATCGGGATACTTAGGGTAACACAAAATTGTAGAGCAACTGTTATTATCTATTGACTTTTGATGTATTTCTGCCTTCCAAATGAAAGACAATGTGTAAAAAAGAAGTCATTTTGAAAAATGTCCTATAATTCTCATGCTAGTATGGGTACTCCCAATTTCGGAAATGTGCAAATATCTACTATTTCAAAACTCTATATTTTGTTCCCATTTCAGAAATACATAGGTGTCTTTCATACCGATTTTTCCATGTATAAATTTTCCCAGAATAATTGCTATATACCCGGTACATAATAAAAAACCATTGCAAGACGCTGCTCAGTTATTGGCTCTGGGTTCGTCGGGTTCTTGGTGAACCTACCAGTCCTATATATTGCCACAACCAGAAAGGTCCAGCGGATGTAACGGTATATTGCTTTCAAATAGCTGTCATAATTAGAAGAAGTTACAGGTGAAAATGTTGACACAAATGGCTGATTTTTTCAACTAATTTTCAATTTTTCCTATATTTAACTGTTTGTTTCTATAAAGAAAACTTGAAGGATCAACACAAATGACCCCTTGCTGAATTCAGAATTGTGTCTACTTTTCAGAAATGTATAGCTTTCTAGGATCCATTATTTCATACCCATTTCTACCATTAACTGGAAGGAGGCTGAAAGCACAAAAAATAGCAAAAATAGACTATGTCCCAGACAAATGCCAAAACTGTGTAAAAAATTGTGGTTTTCTGACAAAAGTCTGCTTGTCCCTGAAAGCTGGGAAGATGGTGATTTCAGCACCACAATCCCTTTTTTGATGCCATTTGCAGGGAAAAAACCAGACGCTTTCATCTGTAGCCCTTTTTTCGCATTTTTCCCCAAAATACCAAAATTTAGCTGTATTTTGGCTAATTTCTGGGTCCCCTCCATGGGAATCCACAAACCCTGGGTACCTTTAGAATCCCCATGATGTTGGGAAAAAAGGACACAAATTTGGCATGGATACGTTATGTGGTCAAAAAGTTACAGGGGCCTAAGCGCGAACTACCCCAAATAGCCAAAAAAAGGCTTAGCAGAGGAGGGGAAAAGGTCTAGCAGCGAAGGGGTTAAAAAGATGTGCTTTGGAATCTATTTTTCTGCATGATGCAGAACCTGAGAGAATGTGTATTTTTTATATTGTGTGTCTGTTTAGAATGGCAGCCATTTTGGGTTCAATGTGGTTAGCTTGATGTAGTGGAAATGATGGAAGGACACCATTTTTGGAGAGTACATGATCTCTAGGATATTACCGTGGAAATAGTGGAAGGACATCCCGTTTTTATGCTTTGTATGTATATCTTGGGTTTGAAAATCAGTGTACACTTTTTTAAAAATTAAAATAGGATTGATATGTATAAATATTTCATTTTTTTTTAAAAAATGCGCGAGTATTATTGTTTTCCATTTTTTTTATGTTTTCAGTGGCTACGCGCATATTTTTGGTGTACGTTTATTATACTTTAATTTTATGCGTTGTAATGGTATTCGTTGTATTGGTGTGCGTTGTAATAGTTTAAGGTGTAATGGCAGTTTTATGTATCTCTAGTAACATGCGTTGTAATGTCTTGTGTTGTCAAAATATGCGTTGTAATGGTAGTCGCGTTGTAAAATCCACATTGTAAAAGTATGCGCTGTGATGGTATGCGTTGTAACTTCATATATTCCCCTCAAATACATCATCATCAAAGCTGAAGACTTCAGTTCTGGGGTCCAAAACTTCATATGGGATACAGCAGGACTGTGTAGCTGCTGCTGCTGCTTCAAAACTGGGGTTGATTTGCTGACTAGCCCCGGTCCAATAGTTATGCCTTTGGACTTTATTCACTTTTTTGGTTCTTGTAATAATCCAAGGCTGGATTCTGTAGTTAGTGAGAGCTCCACAATGCTAAATACCTTCACTGCAAGGTGCTGCTGAAACCATTTCTTTATGGCAAAAAGTTCTGAGTAGGACAAATCTGGACATCTTGTCCATGCACGGTATACCTTGCATGAAGAAACCTCGGCACCTTGTCCAGTTTCTCTGGAGATGAAAATAAAGACTAACTCTCAAATTTATTTAACTTCTGGGAAACTTCCTCTTGGCAGCTCCTACAACCCTCAGTTCCTCAGGGCAAGCTCTTAGGCACCAGGTTTCTCTACAGCCAGCTCTCTGGCTGGTCTTAGTCCAGCGTAATCAACTAGGCATTCTTTGAGTCAGGAGTCCTTCTGCCATTTATGCCCCTGTAGCATCAGTAGGAGGTCAACTGCTTGATCCCCGTAAAACAGTTACAGTCTCCAGGTGCCAGCAGTAATAATGAATCTTTGGATCTTTTGTCTTCCAGTAGTCTAGCAGTCTTTTTTACGTAGATCCAGGAATTTTCTGAGGAAATGTTGGTGAGCTTCCAGTCTTCCTGTCTTATTCTGTGCACTAGCCACTGACTGAAGAATCCTCTAAATCCAATGCTGGAAAATTTGTTACAGAGTTCCCACCTCCTTTAGCAGCCGCTATGAAGATTTTGTTTCCTCCACCAGTGGGAGATCTGTTTTTGGGGCAATAGACAGAAAAGCTTGTAAGTCTCTGGATATGAATGGCTTCTATTCCTGACAGACCTACTTGCCATTTTCACTTCAAAGGAGTAGCTGTGAAAACTGGCATCTGTGGCATCAATTGTGGTATGCCAGTCTCCCTTCTAGATATCTAATCCCTACCAAATGGCGCTGTTAACACTACTCCTGTGTTTCTGATGCTAGTGGCCAGGCCATTGCCTTCCAGGAGGAGGATTTTTAAAAGCCATCAAGGGTGAGAATTTAATTTCTGGAGCAGGGCTGTGAAGCAAAGCAGTTCTAAACCAGTTCACTCCCAGAAAGCACGAGGTATACTTTTATAAAGTTACATTTCCTCTGAACTTATCATAAACTTACTTTCACCAGTGAATTAGATTTTTAAAATGAAGTTGACAATAAATTTGACTACTCTATAATTTTCCTAGTAAAAAATACTTAGGTGGCTTTTATTTATACTAGCTGTGCTCATAGAAAGTCTAAGATGTAGACTTTCAATGCAGCCCAAATATGACATTTACCTTCCATACAACTTGTACATATTCTGTCATGGCCTCACTTGAAAAGGACATTTTCAAAAATGAAATGTCAGTTAGGTTAAACCAATGCACATACATGTATTGGAGAAAAAGAACACACGCTTTGAAAGACAAAATGACGCAGTGTCATAGCACAGAGTCCTCAAGTCAACAAACCAAACAAGAACAAACAAGGGTGCTATAACAATAGTTTTCTACTGTGAGAAATTGATTTTTTTGGTTAAGGGGGCTCAATCAATCAATCAATCAATCAGGGGTTTGTTAAAGCGCGACTACTCACCCGTAAGGGTCTCAAGGCGCTAGGGGTGGGGGGGGGTGCAGGTTCCATCCATCAAGGAGGGGGTCTGTCGAAGAGCCAGGTTTTGAGGTTTCTTGCGAAGATGGGGAGCGATGTTGTCTGTCTGAGGTGGAGCGGAAGGGCGTTCCATGCTTTGGCCGCGAGGAAGGAGAAGGAGCGGCCTCCCGATCTGGTCTTTCTGGTGCGGGGGACCACGGCGTAGGAGAGCTGGGCTGATCGTAGGGTCCTTTGGGGTGCGTGGAATTTGAGTTGGCTGTTCAGGTATGCTGGTCCGGTGCCGTGGATGGCCTTGTGTGCGTGGGTGAGCATCTTGAAGGTGATTCTCGCGTCGACAGGGAGCCAGTGGAGTGTGCGCAGGTGCTGGGAGATGTGGCAGTGTTTTGGCAGGTTGAGGACCAGTCTTGCGGCGGCATTCTGGATGTTCTGTAGCTTGCGGGTGAGGCTTTTGTTTATTCCGGCGTAGAGTGCGTTGCCGTAGTCGAGTCTGCTGGTGACCAGGGCGTGAGTGACGGTCTTTCGGTGTTCGAGGGGATCCATTTGAAGGTCTTACGAAGGAGGCGGAGGGTGTGGAAGCAGGAAGACGAGACAGAGTTGATCTGGCGGTCCATTTTGAGCTCGGAGTCCAGGATGATTCCCAGGTTGCGTGCGTGGTTCGTGGGGGTTGGCGGGTTTCCGAGGGTGGGGGGCCACCAGGTGTCGCTCCAGGCATTGGGGTTTGGGCCCATGATGAGTACTTCTGTTTTGTTGGTGTTTAGTTGTAGGCAGCTGTTTTTCATCCATTTGGCGACGGCTTACATGCCTTCTCGAAAGTTGCGTCTGGCGGTGTTGGGCTCGTTGGATAGGGAGAGGATGAGCTGGGTGTCGTCTGCGTATGACACGATGTTGAGTCCGTAGGTTCTGACGATGGGGGCGAGTGGAGCCATGTAGACGTTGAAGAGCGTCGGGCTGAAGGAGGAGCCCTGGGGGACTCCGCAGGTGGTAGGTGTGGGGTCCGAGAGGAAAGGGGGAGTCTGACCCGCTGCGTCCTGCCGGAGAGGAAGGAGCGGATCCAGTCGAGGGCCTTGTCCTGGATTCCTGCGTCGTAGAGTCTGCGTATTAGGGTGCGGTGGGAGACTGTGTCGAACGCCGCTGATAGGTCGAGGAGGATGAGGGCTACTGTTTCTCCTTTGTCCAGTAGGGTGCGGATGTCGTCTGTTGCGGTGAGGAGGGCGGTTTCCGTACTGTGGTTTTTTCTGAAGCCGGATTGGGAGGAGTCGAGGATGTTGTGTTCTTCAATGAATGTGGCGAGTTGGCTGTTGATGGCTTTCTCGATGACTTTCGCTGGGAACGGGAGCAGGGAGATGGGTCTGTAGTTTTTGAGGTCGATGGGGTCCACTGAGGTTTTCTTTAGGAGGGGGTTGACCTCGGCGTGTTTCCAGTCGTCGGGGAGCGAGGCGGTTGCCAGGGAGCGGTTGATGGTGTGGCGGAGCATGGGTGCGATGGTGTCGGCGGCTCTGTTGAAGATGTGGTGGGGGCAGGGGTCCGTGGGGGCCCCTGAGTGGATTGACTTCATTGTCTTCAGTGTGTCTTCGGTGGTGAGGGCTGTCCAGTCGTCAATCGCTGGTTTCCGGGTGTCGGGGCTGGTTGGTGAGGGTTCAGTGTGTTGGTTGTCTTCGTCGAAGTTGTCGTAGATGCTCTTGATTTTGTGGTGGAAAAAGGTGCTGAGTTTGTCGCAGTGGTCTTGTGAGGGAGGGATGTCGGTAGACTCGCTAGTGGGTTGGGCGAACTCCTTGATGATGCTGAAGAGTTCCTTGCTGTTGTGCGCGTGGGTGGAGATTCTGTCTTCAATCGCTTTTTTCCTCGTTTCTCTGATGAGTTGATGGTGGGCGTTGGTGGCGGTTCTGAAGTTGTTGTGGGCTTCTGTGGATTTGGTGTTCCTCCAGGCCTTTTCGAGGCGGCGGCATGTGCTTCTGGACTCTCGAAGTTCGGTGGTAAACCATCTGGCTTTCTTGGCGCGGGTATTGTTGTTTTTCTTGAGGGGGGCTATGGTGTTGGTGCTGTCCGAGATCCATCTATGCAGGGTTCAGGCTGCAGTGTTGGGGTCGTCGTTTTCCGCGATGGTTGGGGTGGAGTTGTTGAGTGAGGAGGTGAGCTGGTCGTCGGTGATTTTGGTCCAGTTTCTTCGTGGAAGCAGGTGCTGGTGTCTGTGGACGGTGGGTGTTCTGAAGGTGAAGTGGACGCAACGATGGTCGGTCCATGGGAGTTCGGTGGTGTTGCTGAAGGTGATGGAGTTTCCTGTAGTGAAGAGGGGGTCGAGGGTGTGTCCTGCTGAGTGCGTGGGCTTGGTCACGATCTGGCGCAGTCCAATGTTGTGGAGGTTGTCCAGGAGGGATGTGATGTTGGGGTCCAGTTGGTTGTCGAGGTGGAAGTTGACGTCTCCCAGCAGGGTGTAGTTGGTGGATGCGATGGCCTGCGGGGAGATAATGTCCGTGATGGAGTTGGCGAAGGGTCCGCGGGGTCCAGGGGGTTGGTAGATGAGGGTTCCTCGGAGGGTGGCGGTGGGGCTGGCCAGTATCTTGAAGTGAAGGTGTTCCATCAGTTCTGTGGGCTCGTCAGGGAGTGTGCTCAGGCAGAGGCTGGATTTGTGGACGATGGCGATTCCTCCTCCTGGGCGGGTGGGGCGGTCCTTCCTGGAGATCTTGTATCCTTGGGGGATGGCGATGTCCGGTCCCGAGGTGGTGTTGGTCCAGGTTTCGGTGAAGAACGCTACGTCCGGGGTGGTGCTGTCGAGGAGGTCCCAGATTTCTGTGGCGTGTTTGTGGAGGGATCGGACGTTGAGGAGGATGCATTGCAGGGTCTTCGGTTCGGTTGTGTTCTTGTGGGCGGGTTGTGCTGGATCCGTGTTCTTGGCGGTGCTGCAGGTGTGCCGGCAGCGGTGACAGCTGAAAGGTCCGTGGGAGTCGGCTGGTGATGCTAGCTTGCAGTTGTTGTTGCGGCCTGGGTTGAGTGCGTGGAGTGCTGCTGGGTCGTAGCGTTGGCGGGGCAGAGGTCCAGGGTTCCTGGCGCTGGTCGCGGTCGGGTCGCGGACGGGCACAGACGGGCTTGCCTTTGACGCGCCCGCAGCCCGCGGCCGCCCAGCGGCCGCGCAGTGGCCGCCATTAAGTAGGGGTCAGGGAGGGCTGGACAGCTGGGAGGCGGGAAGGGGAGCTGGATTGGGCCGGTCGCGAATGGGGTGGGGCCGCGGGGGCAGCAGCGGCGGGGAAAGGTAAAGGGAGGAAATAAGGGATAAAGAAAAAAGGGAAAATAGGCAGAAATAAGGCACAAAATAGCAGAGATGCAGAAAAGTGCAGAAAGGTGAAAGATAAAAGAGGGTAGAAAAACGAGTGAAAACAAGTGAAAGGGCAGAGCGAGAGGAAGGGAAAATGAGCAGAAATAAGGCACAAAAGAGCAGAGATGCAGAAAAGTGCAGAAAGGTGAAAGATAAAAAGGGTAGAAAAACGAGTGAAAGAGCAGAGTGAGAGGAAGGAGACAGAGGTCCACTGGACCACCAGGGATGAGGCGCAGGGAAACCTGCGGGTGGAGGAGGGCCTCGATCACCAACACTCGAGAGTGCAGGGGCAGGGGCAGGCCTCACTTAACGGTGGAGCTGCGAGGGTGGGAGAGCAATTTCACTGACAATGAGTCAGTGGTCTTGCTCGCCTGTCCCCGCAGTGGCCGCCATTAAGTAGGGGTCGGGGAGGGCTGGACAGCTGGGAAGCGGGAGGGGAGCTGGATTGGGCTGGTCGCGCTGGGGGGGAGGGCCCGCGGGGGCAGCAGCGGCGAGGAAAGGTAAAGGGAGGAAATAAGGGATAAAGAAAAAAGGGAAAATAGGCAGAAATAAGGCACAAAAGAGCAGAGATGCAGAAAAGTGGTGAAAGATAAAAGAGGGTAGAAAAACGAGTGAAAACAAGTGAAAGGGCAGAGCGAGAGGAAGGGAAAATGAGCAGAAATAAGGCACAAAAGAGCAGAGATGCAGAAAAGTGCAGAAAGGTGAAAGATAAAAAAGGGTAGAAAAACGAGTGAAAGAGCAGAGTGAGAGGAAGGAGACAGAGGTCCACTGGACCACCAGGGATGAGGCGCAGGGAAACCTGCGGGTGGAGGAGGGCCTCGATCACAACACTCGAGAGTGCAGGGGCAGGGGCAGGCCTCACTTAATGGTGGAGCTGCGAGGGTGGGAGAGCAATTTCACTGACAATGAGTCAGTGGTCTTGCTCGCCTGTCCCCGCAGTGGCCGCCATTAAGTAGGGGTCGGGGAGGGCTGGACAGCTGGGAGGCGGGAGGGGAGCTGGATTGGGCCGGTCGCGCTGGGGGAGGGGCCGCGGGGGCAGCAGCGGCGGGGAAAGGTAAAGGGAGGAAATAAGGGATAAAGAAAAAAGGGAAAATAGGCAGAAATAAGGCACAAAAGAGCAGAGATGCAGAAAAGTGCAGAAAAGTGAAAGATAAAAGAGGGTAGAAAAACGAGTGAAAACAAGTGAAAGGGAAGAGCGAGAGGAAGGGAAAATGAGCAGAAATAAGGCACAAAAGAGCAGAGATGCAGAAAAGTGCAGAAAGGTGAAAGATAAAAAGGGTAGAAAACGAGTGAAAGAGCAGAGTGAGAGGAAGGAGACAGAGGTCCACTGGACCACCAGGGATGAGGCGCAGGGAAACCTGCGGGTGGAGGAGGGCCTCGATCACCAACACTCGAGAGTGCAGGGGCAGGGGCAGGCCTCACTTAATGGTGGAGCTGCGAGGGTGGGAGAGCAATTTCACTGACAATGAGTCAGTGGTCTTGCTCGCCTGTCCCCGCAGTGGCCGCCATTAAGTAGGGGTCGGAGAGGGCTGGACAGCTGGGAGGCGGGAGGGGAGCTGGATTGGGCCGGTCGCGCTGGGGGGGAGGGGCCACGGGGGCAGCAGCGGCGGGGAAAGGTAAAGGGAGGAAATAAGGGATAAAGAAAAAAGGGAAAATAGGCAGAAATAAGGCACAAAAGAGCAGAGATGCAGAAAAGTGCAGAAAGGTGAAAGATAAAAGAGGGTAGAAAAACGAGTGAAAACAAGTGAAAGGGCAGAGCGAGAGGAAGGGAAAATGAGCAGAAATAAGGCACAAAAGAGCAGAGATGCAGAAAAGTGCAGAAAGGTGAAAGATAAAAAGGGTAGAAAAACGAGTGAAAGAGCAGAGTGAGAGGAAGGAGACAGAGGTCCACTGGACCACCAGGGATGAGGCGCAGGGAAACTTGCGGGTGGAGGAGGGCCTCGATCACCAACACTCGAGAGTGCAGGGGCAGGGGCAGGCCTCACTTAATGGTGGAGCTGCGAGGGTGGGAGAGCAATTTCACTGACAATGAGTCAGCTGTGAGCATTTCTCAAGCAACAGCCACAATCTTTGTCAGGGTGAACCACAAAAAGTCACTAAATTAACCTGTGCTTAACCCTTTGGTAGCCTGGCACAAAAGCAGTCAGGCTTGGCTTAGAGGTAATGTGCAAAGTATGTATGCAGCACAAAAACAGTAATAAAGTGAAAACACAACACAAGAAAAATCCCAAACTAATTTAGAAATAAATAGCAACGTTTAATAAATTATTTGACACCAAAATAACAAAAATCCAATCAGTAGAATAGGAGGTATGAATTTGTAACTCTTTTAGTGCTATCTAGCACCTAAAAGATCAAAGCTCCAACCTCGGACATCTAGTCATGCGAGATCAAATTTTACGGCTGACCACAATGGAGCACGGTTCAGATATACAAAGTTAATTGGGCTTGATCTCTGCTTACCTTCCGACTAAGACGAATTTGTGAAGAAATATGTCTGAGAAGATACCATTTAGCGGGACAAGGCAGACAAGGCAGCCGGCGGTGTCTGATGAGGAGGCTTCATTGTCTGGGAGCTGCTGGACAAAGTCGCAGTGAAGATTTCTTTGTTTGGATTTAGTTTCTTTTTTGAAAGTCAAAAATCTCCAGCGTAATGAAGCTGCAGGCTGTAGCAGACGACGGTTCCATGAGGCTGGATACCCCTTCTGCAAGGATCCACTGAGCAGGATTTACTGCTGTGGGGAGGAACATAGAGGGTGCTACAGCAAAGTCAAGCGGGCTGGCGCTGCACCTTGGTCAGCTCGGCGAGAAGGTAGGTCCCAGTCTCCTCTCGGTTCTCCAAGCACTTTTTGGCTGAAATTTTTTTAAATCCCAAGTTTTGGGTTTGGGCTGTCTGGGCACCTTTAACACCATATTCTCGGGTCCAGGACTAGAGGGGCATCACTTGGAGGGTCAGGGCTCACTCAGGCTGGGTCCAGGGTAAGGCTCAAGATGGTTGGAACCCTTTCTGTCCCTGAGGCTTTGATCAGGAGGCCATCCTACTAGACCTCAGAGTCACTCTGGTGGTCCTGGATCCAAGCAGAAAAGCAGGTCAGAAGCAGGAGGGGAGTACTCTGATGTAAGTGGGGCTGTGAACAGCTCTACCCCTCCCATCCTGCCTGAATGGCCCATTCTGCTATAAACCAATTCCCATTTTACCTGACTGTCTGAGAGGAATGCACAAAGGCCGACTAACAGCTCCACCTAGTCATGTGACCCAGGAAATAGTCTGCAGGCACCAAATGGTTAGGACACGAATATACAACTTTCTAAAAGTGACATTTTCAGAATTCTGACTTAAAATCTGACTTTACAGTTAAAGAGGATTTTAAATTACAATTCCTTAGACACTAAGGGGCCGATTCCGATTCGGGCTGGAAAACATACCGACCGACTCGGTACGGGAATATAGTCCGACCGACACGTACCGGTGTTGCCCAACCTGGGAAGTACGATGAAATGCATGTGAATCACGACCGACTCGTACGGAACTCAAGCCGAATGACCGAACCGGACGGAAACAAGCTATCCGGCCGGGAAACCACGCGAATAGAACCGACCGACACGCACCAGGAATCAACCCGAACGAAACGTACCCGCGAACTCCGACCCGCGCAGTACGATGCAATGCGTGGAAAAACAGACCGAGTAGCACGGAGCGCAAGCCGAATGACCGACACGCATACAAAAGCCAGCCGAAGGAAGTCAATACTCGGCGACCGACGCGTACGCCGCACAAGAAACCCTGCAGAAACAGTGTGGACGACTCGGAGAAGCTCGCACGAGACAACTGCAGCGTCCTACTCGGTCAGAAGAACATCTCCTACATGCACAAAAAATACTAAGGAAAAAAAAAAAAAGGGCCAAACAAGCAATGACAAAGGCAATAAATACAGGGAAAAAAACATGGAACAAGGACACACCCCCAACTCCACCTATATAAAGGCCACAAATCCCTACCATGATCCTTTGCAAATTCAACACACCTGCCAGCACAGAACACCATCACACAGCAACCACAGACACACTCACAGCTCATCCATCACACAAGCCACACACCATTAGCACCTCAACAAATAGCACCCTCACATACACCCAGCAAAACCTACACTCACACACCATCAGCTGCACACACACACACACACACACCAATCCCCACCACCACCCATCACCATGCCCCCAAAGAAGAATCCAAAGTTCCTAGACAGTGAATTGGAAGTCCTGGTAGATGAGATCCTCAGGGTAGAGCCACAGTTGTTTGGTACATTGGTACAACAGACCCCCATGTCGCAGAAAACCAAGATGTGGCAGAGGATCGTCGACAGGGTCAACGCACAATCACCATGTTTGCCCACAAAGGAAGACATCCAGAACAGGTGGTATGATGTGCGCAGGAGGGTCAGGGACCTACTAAAGAAGGATTACATCGTGAGTCAGCACACCGGCAGTGGCCCTCCTGCCAAACCACTATACCTCAGGCCCTGGGAGGAGAAGGTGCGGGCCATCCTACCACCAGTGAGCGTATATGGACTATCAAACATCCCAGAGCCTGGTGAGTACACAACAAATATACACAATATTGTGTGACAATACACACACATCACTATCAAGGGGATAGTCAAACCATGCACATTTAGCAAATACACAGCAATCAAAAGATAATCACCCCAAGATTTGTCTGTCAGTCAGATAAACACAATACATGCCATCTCATAGTGACATGTAACTGTGTCAAGATATGTACAAACATAACTACAAATACAGCAAGGCAGTGGCACAAATGCAACCAACAAACACAGTTAGACAATTTGCCACCAATAGAACACCACCTCACAGGGAAGCTCACTCAAAGGAAAGAATTCTGTGTATGCTGGTGAAGTCAGTGTAGCCGATAGCATGATGGGAGTTGTAGCCACAGATATTGGTCACACTCACAATTGGCCCATCAACACCACTCTGAACCATGCTCACATCACAGGGAGTGGAAAACAACTGACAAGATGGCTGACACTGGGTACTGCTGTGGGGAGCACAATCCCCTGCTGGGAACTGGGCACCAACCAACAGCAGGACACCACTGACTGACATCCTGAAAGCCAATTTGCACTCCCTGCAATGGAAGCACCTTCCATGGTGGGATATCTGGCTGGGTGGGAAGGAGGACTGACAGCTATGACCATAGTCACCAGCAGCTTTTCTCACACACCCCCTTAACACAAACTCCACACAACTCACCTGGGAGAATGCATTGCCTCACACTCTAATTAAATATTCCACAAAGAACAACCACACTGGGTTATGCTGTGTGAAGCACAGGTGTAGGAAGGTGGAATCTGACTATATGGTTGCCCCCACTTTTTTCCTGGTGTTTTGCTGGTTTATGACTTAGTTGGACTGGGATCCTGCTATTCAGGGCCCCAGTCTATCTGCTTCCTCTATAAAATGGTTTCCATGTACCTTAGGTACATCTTTGATTGGAATCTGGAGTGCCCTTATAAGTCCCTAGTATATGGTATACTACGTACCCAGGGCATAGGTACCCCAGAGGCCTGCCAGGGGCTGAAGCATGTATTATGCCACCCCTGGAAGGCCAGCCAAAATGACACCACAGGTCTGCTACTGCAGCCTGGGTAAGGTGGTGCAAGCACCCCTTACTGTGATATAGGCTACCTATATCACTACCATTGCACACACATATAAACCTATAAGTCACTCCTATGGCAGGCCTTTACAATCCTAAAAGGCGGAGTGCTTGGTTTTTATGTGAGAGGGTGCCCCTGCATGAGCAGGGCCCCTCTGCAGCGTTCAGAGTCAATCCTCTGGTGCTGTTTGTGGTGCAGCCTGACCATATACTCTTAAGTACATTATATCCTCGCGGTAAATGCTAACTTTGGGATGGCTGCACAGAAACATGTCGTGTTTGGTGTCAAACATCTTGAAATACTACCCCCCCACCAATTCTGGCAGCGGGGGTAGCATTCCACCCTTCTGGAGGGAGAGACATGTACACACCGGGCTACCCGGTAACTTCTTTCCAGAGCCCTGGCATCACAAAATGGATGCCGCTGCCACAGACACGGGTCTGGCCTCCTGCTGCTGACTGAAACTCCGGCAGGGGAGGCCTGGACAATAGGTTTCCTGTCCCAAGGAGGTGTAACCACCTCCCCAGACAGGATAATGTGTATTGGGGCTGGGCGGAGCACCCTCTGGTGCTTTGAAGTCCTGCACTGGGGGCACATTTGGTGTCCCTGTGCATATGCCAGTTCAAACCGGTTGCAGGGGCTACCTGCCCCTGCTCTGGCACGAAACTGGACAAAGGGAATGGGTGTAACCACCCTCTTCCCTGACCCTCCCATAGGTGGGTCCCCAGAGTATGTCCAACCCCTAACTTTGTATAAGTATGGGACCCCAGTCCTTAGGACTTTAGATTATCCTGGACGAAACTCTGACACTGAATCCTGGACCTTCGACGCTCTACTTGAAGACTAGAGGACTGAAGAATCTCTCTTGGGGTCAAGGAGTGACTCCCCTGTTTGGTAGGCACCAAAGAAGCAATTGTCCGGTCTGCATCGCCGAAGCTCCCGCCGGACGCCGAAGTCTTTGCATCACCAGAGGTGGATTTTCAGACTTCCCCGAGGCTGCCCTGAGTCCCCAGCAAAGCTGAGGCCCGTAGCTGTTGTGGGTAACGTGGAACCGTGACCCCTGGACACCAAGCACATTTGCAAGTGCATCCTCTTCTGGGTCTTCCACGAAGTTGTGCTTTGGGCTCCGAGTAGCCCTCACCTTCAGCACCGACGATCATTGGCCTCCACTCCACGAGTGTCCTGTGCGTCCACTTGAGGCTCCTTCGCGGTCGCTAGTCCGTTGGCTAGTGGGCCCTCCCGAAGGCTACTCTTCTTCTGCTTGGGCTTCCCTGGTTGCTCCAGACGTGCCCTGACTTACCTTCGCTGGGTGAGTCCCCCAGACCTTGCTGGTCTGCATCAACGTCCTTTCTTTGTTTCTTCAAGACTTGCCGTTGCCAAGGCTTGTTGGGTCCAATCCGGTCGCCGACACCCCTGCAATCGACAGACGTCGTGGGACAGCTCGAATCCAGCTCCTGGTTGTCGTCGACACCTCCTGGACCTCGTGGCTGAAGAGTCAAGACAACCATCAACCTACCTGAAGCACCCGACATCGGTGGGCATCTGCTCATCGCCTTCCTGGTCACTGGCTAGTGACCCAGACTCTGTCCCCTCTGCCTTCAGGTTCTTCAGATCTTCGATCCACCTTTGGATCCACCCGAACACTTTCGACTTGGTCGCCAGCAGCACTTTGCAGCAGATCGCCATTGAAAACGACGACGAAACCCGACCCCGAAAGGCACCTATGCACCCGGCTTCCCTGGGTGAGGTAACACGAGTACTCCGGTGCTCCCGTGGGTATTGACTCTAGAACAGCCTAGTTCTAAAGGGGTTTGCTCCAAGTCCTCCTCTAAGTGTCCTTTTTCTTTAGAACTCCAACCGCGACATTCCCCATAGAAGTCAACGGCGGCTCGCGGCTGTGTTCTCACACTGCACGCGTCCCCCGTGGGTCCCCTGTGTCACTACCTTGGGTGGTTCCTTGAGGGCCAAGCACTTCTACAGGCTCTAGGCCTTGTGTTTAGCTCAGTCATGGTTCTTATACCACTTTATTGGTATATGGTTTGGTACGCCCCTAGGGCTCAAACGTGTATTTGTGCTATTACTGTTGACATTCGACTTGTAACTTATGTACTTCGAACTCTAGCCTCATAAAGAGACTAGAGGGGTGTGTTTAAGACTAAATACATATATTTTAAATATATACCTGGTGTGGTCCTTTTTATTTGGTCACTCAAGAGATTATAGACTGGTAAAACAAGCTGCTTTACATTCCTTCAACACTTAGCCTGAAGGCTGCTCTCCATAGCTACCACTAGGATAGCTTTCAATAAAGGTTGTCTTTAACCTATCTCCAATAAGGGGTTGTGTGGACTGGTGCAAGGTGCCCACTATAATTAGTGGACAGCATATACCAGGCCAACTTCTCACATTGGTGTGCAGCGTGTGGGATTCCAGCTTGCTATTGTTTTACCAGATAATCTCAATTGAATTGATCAACTGAAAACCACTAAGGGTACCTTAGGTACATATAATTCAAGCTTAGGATACAGTAAGTTCTACTGAACTTAGAGTTGTGTGTTAAGGGATAGCACACCCTTTCTACAACTCAAGAGAGTTTAGTAGGCCACACTAGAGTAGGTAGTGCATACACCACACCACACTAGTAATGTCTTCACTGCCAGGAACCAGGGAGCTCCTGCCATCCAGATATGACAACCTCACATTCTTGGAATTGAGAGAGTTGTGCAAAGTTAGGAAGTTGAAGACAGGCAAAAGTGCCAACACCCAACGTCTCCTGGAGATGCTTCTGCTGGATGATCTTAGAAGACCCATAAGGTCTGAAAGGGTAGGCAGAGAGGGTGGGGCAGAAGATGAGGGAGGGGCCAGGGATGAAAATGCCCAGGACCTGACCTCTGAAACTGGCCAGGGGGATGACAATGATCCTGACCTGGAAAGTGCAGCTACTCCTGAGGAAGAGGAGGAGGCCCAGAAGGACCTCCCTTTGTCCCCCAGGAAGAGTTGAGAGTGTGCCCAGAAGGGCTAGATCTCCTTCTCAGGAGTCTAACCACTCTGACACCTCAGTAGGGACCTCTGTCTCCTCCCATGGGAGGGAATCCTCTCATGAGAGGAGAAAAAGACTGATTCAGTATGAGCAAGCCCAGCAGTTGGCTATAGACAGGGAGTCCCTAGATCTCTATAGACAGAGAAAAAGATGAGACTAGAGTCCCATGGTGGCAGCAATTTCCCCAGAGATAGGGAAAGGTCTTATGACCATAGAAACCTGAGCAAGATTGTCCCTCCCTACCAGAGTGGGGATGACATCCACAAATGGATAACTGCACTGGAGAGGGCCTGTAAAGTACAGAGGGTCCCTCAGGAGCAGTGGGCAGCAATCTTGTGGCTCTCCTTTGCAGACAAAGGTAGAGATAAGCTCCTCACTGTTAGAGAAGAGGATGCTGACAATTACAAAGTCTTGAAGAGTGCTCTGATTGATGGGTTTGGCCTAACAACTGACCAATACAGGTTAAAGTTCAGAGATACCCAAAAGCACAGACTCAAGACTGGGTGGACTTTGTTGATTGTTCTACTAAGGCTCTGGAAGGTTGGATACATGGCAGCAAAGTGCATGACTTTATAGGATTGTACAATTTGATTATGAGGGAGCAGATCCTTAATAATTGTCAAAACCAGCTTTTACACCAGTACCTGGTGGACTCTGATCTGACCTCTCCCCAAGAATTGGGAAAGAAGGCAGACAAATGGGTCAGAACCAGGGTAAGGCCTATGAATCAGGGTGGTGACCAGAAGAAAGATTCTACCAAGTCCCAAGAGAAAGGTGGGGATAAATCCAAGGATAAGTCCACTACAGGGCCCCAAAAGTCCTCTTCTGGGGGTGGGTCCCAAACTCCTTCCTCTCCTGAAAAGAAACCCTATTGCCATGTCTGTAAAAAGCGTGGCCACTGGAAATCTGATCCCAGTTGTCCCAGGATTGGCAATAAAGAAAATGTTCCTCCACCAACTACTACCACCCCTCCTGGTACTACCAGTAGTAATCCTCCAGTTGGGAGTAGTGCACCCAAAAAGTTAGGTGCTTTTGCAAGAGGAACAGAGATGGGCCCTAGTTTAGACAGGACCCCCTCAACAGACTCCTCTGACTCTGATGGTGGTATAGGATTTGCCACCTTTACCATGGGTCCCAATGCATTGGGCAGGTACAGACTAGAGCCAATAATTAATGGTCAGAAAGCTGTGGCATTTAGGGACACAGGGGCTAGTGTCACCATGGTGGCAGGGAAACTAGTCCCCCTCACCAGCTTTTACCTGAGTTTAAATACCAGGTAACCAACATAGATGGTGTCAGAACAGATCACCCCATGGCCATAGTCAATCTCAGCTGGGAAGGGGTCACAGGCCCAAAAAGAGTGGCAGTGTCCCCCAACTTGCCTGTAGATTGCCTGATGGGCAATGATCTGGAGATTTCAGCCTGGGCTGAAGTTGAACACCAAACCCATCTGAGAATGCTGGGCGTCCCTGTAAGGTTAGTGGGGCTGTGATGGCCACAGCCCAAGCCCAGGAAAATTATGGAGAGATGGAGCCTGGAAGAATGGCCCACCCTCCCACAAAAGAGAGCACAAGGGTTGAAGAAAAGTCTTCTTCCCCCAGACAGTAGGTAAGGGTCAGCCTCCTCAGGGAACTGACCCTACCCCTAGTGAAGGAACTGCCCCAGAGGTAGTCAGGCCTGGCCTGGCCACACCCCTGATGACAGAGGACCCTTCCAAGGTGGTACCCAGTCTGGAGCAGGTAACCTGCCCCTCTCTACCCTGCCTCAGTCAGCCCAGGGCTGCAGAGGTCAGGGAGGTCAGTGGACCCCCAGGCCCCCTGCCCAGAGGAACCCCCCATCAGCAGATTAGGGGCACCCAGTCTAGTAGCCCTAGCCAGGTGAAAATTCCTCAACACACTGAGGGATCCCCCATACCTTTGTGTAGGGACCTCCCCAGAAGGACTCTGTTAGGCAAGGGCAAACCTGGGACCAAAAGGTTCCAAACCTGCCATGTCCCTCCAGTGGTCCATCCAAAGGGACCCAACCCCCAGCTGTAGGCAGCCAAAGGTTGACCCTTAGAGCTAAGTGCAACTCAGTCATGGAAAGACAGGCATACATGGTGACCAGTGATCTGAGGAAGCTGAGACCAACCTTCCTAGGGCCTCACTTCCCTACTCAGACACCTCACCAGCTTTGTACTTTACCAAAGCACACCACAGGTAGAAATTCCCCATGGTGGAGACCCTCTCATACCCTTAGGGTGAGGGATTGCTTAGTGGACCATAAGACAGGGGGCAACCATGCTAGTGTAGGTGCTTCCTTATATGGCCACTTAGTCAATAAAGGCTCAACTGGCCAAGGTTAGCCTAATCTCCTTTCGTTTGGGGGGGTTTATGTAGGAAGGTGGAATCTGACTATATGGTTGCCCCCACTTTTTTCCTGGTGTTTTGCTGGTTTATGACTTAGTTGGACTGGGATCCTGCTATTCAGGGCCCCAGTCTATCTGCTTCCTCTATAAAATGGTTTCCATGTACCTTAGGTACATCTTTGATTGGAATCTGGAGTGCCCTTATAAGTCCCTAGTATATGGTATACTACGTACCCAGGGCATAGGTACCCCAGAGGCCTGCCAGGGGCTGAAGCATGTATTATGCCACCCCTGGAAGGCCAGCCAAAATGACACCACAGGTCTGCTACTGCAGCCTGGGTAAGGTGGTGCAAGCACCCCTTACTGTGATATAGGCTACCTATATCACTACCATTGCACACACATATAAACCTATAAGTCACTCCTATGGCAGGCCTTTACAATCCTAAAAGGCAGAGTGCTTGGTTTTTATGTGAGAGGGTGCCCCTGCATGAGCAGGGCCCCTCTGTAGCATTCGGAGTCAATCCTCTGGTGCTGTTTGTGGTGCAGCCTGACCATATACTCTTAAGTACATTATATCCTCGCTGTAAATGCTAACTTTGGGATGGCTGCACAGAAACATGTCGTGTTTGGTGTCAAACATCTTGGAATACTACCCCCCCGCCAATTCTGGCGGCGGGGGTAGCATTCCACCTTTCTAGAGGGAGAGACATGTACACACCGGGCTACCCGGTAACTTCTTTCCAGAGCCCTGGCATCACAAAATGGATGCCGCTGCCACAGACACGGTCTGGCCTCCTGCTGCTGACTGAAACTCTGGCAGGGAAGGCCTGGACAATAGGTTTCCTGTCCCAAGGAGGTGTAACCACCTCCCCAGACAGGATAATGTGTATTGGGGCTGGGCGGGAGCACCCTCTGGTGCTTTGAAGTCCTTCACTGGGGGCACATTTGGTGTCCCTGTGCATATGCCAGTTCAAACCGGTTGCAGGGGCTACCTGCCCCTGCTCTGGTGCGAAACTGGACAAAGGGAATGGGTGTAACCACCCCTCTTCCCTGACCCTCCCATAGGTGGGTCCCCAGAGTATGTCCAACCCCCTAACTTTGTATAAGTATGGGACCCCAGTCCTTAGGACTTTAGATTATCCTGGACGAAACTCTGACACTGAATCCTGGACCTTCGACGCTCTACTTGAAGACTAGAGGACTGAAGAATCTCCCTTGGGGTCAAGGAGTGACTTCCCTGCTTGGCAGGCACCAAAGAAGCAATTGTCCGGTCTGCATCGCCGAAGCTCCCGCCGGACGCCGAAGTCTTTGCATCACCAGAGGTGGATTTTCAGATTTCCCTGAGGCTGCCCTGAGTCCCCAGCAAAGCTGAGGCCCGTAGCTGTCGTGGATAATGTGGAACCGTGACACCTGGACACCAAGCACATTTGCAAGTGCATCCTCTTCTGGGTCTCCCACAAGATTATGCTTTGGGCTCCTAGTAGCCCTCACCTCCAGCACCGACTGCACCGAAGATCACTGGCCTCCACTCCACGAGTGTCCTGTGAGCCAGCTCCAAGTGCGTCCACTCGAGGCTCCTTTGCGGTCGCTAGTCTGTTGGCTAGTGGGCCCTCCCGAAGGCAACTCTTCTTTTGCTTGGGCTTTCCTGGTTGCTCCAGACGTGCCCTGACTTACCCTCACTGGGTGAGTCCCCCAGACCTTGCTGGTCTGCATCAACGTCCTTTCTTTGTTTCTATGAGACTTGCCGTTGCCAAGGTTTGTTGGGTCCAATCCGGTCGCCGACACCCCTGCAATCGACAAACGTCGTGGGACAGCTCGAATCCAGCTCTTGGTTGTCATTGACACCTCCTGGACCTCGTGGCTGAAGAGTCAAGATGACCGTCAACCTACCTGAAGCACCCGACATCGGTGGGCATCTGCTCATCGCCTTCCTGGTCACTGGCTAGTGACCCAGACTCTGTCCCCTCTGCTTTCAGGTTCTTCAGATCTTCAATCCACCTTTGGATCCACCCGAACACTTTCGACTTGGTCGCCAGCAGCACTTTGCAGCAGATCGCCATTGAAAACGACGACGAAACCCGACCCCGAAAGGCACCTATGCACCCGGCTTCCCTGGGTGAGGTAACACGAGTAGTCCGGTGCTCCCGTGGGTATTGACTCTAGAACAGCCTAGTTCTAAAGGGGTTTGCTCCAAGTCCTCCTCTAAGTGTCCTTTTTCTTTAAAACTCCAATTGCGACATTCCCCATAGAAGTCAACGGCGGCTCGCAGCTGTGTTCTCACACTGCATGCATCCCCCGTGGGTCCCCTGTGTCACTACCTTGAGTGGTTCCTTGAGGGCCAAGCACTTCTACAGGCTCTAGGCCTTGTGTTTAGCTCAGTCGTGGTTCTTATACCACTTTATTGGTATATGGTTTGGTACGCCCCTAGGGCTCAAACGTGTATTTGTGCTATTACTGTTGACATTCGACTTGTAACTTATGTACTTCGAACTCTAGCCTCATAAAGAGACTAGAGGGGTGTGTTTAAGACTAAATACATATATTTTAAATATATACCTGGTGTGCTCCTCTTTTATTTGGTCACTCAAGAGATTATAGACTGGTAAAACAAGCTGCTTTACATTCCTTCAAGACTTAGCCTGAAGGCTGCTCTCCATAGCTAAAACTAGGATAGCTTTCAATAAAGGTTGTCTTTAACCTATCTCACATTGGTGTGCAGCGTGTGGGATTCCAGCTTGCTATTGTTTTACCAGATAATCTCAATTGAATTGATCAACTGAAAACCACTAAGGGTACCTTAGGTACATATAATTCAAGCTTAGGATACAGTAAGTTCTACTGAACTTAGAGTTGTGTGTTAAGGGATAGCACACCCTTTCTACAACTCAAGAGAGTTTAGTAGGCCACACTAGAGTAGGTAGTGCATACACCACACCACACTAGTAATGTCTTCACTGCCAGGAACCAGGGAGCTCCTGCCATCCAGATATGACAACCTCACATTCTTGGAATTGAGAGAGTTGTGCAAAGTTAGGAAGTTGAAGACAGGCAAAAGTGCCAACACCCAACGTCTCCTGGAGATGCTTCTGCTGGATGATCTTAGAAGACCCATAAGGTCTGAAAGGGTAGGCAGAGAGGGTGGGGCAGAAGATGAGGGAGGGGCCAGGGATGAAAATGCCCAGGACCTGACCTCTGAAACTGGCCAGGGGGATGACAATGATCCTGACCTGGAAAGTGCAGCTACTCCTGAGGAAGAGGAGGAGGCCCAGAAGGACCTCCCTTTGTCCCCCAGGAAGAGTTGAGAGTGTGCCCAGAAGGGCTAGATCTCCTTCTCAGGAGTCTAACCACTCTGACACCTCAGTAGGGACCTCTGTCTCCTCCCATGGGAGGGAATCCTCTCATGAGAGGAGAAAAAGACTGATTCAGTATGAGCAAGCCCAGCAGTTGGCTATAGACAGGGAGTCCCTAGATCTCTATAGACAGAGAAAAAGATGAGACTAGAGTCCCATGGTGGCAGCAATTTCCCCAGAGATAGGGAAAGGTCTTATGACCATAGAAACCTGAGCAAGATTGTCCCTCCCTACCAGAGTGGGGATGACATCCACAAATGGATAACTGCACTGGAGAGGGCCTGTAAAGTACAGAGGGTCCCTCAGGAGCAGTGGGCAGCAATCTTGTGGCTCTCCTTTGCAGACAAAGGTAGAGATAAGCTCCTCACTGTTAGAGAAGAGGATGCTGACAATTACAAAGTCTTGAAGAGTGCTCTGATTGATGGGTTTGGCCTAACAACTGACCAATACAGGTTAAAGTTCAGAGATACCCAAAAAGCACAGACTCAAGACTGGGTGGACTTTGTTGATTGTTCTACTAAGGCTCTGGAAGGTTGGATACATGGCAGCAAAGTGCATGACTTTATAGGATTGTACAATTTGATTATGAGGGAGCAGATCCTTAATAATTGTCAAAACCAGCTTTTACACCAGTACCTGGTGGACTCTGATCTGACCTCTCCCCAAGAATTGGGAAAGAAGGCAGACAAATGGGTCAGAACCAGGGTAAGGCCTATGAATCAGGGTGGTGACCAGAAGAAAGATTCTACCAAGTCCCAAGAGAAAGGTGGGGATAAATCCAAGGATAAGTCCACTACAGGGCCCCAAAAGTCCTCTTCTGGGGGTGGGTCCCAAACTCCTTCATCTCCTGAAAAGAAACCCTATTGCCATGTCTGTAAAAAGCCTGGCCACTGGAAATCTGATCCCAGTTGTCCCAGGATTGGCAATAAAGAAAATGTTCCTCCACCAACTACTACCACCCCTCCTGGTACTACCAGTAGTAATCCTCCAGTTGGGAGTAGTGCACCCAAAAAGTTAGGTGCTTTTGCAAGAGGAACAGAGATGGGCCCTAGTTTAGACAGGACCCCCTCAACAGACTCCTCTGACTCTGATGGTGGTATAGGATTTGCCACCTTTACCATGGGTCCCAATGCATTGGGCAGGTACAGACTAGAGCCAATAATTAATGGTCAGAAAGCTGTGGCATTTAGGGACACAGGGGCTAGTGTCACCATGGTGGCAGGGAAACTAGTCCCCCTCACCAGCTTTTACCTGAGTTTAAATACCAGGTAACCAACATAGATGGTGTCAGAACAGATCACCCCATGGCCATAGTCAATCTCAGCTGGGAAGGGGTCACAGGCCCAAAAAGAGTGGCAGTGTCCCCCAACTTGCCTGTAGATTGCCTGATGGGCAATGATCTGGAGATTTCAGCCTGGGCTGAAGTTGAACACCAAACCCATCTGAGAATGCTGGGCGTCCCTGTAAAGGTTAGTGGGGCTGTGATGGCCACAGCCCAAGCCCAGGAAAATTATGGAGAGATGGAGCCTGGAAGAATGGCCCACCCTCCCACAAAAGAGAGCACAAGGGTTGAAGAAAAGTCTTCTTCCCCCCAGACAGTAGGTAAGGGTCAGCCTCCTCAGGGAACTGACCCTACCCCTAGTGAAGGAACTGCCCCAGAGGTAGTCAGGCCTGGCCTGGCCACACCCCTGATGACAGAGGACCCTTCCAAGGTGGTACCCAGTCTGGAGCAGGTAACCTGCCCCTCTCTACCCTGCCTCAGTCAGCCCAGGGCTGCAGAGGTCAGGGAGGTCAGTGGACCCCCCAGGCCCCCCTGCCCAGAGGAACCCCCCCATCAGCAGATTAGGGGCACCCAGTCTAGTAGCCCTAGCCAGGTGAAAATTCCTCAACACACTGAGGGATCCCCCATACCTTTGTGTAGGGACCTCCCCCAGAAGGACTCTGTTAGGCAAGGGCAAACCTGGGACCAAAAGGTTCCAAACCTGCCATGTCCCTCCAGTGGTCCATCCAAAGGGACCCAACCCCCAGCTGTAGGCAGCCAAAGGTTGACCCTTAGAGCTAAGTGCAACTCAGTCATGGAAAGACAGGCACACATGGTGACCAGTGATCTGAGGAAGCTGAGACCAACCTTCCTAGGGCCTCACTTCCCTACTCAGACACCTCACCAGCTTTGTACTTTACCAAAGCACACCACAGGTAGAAATTCCCCATGGTGGAGACCCTCTCATCCCCTTAGGGTGAGGGATTGCTTAGTGGACCATAAGACAGGGGGCAACCATGCTAGTGCAGGTGCTTCCTTATATGGCCACTTAGTCAATAAAGGCTCAACTGGCCAAGGTTAGCCTAATCTCCTTTCGTTTGGGGGGGTTTATGTAGGAAGGTGGAATCTGACTATATGGTTGCCCCCACTTTTTTCCTGGTGTTTTGCTGGTTTATGACTTAGTTGGACTGGGATCCTGCTATTCAGGGCCCCAGTCTATCTGCTTCCTCTATAAAATGGTTTCCATGTACCTTAGGTACATCTTTGATTGGAATCTGGAGTGCCCTTATAAGTCCCTAGTATATGGTATACTACGTACCCAGGGCATAGGTACCCCAGAGGCCTGCCAGGGGCTGAAGCATGTATTATGCCACCCCTGGAAGGCCAGCCAAAATGACACCACAGGTCTGCTACTGCAGCCTGGGTAAGGTGGTGCAAGCACCCCTTACTGTGATATAGGCTACCTATATCACTACCATTGCACACACATATAAACCTATAAGTCACTCCTATGGCAGGCCTTTACAATCCTAAAAGGCAGAGTGCTTGGTTTTTATGTGAGAGGGTGCCCCTGCATGAGCAGGGCCCCTCTGTAGCATTCGGAGTCAATCCTCTGGTGCTGTTTGTGGTGCAGCCTGACCATATACTCTTAAGTACATTATATCCTCGCGGTAAATGCTAACTTTGGGATGGCTGCACAGAAACATGTCGTGTTTGGTGTCAAACATCTTGGAATACTACCCCCCCCGCCAATTCTGGCAGCGGGGGTAGCATTCCACCTTTCTAGAGGGAGAGACATGTACACACCGGGCTACCCGGTAACTTCTTTCCAGAGCCCTGGCATCACAAAATGGATGCCGCTGCCACAGACACGGTCTGGCCTCCTGCTGCTGACTGAAACTCTGGCAGGGAAGGCCTGGACAATAGGTTTACTGTCCCAAGGAGGTGTAACCACCTCCCCAGACAGGATAATGTGTATTGGGGCTGGGCGGGAGCACCCTCTGGTGCTTTGAAGTCCTTCACTGGGGGCACATTTGGTGTCCCTGTGCATATGCCAGTTCAAACCGGTTGCAGGGGCTACCTGCCCCTGCTCTGGTGCGAAACTGGACAAAGGGAATGGGTGTAACCACCCCTCTTCCCTGACCCTCCCATAGGTGGGTCCCCAGAGTATGTCCAACCCCTAACTTTGTATAAGTATGGGACCCCAGTCCTTAGGACTTTAGATTATCCTGGACGAAACTCTGACACTGAATCCTGGACCTTCGACGCTCTACTTGAAGACTAGAGGACTGAAGAATCTCCCTTGGGGTCAAGGAGTGACTTCCCTGCTTGGCAGGCACCAAAGAAGCAATTGTCTGGTCTGCATCGCCGAAGCTCCCGCCGGACGCCGAAGTCTTTGCATCACCAGAGGTAGATTTTCAGATTTCCCTGAGGCTGCCCTGAGTCCCCAGCAAAGCTGAGGCCCGTAGCTGTTGTGGATAATGTGGAACCGTGACACCTGGACACCAAGCACATTTGCAAGTGCATCCTCTTCTGGGTCTCCCACAAAATTATGCTTTGGGCTCCTAGTAGCCCTCACCTCCAGCACCGACTGCACCGAAGATCACTGGCCTCCACTCCACGAGTGTCCTGTGAGCCAGCTCCAAGTGCGTCCACTCGAGGCTCCTTTGCGTTCGCTAGTCTGTTGGCTAGTGGGCCCTCCCGAAGGCAACTCTTCTTTTGCTTGGGCTTTCCTGGTTGCTCCAGAAGTGCCCTGACTTACCCTCACTGGGTGAGTCCCCCAGACCTTGCTGGTCTGCATCAACGTCCTTTCTTTGTTTCTATGAGACTTGCCGTTGCCAAGGTTTGTTGGGTCCAATCCGGTCGCCGACACCCCTGCAATCGACAAACGTCGTGGGACAGCTCGAATCCAGCTCTTGGTTGTCATTGACACCTCCTGGACCTCGTGGCTGAAGAGTCAAGATGACCGTCAACCTACCTGAAGCACCCGACATCGGTGGGCATCTGCTCATCGCCTTCCTGGTCACTGGCTAGTGACCCAGACTCTGTCCCCTCTGCTTTCAGGTTCTTCAGATCTTCAATCCACCTTTGGATCCACCCGAACACTTTCGACTTGGTCGCCAGCAGCACTTTGCAGCAGATCGCCATTGAAAACGACGACGAAACCCGACCCCGAAAGGCACCTATGCACCCGGCTTCCTGGGTGAGGTAACACGAGTAGTCCGGTGCTCCCGTGGGTATTGACTCTAGAACAGCCTAGTTCTAAAGGGGTTTGCTCCAAGTCCTCCTCTAAGTGTCCTTTTTCTTTAAAACTCCAACCGCGACATTCCCCATAGAAGTCAATGGCGGCTCGCGGCTGTGTTCTCACACTGCATGCATCCCCCGTGGGTCCCCTGTGTCACTACCTTGAGTGGTTCCTTGAGGGCCAAGCACTTCTACAGGCTCTAGGCCTTGTGTTTAGCTCAGTCGTGGTTCTTATACCACTTTATTGGTATATGGTTTGGTACGCCCCTAGGGCTCAAACGTGTATTTGTGCTATTACTGTTGACATTCGACTTGTAACTTATGTACTTCGAACTCTAGCCTCATAAAAAGACTAGAGGGGTGTGTTTAAGACTAAATACATATATTTTAAATATATACCTGGTGTGCTCCTCTTTTATTTGGTCACTCAAGAGATTATAGACTGGTAAAACAAGCTGCTTTACATTCCTTCAAGACTTTGCCTGATGGCTGCTCTCCATAGCTAAAACTAGGATAGCTTTCAATAAAGGTTGTCTTTAACCTATCTCACATTGGTGTGCAGCGTGTGGGATTCCAGCTTGCTATTGTTTTACCAGATAATCTCAATTGAATTGATCAACTGAAAACCACTAAGGGTACCTTAGGTACATATAATTCAAGCTTAGGATACAGTAAGTTCTACTGAACTTAGAGTTGTGTGTTAAGGGATAGCACACCCTTTCTACAACTCAAGAGAGTTTAGTAGGCCACACTAGAGTAGGTAGTGCATACACCACACCACACTAGTAATGTCTTCACTGCCAGGAACCAGGGAGCTCCTGCCATCCAGATATGACAACCTCACATTCTTGGAATTGAGAGAGTTGTGCAAAGTTAGGAAGTTGAAGACAGGCAAAAGTGCCAACACCCAACGTCTCCTGGAGATGCTTCTGCTGGATGATCTTAGAAGACCCATAAGGTCTGAAAGGGTAGGCAGAGAGGGTGGGGCAGAAGATGAGGGAGGGGCCAGGGAGGAAAAATGCCCAGGACCTGACCTCTGAAACTGGCCAGGGGGATGACAATGATCCTGACCTGGAAAGTGCAGCTACTCCTGAGGAAGAGGAGGAGGCCCAGAAGGACCTCCCCTTTGTCCCCCCAGGAAGAGTTGAGAGTGTGCCCAGAAGGGCTAGATCTCCTTCTCAGGAGTCTAACCACTCTGACACCTCAGTAGGGACCTCTGTCTCCTCCCATGGGAGGGAATCCTCTCATGAGAGGAGAAAAAGACTGATTCAGTATGAGCAAGCCCAGCTTGAGCTCAGAAAACAGCAGTTGGCTATAGACAGGGAGTCCCTAGATCTCTATAGACAGAGAAAAAGATGGGACTAGAGTCCCATGGTGGCAGCAATTTCCCCAGAGATAGGGAAAGGTCTTATGACCATAGAAACCTGAGCAAGATTGTCCCTCCCTACCAGAGTGGGGATGACATCCACAAATGGATAACTGCACTGGAGAGGGCCTGTAAAGTACAGAGGGTCCCTCAGGAGCAGTGGGCAGCAATCTTGTGGCTCTCCTTTGCAGACAAAGGTAGAGATAAGCTCCTCACTGTTAGAGAAGAGGATGCTGACAATTACAAAGTCTTGAAGAGTGTTCTGATTGATGGGTTTGGCCTAACAACTGACCAATACAGGTTAAAGTTCAGAGATACCCAAAAAGCACAGACTCAAGACTGGGTGGACTTTGTTGATTGTTCTACTAAGGCTCTGGAAGGTTGGATACATGGCAGCAAAGTGCATGACTTTATAGGATTGTACAATTTGATTATGAGGGAGCAGATCCTTAATAATTGTCAAAACCAGCTTTTACACCAGTACCTGGTGGACTCTGATTTGACCTCTCCCCAAGAATTGGGAAAGAAGGCAGACAAATGGGTCAGAACCAGGGTAAGGCCTATGAATCAGGGTGGTGACCAGAAGAAAGATTCTACCAAGTCCCAAGAGAAAGGTGGGGATAAATCCAAGGATAAGTCCACTACAGGGCCCCAAAAGTCCTCTTCTGGGGGTGGGTCCCAAACTCCTTCCTCTCCTGAAAAGAAACCCTATTGCCATGTCTGTAAAAGCCTGGCCACTGGAAATCTGATCCCAGTTGTCCCAGGATTGGCAATAAAGAAAATGTTCCTCCAACAACTACTACCACCCCTCCTGGTACTACCAGTAGTAATCCTCCAGTTGGGAGTAGTGCACCCAAAAGTTAGGTGCTTTTGCAAGAGGAACAGAGATGGGCCCTAGTTTAGACAGGACCCCCTCAACAGACTCCTCTGACTCTGATGGTGGTATAGGATTTGCCACCTTTACCATGGGTCCCAATGCATTGGGCAGGTACAGACTAGAGCCAATAATTAATGGTCAGAAAGCTGTGGCATTTAGGGACACAGGGGCTAGTGTCACCATGGTGGCAGGGAAACTAGTCCCGCCTCACCAGCTTTTACCTGAGTTTAAATACCAGGTAACCAACATAGATGGTGTCAGAACAGATCACCCCATGGCCATAGTCAATCTCAGCTGGGAAGGGGTCACAGGCCCAAAAGAGTGGCAGTGTCCCCCAACTTGCCTGTAGATTGCCTGATGGGCAATGATCTGGAGATTTCAGCCTGGGCTGAAGTTGAACACCAAACCCATCTGAGAATGCTGGGCGTCCCTGTAAAGGTTAGTGGGGCTGTGATGGCCACAGCCCAAGCCCAGGAAAATTATGGAGAGATGGAGCCTGGAAGAATGGCCCACCCTCCCACAAAAGAGAGCACAAGGGTTGAAGAAAAGTCTTCTTCCCCCAGACAGTAGGTAAGGGTCAGCCTCCTCAGGGAACTGACCCTACCCCTAGTGAAGGAACTGCCCCAGAGGTAGTCAGGCCTGGCCTGGCCACACCCCTGATGACAGAGGACCCTTCCAAGGTGGTACCCAGTCTGGAGCAGGTAACCTGCCCCTCTCTACCCTGCCTCAGTCAGCCCAGGGCTGCAGAGGTCAGGAGGTCAGTGGACCCCCAGGGCCCCCTGCCCAGAGGAACCCCCATCAGCAGATTAGGGGCACCCAGTCTAGTAGCCCTAGCCAGGTGAAAATTCCTCAACACACTGAGGGATCCCCCATACCTTTGTGTAGGGACCTCCCCCAGAAGGACTCTGTTAGGCAAGGGCAAACCTTGGACCAAAAGGTTCCAAACCTGCCATGTCCCTCCAGTGGTCCATCCAAAGGGACCCAACCCCCAGCTGTAGGCAGCCAAAGGTTGACCCTTAGAGCTAAGTGCAACTCAGTCATGGAAAGACAGGCATACATGGTGACCAGTGATCTGAGGAAGCTGAGACCAACCTTCCTAGGGCCTCACTTCCCTACTCAGACACCTCACCAGCCTTGTACTTTACCAAAGCACACCACAGGTAGAAATTCCCCATGGTGGAGACCCTCTCATACCCTTAGGGTGAGGGATTGCTTAGTGGACCATAAGACAGGGGGCAACCATGCTAGTGCAGGTGCTTCCTTATATGGCCACTTAGTCAATAAAGGCTCAACTGGCCAAGGTTAGCCTTATCTCCTTTCGTTTGGGGGGCTTTATGTAGGAAGGTGGAATCTGACTATATGGTTGCCCCCACTTTTTTCCTGGTGTTTTGCTGGTTTATGACTTAGTTGGACTGGGATCCTGCTATTCAGGGCCCCAGTCTATCTGCTTCCTCTATAAAATGGTTTCCATGTACCTTAGGTACATCTTTGATTGGAATCTGGAGTGCCCTTATAAGTCCCTAGTATATGGTATACTACGTACCCAGGGCATAGGTACCCCACAGGGAAGCAGAGTCAAAAGGAAGGAAGTATGGGCATGCTGGGAAGGGGGGGTGTAGTGGGCCCTCTCGAAGGCAACTCTTCTTCTGCTTGGGCTTCCCTGGTTGCTCCAGACGTGCCCTGACTTACCCTCACTGGGTGAGTCCCCCAGACCTTGCTGGTCTGCATCAACGTCCTTTCTTTGTTTCTATGAGACTTGCCGTTGCCAAGGCTTGTTGGGTCCAATCCGGTCGCGGACACCCCTGCAATCGACAAACTTCGTGGGACAGCTCGAATCCAGCTCTTGGTTGTCATCGACACCTCCTGGACCTCGTGGCTGAAGAGTCAAGACGACTGTCAACCTACCTGAAGCACCCGACATCGGTGGGCATCTGCTCATCGCCTTCCTGGTCACTGGCTAGTGACCCAGACTCTGTCCCCTCTGCTTTCAGGTTCTTCAGATCTTCAATCCACCTTTGGATCCACCCGAACACTTTCGACTTGGTCATCAGCAGCACTTTGCAGCAGATCGCCATTGAAAATGACGACGAAACCCGACCCCGAAAGGCACCTATGCACCCAGCTTCCCTGGGTGAGGTAACACGAGTAGTCCGGTGCTCCCATGGGTATTGACTCTAGAACAGCCTAGTTCTAAAGGGGTTTGCTCCAAGTCCTCCTCTAAGTGTCCTTTTTCTTTAAAACTCCAACCGCGACATTCCCCATAGAAGTCAACGGCGGCTCGCGGCTGTGTTCTCACACTGCACGCGTCCCCCGTGGGTCCCCTGTGTCACTACCTTGAGTGGTTCCTTGAGGGCCAAGCACTTCTACAGGCTCTAGGCCTTGTGTTTAGCTCAGTCGTGGTTCTTATACCACTTTATTGGTATATGGTTTGGTACGCACCTAGGGCTCAAACGTGTATTTGTGCTATTACTGTTGACATTCGACTTGTAACTTATGTACTTCGAACTCTAGCCTCATAAAGAGACTAGAGGGGTGTGTGTAAGACTAAATACATATATTTTAAATATATACCTGGTGTGGTCCTCTTTTATTTGGTCACTCAAGAGATTATAGACTGGTAAAACAAGCTGCTTTACATTCCTTCAAGACTTTTAGCTAAAACTAGGATAGCTTTCAATAAAGGTTGTCTTTAACCTATCTCCAATAAGGGGTTGTTTGGACGGTGCAAGGTGCCCACTATAATTGGTGGACAGCATATACCAGGCCAACTTCTCACAACAGGGACACTCTTGGGACTTGTAGCCAAACAAACGCCAGGACAACACTGTCAGCCATCCTGTCAGCACAGGCACACTACCCCACAGGGAAGCAGAGTCAAAAGGAAGGAAGTATGGGCATGCTGGGAAGGGGGTGTAGGCCATAGCATGATGGGAGTTGTAGTCACAGATATTGGTCACCCTCACAATTGGCCCATCAACACCACTCTGAACCATGCTCACATCACAGGGAGTGGAAAACAACTGACAAGATGGCTGACACTGGGTACTGCTGTGGGGAGCACAAGGCCCTGCTGGGAACTGTGCACCAACCAACAGCAGGACACCACTGTCAGCCATCTTGCCATTGCTGTCACACTCACACACAGTGAAGTCCACTCAAAAGGAAGGAAGTATGGGCATGCTGGGAAGGGGGGGTGTAGTCCATAGCATGATGGGAGTTGTAGTCACAGATATTGGTCACCCTCACAATTGGCCCATCAACACCACTCTGAACCATGCTCACATCACAGGGAGTGGATAACAACTGACAAGATGGCTGACACTGGGTACTGCTGTGGGGAGCACAAGCCCCTGCTGGGATCTGGGCACCAACCAACAGCAGGACACCACTGACTGACATCCTGAAAGCCAACTTGCACTCCCTGCAATGGAAGCACCTTCCATGGTGGGATATCTGGCTTGGTGGGAAGGAGGACTGACAGCTATGACCATAGTCACCAGCAGCTTTTCTCACACACCCCCTTAACACAAACTCCACACAACTCACCTGGGAGAATGCATTGCCTCACACTCTAATTAAATATCCCACAAAGAACAACCACACTGGGTTATGCTGTGTGAAGCACATGGACACTCTTGGGACTTGTAGCCAAACAAACGCCAGGACAACACTGTCAGCCATCCTGTCAGAACAGGCACACTACCCCACAGGGAAGCAGAGTCAAAAGGAAGGAAGTATGGGCATGCTGGGAAGGGGGGGTGTAGGCAATAGCATGATGGGAGTGGTAGTCACAGCTCAACATCCCCCACCCACATGGCCCAGCAAGCTCACACTGAAGCATGCATACCTCACAGCCAGTGAAAAGCCACTTCAAAGATGTCTGACACTGGCCTCAGCTGTGGGGAGCACAAGGCCCTGCTGGGACCTGTGCACCAACAAACAGCAGGACACCACTGTCAGCCATCTTGCCATTGCTGTCACACTCACACACTGTGAACTCCACTCAAAAGGAAAGAAGTATGGGCATGCTGAGAAGGGGGGTGTAGGCAATAGCATGATGGGAGTTGTAGTCACAGATATTGGTCACTCTCAAAATTGGCCCATCAACACCACTCTGAACCATGCTCACATCACAGGGAGTGGAAAACAACTGACAAGATGGCTGACACTGGGTACTGCTGTGGGGAGCACAAGCCCCTGCTGGGAACTGGGCACCAACTAACAGCAGGACACCACTGACTGACATCCTGAAAGCCAACGTGCACTCCTTGCAATGGAAGCACCTTCCATGGTGGGATATCTGGCTGGGTGGGAAGGAGGACTGACAGCTATGACCATAGTCACCAGCAGCTTTTCTCACACCCCCCCTTAACACAAACTCCACACAACTCACCTGGGAGAATGCATTGCCTCACACTCTAATTAAATATCCCACAAAGAACAACCACACTGGGTTATGCTGTATGAAGCACAGGGACACTCTTGGGACCTGTAGCCAAACAAACGCCAGGACAACACTGTCAGCCATCCTGTCAGCACAGGCACACTACCCCACAGGGAAGCAGAGTCAAAAGGAAGGAAGTATGGGCATGCTGGGAAGGGGGTGTAGGCAATAGCATGATGGGAGTGGTAGTCACAGCTCAACATCCCCCACCCACATGGCCCAGCAAGCTCACACTGAAGCATGCACACCTCACAGCCAGTGAAAAGCCACTTCAAAGATGTCTGACACTGGCCTCAGCTGTGGGGAGCACAAGGCCCTGCTGGGAACTGTGCACCAACAAACAGCAGGACACCACTGTCAGCCATCTTGCCATTGCTGTCACACTCACACACTGTGAACTCCACTCAAAAGGAAGGAAGTATGGGCATGCTGGGAAGGGGGTGTAGGCAATAGCATGATGGGAGTTGTAGTCACAGATATTGGTCACTCTCACAATTGGCCCATCAACACCACTCTGAACCATGCTCACATCACAGGGAGTGGAAAACAACTGACAAGATGGCTGACACTGGGTACTGCTGTGGAGAGCACAAGACCCTGCTGGGAACTGGGCACCAACCAACAGCAGGACACCACTGACTGCCATCCTGAAAGCCAACTTGCACTCCCTGCAATAGAAGCACCTTCCATGGTGGGATATCTGGCTGGGTGGGAAGGAGGACTGACAGCTATGACCATAGTCACCAGCAGCTTTTCTCACACACCCCCTTAACACAAACTCCACACAACTCACCTGGGAGAATGCATTGCCTCACACTCTAATTAAATATCCCACAAAGAACAACCACACTGGGTTATGCTGTGTGAAGCACAGGGACACTCTTGGGACCTGTAGCCAAACAAACGCCAGGACAACACTGTCAGCCATCCTGTCAGCACAGGCACACTACCCCACAGGGAAGCAGAGTCAAAAGGAAGGAAGTATGGGCATGCTGGGACGGGGGGGTGTAGGCAATAGCATGATGGGAGTGGTAGTCACAGCTCAACATCCCCCACCCACATGGCCCAGCAAGCTCACACTGGAGCATGCACACCTCACAGCCAGTGAAAAGCCACTTCAAAGATGTCTGACACTGGCCTCAGCTGTGGGGAGCACAAGGCCCTGCTGGGATCTGTGCACCAACAAACAGCAGGACACCACTGTCAGCCATCTTGCCATTGCTGTCACACTCACACACTGTGAACTCCACTCAAAAGGAAGGAAGTATGGGCATGCTGGGAAGGGGGGTGTAGGCAATAGCATGATGGGAGTTGTAGTCACAGATATTGGTCACTCTCACAATTGGCCCATCAACACCACTCTGAACCATGCTCACATCACAGGGAGTGGAAAACAACTGACAAGATGGCTGACACTGGGTACTGCTGTGGGGAGCACAAGCCCCTGCTGGGAACTGGGCACCAACCAACAGCAGGACACCACTGACTGACATCCTGAAAGCCAACGTGCACTCCCTGCAATGGAAGCACCTTCCATGGTGGGATATCTGGCTGGGTGGGAAGGAGGACTGACAGCTATGACCATAGTCACCAGCAGCTTTTCTCACACACCCCCTTAACACAAACTCCACACAACTCACCTGGGAGAATGCATTGCCTCACACTCTAATTAAATATCCCACAAAGAACAACCACACTGGGTTATGCTGTGTGAAGCACAGGGACACTCTTGGGACCTGTAGCCAAACAAACGCCAGGACAACACTGTCAGCCATCCTGTCAGCACAGGCACACTACCCCACAGGGAAGCAGAGTCAAAAGGAAGGAAGTATGGACATGCTGGGAAGGGGGGGGGGGGTGTAGGCAATAGCATGATGGGAGTGGTAGTCACAGCTCAACATCCCCCACCCACATGGCCCAGCAAGCTCACACTGAAGCATGCACACCTCACAGCCAGTGAAAAGCCACTTCAAAGATGTCTGACACTGGCCTCAGCTGTGGGGAGCACAAGGCCCTGCTGGGAACTGTGCACCAACAAACAGCAGGATACCACTGTCAGCCATCTTGCCATTGCTGTCACACTCACACACTGTGAACTCCACTCAAAAGGAAGGAAGTATGGGCATGCTGGGAAGGGGGTGTAGGCAATAGCATGATGGGAGTTGTAGTCACAGATATTGGTCACTCTCACAATTGGCCCATCAACACCACTCTGAACCATGCTCACATCACAGGGAGTGGAAAACAACTGACAAGATGGCTGACACTGGGTACTGCTGTGGGGAGCACAAGCCCCTGCTGGGAACTGGGCACCAACCAACAGCAGGACACCACTGACTGCCATCCTGAAAGCCAACTTGCACTCCCTGCAATGGAAGCACCTTCCATGGTGGGATATCTGGCTGAGTGGGAAGGAGGACTGACAGCTATGACCATAGTCACCAGCAGCTTTTCTCACACACCCCCTTAACACAAACTCCACACAACTCACCTGGGAGAATGCATTGCCTCACACTCTAATTAAATATCCCACAAAGAACAACCACACTGGGTTATGCTGTGTGAAGCACAGGGACACTCTTGGGACCTGTAGCCAAACAAACGCCAGGACAACACTGTCAGCCATCCTGTCAGCACAGGCACACTACCCCACAGGGAAGCAGAGTCAAAAGGAAGGAAGTATGGGCATGCTGGGAAGGGGGGGTGTAGGCAATAGCATGATGGGAGTGGTAGTCACAGCTCAACATCCCCCACCCTCATGGCCCAGCAAGCTCACACTGAAGCATGCACACCTCACAGCCAGTGAAAAGCCGCTTCAAAGATGTCTGACACTGGCCTCAGCTGTGGGGAGCACAAGGCCCTCCTGGGATCTGTGCACCAACAAACAGCAGGACACCACTGTCAGCCATCTTGCCATTGCTGTCACACTCACACACTGTGAACTCCACTCAAAAGGAAGGAAGTATGGGCATGCTGGGAAGGGGGGTGTAGGCAATAGCTGGGAGTTGTAGTCACAGATATTGGTTACTCTCACAATTGGCCCATCAACACCACTCTGAACCATGCTCACATTACAGGGAGTGGAAAGCAACTGACAAGATGGCTGACACTGGGTACTGCTGTGGGGAGCACAAGCCCCTGCTGGGAACTGGGCACCAACCAACAGCAGGACACCACTGACTGCCATCCTGAAAGCCAACTTGCACTCCCTGCAATGGAAGCACCTTCCATGGTGGGATAACTGGGCTGGGGGGAGAAGGAGGGCCGGATGTCCACCAAATACCACCAATGCTGGCCATGCACACACCTCAACATTCACATAGAAAAGCTTCAGGTTGGCAGGACAATGTGCTACACCAATATCAACCTCTGACTGTGACAACTTAGGACAATGCAATGTACAGGCCCGCATCCAGAAGTACAGTCACAACTGTCAGGTGTGTGAACCATTGATGCCCGTAGAAACATAACATACATTGTGTCTCTTCCAAAAACAGGTGATGATGGGGACACAGCAGCAGACGATGAGGAGTCCCTGTCCCAGGCTCCGGGGGACACTGAGCTCACTGGTGTGGAACAGCCTCTGCACTCCTCGGATGGCGAAGACCTACCTGGCCCCTCCGGTGCGAGTCATCATGCAGCACCAGCAGGACCAACATCTGCACCCCCTGCACCCACCCCTCCAACAACTGCCAACACACAGACCACCCCTGCCAACACGGACAGACCAAGGACCACCGAGGACAACAGCACAGGGACCCCGGCCCAACGTGGAGCAACGGACAACGACCCCAGTAACAACTCCCAAGTGGGCCTACGGTCACCTGTGCATGCCACCACTGGTCCCGCACGTGTCGCCAGGGGTGGTGGAAGGGGTGGTAGACTTAGGTCGCTGTTTGCAGAGGGGCCTGGACTGCATGATGACCCACAACTGGCACGCATTGCTGAGGCGTACCAGAATAGCACCGGAGAGGTCAGCCAGGTAGTGGGGATCCTCAAGGACATTCAACAGCAGCAGGCTGCCCATCATGCCCGCTTGGACTCACACATGTCCCGTGTGGAGACACACATGTCCCGTGTGGAGACACACATGTCTGGCATGGAGTCCAAGTGGGACACATTGGAAGAACTGACAGCGGTGCATAGGGACATATTGACATGCCTCCGCCAGATTAGCACCAACATGGCCACACCTCCCTGTGTGCCCACAACATCTGGTGCTGCAACAACTGCAACTGCCACAGGGAGGGAGGAGGACTCTGGCAGAGAGTCCTCTGCACTGCAGCAGCCTGCACGTGAGGGTCCCCCCCGGAAGAAGAGGGGTCGTCCGAGGAAGGAAAACTGAGAGGCCGATGGCCATGTACATCCCCCAGGAACCCAACACCTGTTCTGGAAAATCTCCTTTGTGTGCAAACTGTTTACCCTGTCGAATGCAACACAACTCTCCCACATGACATGGGGAGCTGAAGTTGGCCCAATGTATCAGATGACTGTGGACTTTACTCAGGACATTTCTGCTACCAAGCCTTCCAACTCATCTGGGAACTTTGGATTCCAATCCCAATGTACAGCACCCACCATCCTGTGCACTATCCTCACACATGTATGTAAATAAACTCACTAATACACCATACTTGCCTCTGTTGTGATTCCAACGTGGTTTTTGTCATGTAGATGGTGATCTGCTAAATGACACTGTGCATGCTAACTGCTACAGCAAGTTCAACACCGTCATGTGAGTCATGGCGACGTGACACATATGAGGGAGACACACCACTAGGGCTACACAACACATACACACCAGGGCCATCAGACTCATCGCCTACACTGATGTTGCCAGGAAATACAGTGGAATGCACAGACACCACACCTATTCACAGTCTGTGTTAAGTAGCCCACAGGTGCAGTAAGCACATGTCAGTCAGATGTGTGACCACAGACAACGCACAACCCAAAGTGAAGCACAGGTTTATTACACATTTGCAACATGTTGTTTCCACTACAGATGCAAGGTAATCCTACGTGGCAGTGGCCACACAGTCAACAAGTGTAGAAGAAATAAAGTCCAGGGTTGTGTGGCACATCACCTGTAGGGAAACGACTGCTTCCACCCTGGAAGTTGAATCATGGTGTCGGGGGATCACAGTTCACCAAACAACTCTGAAAGTACCCTGTGAAGGACAGACATGACACACAGTCAAAAGCACGGAAGAACAGGACAGAACTGCAATACTCATGGCCAATACATGTCACAAGATACTCACAGAAAACCAAGTTAGCATGTCAACACTGTTGGGGAGTACAGACTACCTGTAAGGACACATCGCTGCACGCTTCCAGTCAAGTAGCACATGGCCACACTCAAACAGCACCAGAGCACCACCAACACATATCACGCAAACACACATCATTGACATGACATCTCTGGATACTCACATTCAGCTGAAGAAGTTGGTGATGAGCTGTGTGCGGACATCACCATCATCATCATCATCACTGGCATCGTGGCCCAGGCCAGGATCCTCCACAGGTGGCGGATGTTGGTCATCGTCATCCAGGAAGAGAGGCAACTCCTTCCGCACTGCCAGGTTGTGTAGCATGCAGCAGACGATGACAATCTTGCACACCTTTGCTGGGGCATATGGGAGGGCCCCTCCTGTCTTGTCCAGGCAGCGGAAGCGGCTCTTCAGGAGACCAAATGTCCGCTCGATCACTCTCCTGGTCCGACCATGTGCCTCATTGTAGCGCATCTGGGCTGGTGTCACAGGGTTCCTGAGGGGTGTCAGCAACCACGGCATGTTGGGGTATCCAAAGTCACCTACAGACAGACAATTGCACATTAGCTGAGTTGGAAAAGAGGGCGGAATACAACATAGCAGAACACACACAATGGTACAAAGTCAGTACACACCGACAAGCCAGGCACGCTGGTTCTGCATCTGTGACATCATCCTCGGGATGCGACTACTCCTCATCATGTAGGCATTGTGTGCTGAACCGGGGAAATGGGCACACACATGTGAGATGCTCATATCTGCAAGACATACCACCAGAGCATTGATCGAATGATAATGTTTCCTGTTCCTGTATGCCTGCTCATGTGCCTGTGGTGGTACCAAAGCCACATGTGTCCCATCAATGGAGCCAATGACATGTGGCATCCTCCCCAGGGCATAGAAGTCACTCTTGACGTCAGTGAGTTGTTGACGTGTAGGGAAATAGATGTACTGGTTCAGGCATCTCAACATTGCCTCCAAAACATCGCGTAGCACACGGCTGAACATAGTCTGTGACATCCCACCAGCAGTCGCCACAGTGTGTTGAAAGGTACCGGTGGCAAAGAAGTGTAGGGCTGCCATCACCTTCACCTTGGGGGTCAGCGCTGTAGGGTACGGCCGGCCAGGTTGCAAATGTGGGGCCAAGCGCACTGCCAAATCCTCAACCAGCTGCCTGGTGAAGCGGTACCGTCAGATGCTGTCACGTTCCACCATCGTTGCCAGGTCAGGGAATGGTCTATGGACAGCTGGTGCCCTGCAGTGCATAGGTGAAGAAAGAAAGATTGTCAGTCACCCCACATATGTGCCATTCACCATTCTTAATTTCACTTGATACATCATTACGAGACACAAGTACTTGATGTGTGTGCTGTTCTGTATGGACATATATGGCACCTACATGGACATCATCTAACATCTCAGTTCAGCATGTGTTGACAACAGGTTCCAGGTTGTGCTATGGGAAACCATTAGGCTGTGTCACAGTACCCATTTACTGCTGTCACGTTCCACACACACACCACAGTGACATGTCTGGACAGATGCGCCACAGGCATCACAGCTCATTGACAGGTAGATTCCCAGTGACCCTGTCTTGCCACATGGACACTGGCATGACATGGCGTATCATGTACACATCAGAAAAACAAACATGACTCCCACAGGTAGTGGCCCCTGTTGCCTCCGCAGGACAGACATGGACGTATGTGACACACACACGCACAACATCAAAGTCCATGCACAAATAACGTTGATGTGGAGACTGTCTCCCATTGTGCACATGGAATCAGAGACATCGGAAACACAACATGCACACTGACTGTGGAGGGCCATCACGATTGTGGCAATGGGTCACCCTGTGACGTACATGCCTTCCCACATGGGACTCTGGGGGTATGTGACATGTCATACACATACACAACCTGGAAATGTGACCATGCCACATGCTCCGAAATGAACAGTTGCACATCACAGTGGTCATGTGCACAACACACAAAGGATCCTGTCCCCATGAACACGTGCACAGCCTGGGAGTGGCTGCCCCCAAGTGCCACCCCAAAAACCACATGTTTACCCCCATACACAGAAAAGGTAATGCAGCCTTACATGCCTTAGGATACAGTGTGGACTGGGTGTGGTGTTGTAGGTGTGCCCCTGAGTCCCTGGCAAGTATATGTGGCTGGCAAACGTTCACCAGTGACAAGCATGGTGACATATGCGAGTGACCTGTACAGGGACGCGTTGTACAGCAATGGACCGATCGGTGTGCACGCACTGGCCATTGAATCTGTTGTGAGCGGGTACGCGTTGTTTCCCGGAATACGCGTTGTACAGCAATGGACCGATCTGTGTGCACGCACTGGCCATTGAATCTGTTGTGAGCGGGTACGCGTTGTACAGCAATGGACCGATCGGTGTGCACGCACTGGCCATTGAATCTGTTGTGAGCGGGCACGTGTTGTTTCCCGGAATACGCGTTGTACAGCAATGGACCGATCGGTGTGCACGCACTGGCCATTGAATCTGTTGTGAGCGGGTACGCGTTGTACAGCAATGGACCGATCGGTGTGCACGCACTGGCCATTGAATCTGTTGTGAGCGGGTACGCGTTGTACAGCAATGGACCGATCGGTGTGCACGCACTGGCCATTGCATCTGTTGTGAGCGGGTACGCGTTGTACAGCAATGGACCGATCGGGGTGCACGCACTGGCCATTGAATCTGTTGTGAGCGGGTACCCTTTGTTTCCCGGAATACGCGTTGTACAGCAATGGACCGATCGGTGTTCACGCACTGGCCATTGAATCTGTTGTGAGCGGGTACGCGTTGTACAGCAATGGACCGATCGGTGTGCACGCACTGGCCATTGAATCTGTTGTGAGCGGGTACGCGTTGTTTCCCGGAATACGCGTTGTACAGCAATGGACCGATCGGTGTGCACGCACTGGCCATTGAATCTGTTGTGAGCGGGTACGCGTTGTACAGCAATGGACCGATCGGTGTGCACGCACTGGCCATTGCATCTGTTGTGAGCGGGTACGCGTTGTACAGCAATGGACCGATCGGTGTGCACGCACTGGCCATTGAATCTGTTGTGAGCGGGTACGCGTTGTTTCCCGGAATAGGCGTTGTACAGCAATGGACCGATCGGTGTGCACGCACTGGCCATTGAATCTGTTGTGAGCGGGTACGTGTTGTACAGCAATGGACTGATCGATGTGCACGCACTGGCCATTGAATCTGTTGTGAGCGGGTACGTGTTGTACAGCAATGGACCGATCGGTGTGCACGCACTGGCCATTGCATCTGTTGTGAGCGGGTACGCGTTGTACAGCAATGGACCGATCGGTGTGCATGCACTGGCCATTGCATTTGATGTGAGCGTGTACGCGTTGTCTTTTGAAATACGCATTGTACAGCAATGGTCCGGACGGTGCGCATGGATTGGCTAGGGCCTGGCATGGCAACGGACGTGTTTTTCGAAGCTGTAACGAGTCTGATGCAGTGAATTCAGTTGGCCAGCCACAACAATGTTGCAAAAACATGGGTGTCATGAAGTTTAACTTTTGAAGGATGCTGTGGGCGTGTATAAGTGGTGCAATTCCATGGATTGGCCAGATTCAGAAGATGCAAACGACTTGGACCTATCACTTTGGACACATGGGACAGTATCTGCCTCTGCAGCACACATATAATGCTGGCTGTTCCCCTGAGAGCTCACTTGCCTGCACTACATGCTCCAGGACGACATCTGCCACCAACACTGCTGCTGTCTCTGCATCCTCTGGCTACTGCAATGGCACGTACTGTGGAGAGAGCCCCAGCCTTCAGCCTTGAGGAGAACCAGGCCCTGCTGGACAGCCTCCTTCCACAGTACAGCAAGCTGTATGGGAAACCAGGGGAGCAGGTGAGTGTGCTGTCCACTGCCTTACTAATTGTGCATGTTGTCTGACTAGCAAGACTTACAGTGTGCACACCACTGGCTAGCATGCTCACTGAGTAGCTCTCCCCCCAAAGTGTGGTGTTACATGCACTGAACAGGTACAGTGCAGTAACAGTGCATTCCAACAAGGTTTACTTCCCATGCAATGATACCATGCAGTAACTGCTGGCAAACTGTTCATAGCCATCGTTGCACTGCCTGTGTACATCATATGCCCCTGTGATTGAGACATGTATATCCAACTGTGTGATGCACGTATATGTTGCATGTGTAGTAATGGCATTTTCACTTTGTCATCCTCACAGGTTGATGTCCACCAGAAGCAGGAAATCTGGCTGACCATCGCCCGGGCAGTACGATCCGTGGGGGTCTACGGATCCGCAACTGCCAGAAGAGGTGGCAGGACCTTCGGGGCTGGACCCGGAGGATCGCAAGGGTCCAGCTGAAGCTGTCGCCTCCTCGCAGGAGGGGCGGACACCGGACCCTGACCCCCACATGCTCAGGATCCTGGCGGTGGTCTTCCCTGACCTGGATGGGCAGCTGAAGGCCAGACAGCAGCAAGGAGGGGTGAGTCCATGACTGCACTGTGCACTTTGTCTGACATGCTATGTGCCCTCCTCTGGCCTGGTTAAACTTCCACAGTACATCAGTCTTGTGGTCCAGGACCCATGTCCCTCAATTGTGACATGCCCACTCCTCATCTGACACGCATATGTGTGGCCCTTACAGTCAGGAAATTGTATCACTTGGGTACTGTGTCATTGCATTTTGCTTCGCTCAAGGTGGGGGACAGCATTTGTTCCCGTGACTATGTTGTGGGATTCATGGGTGGGTCAATTGCTTACACGATGCCTAAGTTCTGACATGTAATCTGGGTGTAACTTTGATATGTGGTCCACTTGCTGATCTGAATCACCACATGTCCCTGGGGTATTTGGCACACCCCCATACTGCAGGTGGGAACAATGTTTGGGCCTCAGGAGTATGTATATCAAGTGTGTCACACATGCTTAGCCACCTGCCTACTGTCCAGGGCTCATCCCTCTTTCAGGTGGAGCAGGACAGTCATGCCTACTCCAGGGCATACAATACACTCTGTACTCCCACTCCCGTGTATCAGCTGACATGTTTTGATCAGTGAAATGTTCCCTCAGGTGTCTGCCTCTGTGTCATTGTGCCGTGGCTTCGTTGTCAGGACTACTGGGATGTTTATCATTTAGGGCTCAGCATGCCATCTGAGATGTGACCATGAGAGACGATACTTCTGTGACTCATAGGTGTTTGATCACTTGACTGTGCACACAGGTGTATGCGACTGTGAACTTCAGGCAGCTGTTTTACATTCACAGCAGACTGTGAGGTGCTCAGGTTCATAGAGTTGTGTTTCATGTCTCCCATATGTCCAATTGGCATGACGTGGCCAAATAAGAGTTCAGATGATGTGGTGTGTGGGGGATGGACATGTGCACTTGTCAGCTACATAACTTGCATTCCCCATTTCCTAGGACTGTGACACAGTGCAGACTGTTGTTGGCTGGCTGCCTTGCCCATGTGACTGGAGACAGTGATGTATGACTTTGCAGGCATGCCTGTGCCATGGCATTTAACTTCCTAAGAGTGATCCTGCAGGGGAGTTACATGTGCAACATGCACCCCATTGTGGCATTGACTATCCGGACATGGGTGCATCATGGTGTCTGGTGCTGGTATGCATCACATGCATTTCTAATTAGACTCTGGACATCCCTTTACCCGGACACCTGTACTAACTCAGTGGCAAGAGATGTGATGTGTGCATGTTCACATACTTCACTGTGTTCTCTGCAATGTCCAACAACTGTCTACGTGGTGCTTGTGTCCACACTGGGGTATTACCATCCAACAGGCACCAGACAGATGGGTGCAAGGGCAGGAGGGGTGTGAGTGCCATGGTTGACCATCAGACTGACAATTGGCTTCTCCTAATCTGTGTGAGGACTTTTGGCAATGTTCAACTGAGGATGCCAGGGCTTGCTCTGTAATGTGCTGTACTTACTGTGGTATGTGCGGTCAGTGCAGGTGACTGATGTTTGTCTGTTTCCCTAATTGTTTGCAGATACATCCACGGCCACAGGAGGGGACAGCTCCACGGACCAGGAGGAGCTGCAGAGCCAGACTGGGTCAGCAGGCGATGAGTGGTCGGAGGGACCCAGTGGCACGGAGGGCGAGGGGAGCCACACCGAGGAGTCCTCAGCACCATCCACCTCAGCTGAGGACCACAGCAGCTCGGAGGATGACTCCCTTGTGGAGGCGGGTATCAGAAGCCACCACACCCCAGCTAGTATGTCTGGCCCCGCCACCACCACCACCGCCCTCCCATTGGCTCCCATTCCAGAGGTCCGTGGAGGCTCCCGTGTCCGGGAGCGTGTCTCCTTCGTGCCAGGCAACGCACCCCCTGCCCCTGTGTCCCCTGCTGCCCTGAGTGAGGAGTCTGTGTACCTACTTCGGCAGCTCCATGTAGGGCAGACAGCAATGCTGAGTGTCCTCCATGCACACACTACTCTGTTGACACAGCTGGTGTCGTTCATGGAGGGCATCTCGACGGGCATGTCTGCCCTACAGAGGAGCAATAGGTCCATGGACTCCTCCCTGATGGCAGCAGTGTCCCTCCTCCAACAGTCCATCACCCCTCCTACCTCTGCCCCATCCACACTTCCTGGCACCCTACCTGTCCCAAGCACATGCACACCTGCACAATCACCCAAACACACAGACACGAGCAGCACAGAAACACACAGAACAAGGGCAAAACGTGCACACAAGCATCCTCAGGGGACTGATACCACACCCACAGTGGATGGGGAACAGACACACACACAGGCATCCACACTCACTCCGCAGTCCTCAAAATCCTCTCCCTCCAAGACCCCTTCCCTTGCCTCACCTGCAACCCCACCTACAAAGCAGCTCTTCCTCTGTGACCTCGGCCTCTTCCCCTCCGATCCCGCTGATCCAGCATACAGGGGGAAGAGGAAGTCCACCCACACAGAGGGGAGTGCCCCTCGCCCCCGGACCCCCTCCCCCAGGCGCAGACAGCCTGAGGCCCCCACCCGCAAGTCCCCCGGTCCCGGAAGAGCAAGACCCCGCCACCACCCTGCAGCTCACCACACTGTCTCCTTCCTCCATCCCTCAGTCACCCACAACACAGGTTCCCCCACCACACCCTGTCCCAGGTTCCCCCACCCACAGATACACCATCCCCAAAATGATGCGGCCTTCTCCTCCTACCACTTGCTCTTCCAGCCCCACCCCCCGCTGCACATGTTTGTGCCACTGGTGTGGAGACCGTGTCCTCCCCTCTGTCCTGCCCACCTTACCTGAACCCCATTCTACTCCCCCGGAGATGGGCACTGCAGTGGAGTCCACTACCACCCCATCTGACTTGGGCACTGCAGTGGGGAACCTGTCCACTCCATCTGGCCGGACCACTGCAGTCGTGCCGGCACCCACACCATCTGACTCATGCCCCCAGTTGTGCCGGCACACACCATGTCAGACACCTCCACTGCAGTTGTCAGTGACTCTCCAGCACCAGCCACCCCTTCCCTGCCTCCTTCTGGTGAGCCCTGATCCTGTCCCTGCGGTGCCTGGCCTGCCCCCCGTATACCCCTCCGAGGGGAATGTCCCTGCTCCATATCAGTGCAGGCAAGCAGAGGGTGACATCTGCCACTGTCACCCTGTTCGGACTGAACTGTTGGACTGGCCATTGGCCTTTGTATTTTTGCAGGACTTTCTTTTTTCAGACACATATGCTGAATAAAGCTTCTTACTGTTCTCTGGTGGTTTTGCTTCAGATGTACTTGATGTTGATGATGCTAACTATGCCCTTGCTGCAGTGATGGTGATATTTGGTATCATGAAAATGAAGTGTTACTGTGCAGGACCCCATGTGGTCCAGGGGGAATATGTCCTATCCTGGTGTGTAGCCATGTCATCCTTTGCAGCAATATGAGGGTGTCATGTTTTCAATATTTGCCAATGGGATTTCCTACATTTATTTGCAATATCACATCTGTGGCTTACACCCCTGCACATCAGTTGTGCTTGCCATTGTTCAATTTGTCTGTTTCCTGACCGTGTGACCATCTCCACTGGACATGCAAGTTTGGGCATCAATGGGGAAGGACTCATCTGTGTTATCAGTGCAACTTGCTATACATGTGTGTTGGATCTGTGCAGATGATTTCGGTGACACTCCCATGACCAGGCTGATGTGACGAGAGCCTTCATTTTATGCTAATTGTTGACTGAGTGACCAAGTGTACTGCTGACATGATAGAGCCCTGCAGAGACAACGTATGGCACAGCTTTCCTTACACAGGAGTGGAGTCCCCTCATGGCAGTGTGTAATTCCGTGACATTGCCTGAGCCCAAGGTGTGTGTTGTGTGATCATGTCTGTGTGTGTTCACTTCTATTTTGCAACACAGGCTGGGATCCCTAGTGATGTTCCTGTTTGTGATGCTTGCTGAGTTGACCTATGTTCCCCCAAATCTTCGCCCTGGGTTCTCTGTGATGTGGGTGCATGGCACATTACTGGTCATCAGGGTGTCATCCATAGGTGTGTTTGCTGTCAGGGCTGAGCTTGTGGGCAAACGCAGATGAGACACGGTCAGGATTCCCCTTGGCACTTGTTGGTTACACAAGTCATGTAATTTACATTTTGTGTTACCTTTCAGTGATTGTGACACGTTGTGTGTGTGACTGCTGCCACTCCTCAGGGTCAGAGCTGCAATGTTGGAAGTTGTCTATGTGTGTTCTTGGTGGGTGACCTTGGCTTCTTCATTGGTGTGTGACTGTGGCCGGGATCCCATTGGTTGGTGTGGATTTGACGTCATACCATGTACAGCGTACTGTGCAGTGTGTCAGACATTCACAAGTCTTGTTGACTGGCCATGTGTGATGGGTATCTCCACCTTAGTTCCCCCCACCACCCCTGGAATTGTCATGAGTGCATGTGCAATGTCACCAGTCCAAGTGAGCTTCACTGCTGCACATTGGTGGAGGTCAAGGTGTGTGGTGTTGAGTGTGTGCAAATGAGAGTTGTTGTACGGCTAGACCCCTACCTCCATGTTGGCCTTGGCTGACAGGCCGTGCTGATTGATTTGTGCTTGTGTAGGTGTGATGGTAGTTAGTTGCTCAGGAAACATGACTGTGGTTCACTGTGTGTACGACATCTACCTTTGTCATCACAGTGGGATTATCATGCAGGCCAGTGTCCCCACAATGTGGGGTCCCTGGGGGTAGTGCTGTGGTGGGTCTGTCTCTTGCTGTGTTAGTTGCTGTTCCTACAAGCTTGTGTGACATTTGTAATTTGTGCTCCCTCTCATCTGACAATGCCTGATTGCCCACATAGGGGAATCCGATCCATGAGTTACTTTTGTGTGGCACTGTATACACATCTGTGTAATAGGGATTCAGGCCTCCTCATGTGCTGTGTGGTTGTCTGGGGACACTGGCACACCCCCCCATCACCTGTTGTGTTTGATATGCAGTGTGAGTCTGCCTGTTTGTGTTTGTGCATTTGCACCACTGCATTGGCATTTCTTTAGTGTGCCATTGGCTGTATGTTGTTTGGTGGGTTTCCCCTGCTGTCCCTGGGACTCCTAGGTCATCAGTCAGCACAATGATCATGGTTTGTATGTCCTCTAGCTGCCATGGAATGGTATTTGTTCACCTGACATCTACGGTCTCCACAGGATATCTACATTTGTGTGTCCATTGGTGCTCCATTGGTGGGTCTGCATTATGATGGTCACTTCTGTCATTGTGTAATTCGTGAAAGTTGACAATGTGAGCCCCCATGGGTGAGGTTTGTCTGCACATGGCCAAAGCGATGTTTCATTGGCACTGCACTGTTTGCCTCACCCAATCTATGTTGCTATCGGACACAAGCACTACTATGCCACTGATGTGTTTGTTGTTGTGTGACCAGGAATCATCCATGCAGTTTGGCATTTGCAGCTTTTCACATGACAACACTTACATTTTGGTCACTGTGGTGATGGGGCTTTAGACCCCATTGCCACAATGTTCAAAATGTGCTTCAGCTATGGACCCCACACTTACCTTTTGGTCACTGTGATGATGGGGTGTTAGACCCCATTGCCACAATGTTCAAAATGTGCTTCAGCTATGGACCCCACACTTACATTTTGGTCACTGTGATGATGGGGTGTTAGACCCCATTGCCACAATGTTCAAAATGTGCTTCAGCTATGGACCCCACACTTACATTTTGGTCACTGTGATGATGGGGTGTTAGACCCCATTGCCACAATGTTCAAAATGTGCTTCAGCTATGGACCCCACACTTACATTTTGGTCACTGTGGTGATGGGGCTTTAGTCTGCTTGCATTGTGGAGGCCACACACATTTATGTGTGACACATGTGATAGGGGGTCATATTGTATGTTCAATGTCATGTTCAGTGTTGTAGGCATTTGACACAGACTACACACGCTTGTCATGGTGTTGGGGGGATGTATTTTTCAGACATTCCTTATGTTGGAGTATGCTGGTTGTGTCATGCATTACCCGTCCTATGAGTAGGGGTTGTGTGGGTGGTAGGCATCCAGGCCCCCATGAGTAGGAGTGGTGGTAGTGGTAGGCATCCAGGCCCCCTGAGTAGGGGTGGTGGTAGTGGTAGGCATCCATCCCCCTATGAGTGGGGATGGTAGTAGTGACAGGCATCCAGGCCCCCATGAGTAGGGGTGGTGGTAGTGGTAGGCATCCATCCCCCTATGACTGGGGATGGTAGTAGTGAAATCCATCCAGGCCCCCATGAGTAGGGGTGATGGTAGTGGTAGGCATCCATCCCCCTATGAGTGGGGATGGTAGTAGTGACAGGCATCCAGGCCCCCATGAGTAGGGGTGGTGGTAGTGGTAGGCATCCATCCCCCTAAGAGTGGGGATGGTAGTAGTGACAGGCATCCAGGCCCCCATGAGTAGGGGTGGAGGTAGTGGTACGCATCCATCCCCCTATGAGTGGGGATGGTAGTAGTGACAGGCATCCAGGCCCCCATGAGTAGGGGTGGTGTTAGTGGTAGGCATCCATCCCCCTATGGGTGGGGATGGTAGTAGTGACAGGCATCCAGGCCCCCCTGAGTAGGGGTGGTGTTAGTGGTAGGCATCCATCCCCCTATGAGTGGGGATGGTAGTAGTGACAGGCATCCAGGCCCCCATGAGTAGGGGTGGTGGTAGTGGTAGGCATCCATCCCCCTATGGGTGGGGAGGGTAGTAGTGACAGGCATCCAGGCCCACATGAGTAGGGGTGGTGGTAGTGGTAGGCATCCAGGCCCCCATGAGTAGGGGTGGTGGTAGTGGTAGGCATCCAGGCCCCCTGAGTAGGGGTGGTGGTAGTGGTAGGCATCCATCCCCCTATGAGTGGGGACGGTAGTAGTGACAGGCATCCAGGCCCCCATGAGTAGGGGTGGTGGTAGTGGTAGGCATCCAGGCCCCCTTGAGTAGGGGTGGTGGTAGTGGTAGGCATCCATCCCCCTATGGGTGTGGAGGGTAGTAGTGACAGGCATCCAGGCCCCCCTGAGTAGGGGTGGTGGTAGTGGTAGGCATCCATCCCCCTATGAGTGGGGATGGTAGTAGTGACAGGCATCCAGGCCCCCATGAGTAGGGGTGGTGGTAGTGGTAGTGGTAGGCATCCAGGCCCCCCTGAGTAGGGGTGGTGGTAGTGGTAGGCATCCATCCCCCTATGAGTGGGGATGGTAGTAGTGACAGGCATCCAGGCCCCCCTGAGTAGGGGTGGTGGTAGTGGTAGGCATCCATCCCCCTATGGGTGGGGAGGGTAGTAGTGACAGGCATCCAGGCCCCCTGAGTAGGGGTGGTGGTAGTGGTAGGCATCCATCCCCCTATGAGTGGGGATGGTAGTAGTGACAGGCATCCAGGCCCCCATGAGTAGGGGTGGTGGTAGTGGTAGGCATCCAGGCCCCCTGAGTAGGGGTGGTGGTAGTGGTAGGCATCCATCCCCCTATGAGTGGGGATGGTAGTAGTGACAGGCATCCAGGCCCCCATGAGTAGGGGTGGTGGTAGTGGTAGGCATCCACCCCCCTATGGGTGGGGAGGGTAGTAGTGACAGGCATCCAGGCCCACATGAGTATGGGTGGTGGTAGTGGTAGGCATCCAGGCCCACATGAGTAGGGGTGGTGGTAGTGGTAGGCATCCAGGCCCCCCTGAGTAGGGGTGGTGGTAGTGGTAGGCATCCATCCTCCTATGAGTGGGGATGGTAGTAGTGACAGGCATCCAGGCCCCCTGAGTAGGGGTGGTGGTAGTGGTAGGCATCCATCCCCCTATGAGTGGGGATGGTATTAGTGGCAGGCATCCATCCCCCTATGAGTGGGGATGGTATTAGTGGTAGGCATCCATCCCCCTATGGGTGTGTATAGCATTGGTGATAGCCATCCCGCCCCTATGGTTCTGCTGGTGCTGGTGTACGTCATTTGTGCATCCCTATGTGTGTGTGACATATTTCGGGTACGTGTCGTTTGTTTGTGTTGTGGGTGTTTGACTTACCGTCTGCGCCGTACGCGTCCGTACCGGTCCCGGTAATAGATGTAGAGTATTGGTAGGACCTGCGCGATGGGATTCATGGTTGGGTCGTCTCGTTCGGGTTTCTCGTGGCTTCGACTCGTACTCGTCGCTGGCTTGTTCGTCTCGTCGCCGTGGATCGTCTTGTGGCACGAATCGGAGCTTATGTACAGCTCTCCCGGATGCTCAAATGTGCCGGACGTAGCGACGGGTTCGGCGCGTACGGAAGGCGCATCGTACAAGTCCGGCCGGAAGGTGCTGTGCATTTGCTTCCGTGCGACTCGATTCGGCATTTACGGATCCGGCTCGGACGGGGAACAGGAGCTGAAATGGGTAAGTACGGCTCGCTCGGAATCTGGGCTGTTGTGCGCATCGTACTTGTTCGTTCGGACGAGTGTTCGAATCGGTCGGGAAACACGCGGTCGGCTTGTATTTTTTCCGGACGAATACTGTTAGGTGCGCTTCCGGCCGAGATCGGAATCGACCCCTAAATGTGAAATTTTTTCCTGCTTTCGAAAAAAAATCTTCACTTATTAAATGTAATATGTTATGTTATGCTATGTTATGCTATATTATGCTAAGCTATAGTTTGCTATGGTATGCTGTGCTATGCTGTGTTATGTTATGTAATTTTGATTAATATGGTGCACTAATCATCTGAGAGGGTATCCTGTGATAAGATAACCTATAAAACTGCCAAGCCAGGTCTTCCCTGGACGGGAAACAAGCATCCTGGGACTGGTTTCGGGGTAACACCCCTCATCAGCCAGGCTAGCTTGATTCCAGTGGCAAAGTAAGCAAAGGACCCACGTCTGGGCATACCCTGCCAACTTAGGGCGAACAAAGCAAACACAAGGAGATGATGGACGGAGCGCTGAAACTTTTCAGACACTCACCCCCAGTCACAGATCGGGGTTGAATCCATTATCGTTCTTTGGCTTGGTGGTTCGGGCTGGACTGTTCCCATGAGGCACAGGGTCAAGACTGATTTGCATATAGCTGGGTCTGAACTGGGGTGGCGAAGTGAGTTAAAGAACGATGATGGATTCAACCCAGATCTGTGAATGGGGGTGAGTGTCTGAAAAGTTTCCGCCCTCCGTCCATCATCTCCTTGTGTTTGCTTTGTTCGCCCTAAGTTGGCAGGGTATGCCCAGACGTGGGTCCCTTGCTCACTTTGACACTGGAATCAAGCTAGCCTGACTGATGAGGGGTGTTACCCCCCAAAACGGTCCCAGGACCATTGTTGCCGGTCCAGGGAAGACCTGACTTGGCAGTTCGGGCTGGACTGTTCCCATGAGGCACAGGGCCAAGACTGATTTGCATGGTTCACTGATAGAATATTGATGGTAAAAACATCGATAGTAAAAATATCTGCAAAAAATATAGATAGTAAAAATATCGACTCCCTATACTTAAACAGGTAGGTACAAAAATATTGAATCAAAAATATTGAAGTAAAAATATAGATTAAAAAAAATAATTAAAATAAAATATATATAAAAATATAAAATATTAATATTATCTTTAACAAAATAAATTAAATGTAATATACATTTTAACTAAATATAAAAACTAAACTTAATTAAAAAAATATAAACACACAAACATAATAATTTATACATATACATATATTTACTTTAAAATAATTTATTAACAATTATCTTTATTAATTTTTAAACTTTTAAATTATATAAAAATAAAATATATACATATATCAATAATTTAAAATTAAAAATAAATTCTATAATTATTTAAAACTTTAAACTACTAAAACAAAATTAAAACGTACATTTCGCAACACAATAAATACAAAAGTAGGGAAAATGATAGATAGCGAAACAATTAAATTTACTATTCCAACTGCACTAAGTGCAACAGTAGGGAAAGTGTTGGATAGCGGAGGGGTAAAAATTACTATTCCCACTCCAAAGAGTGCAACAGTAGGGAAAGTGTTGGATAGTGGAGGGGTAAAATTTACTATTCCCACTCCATTGAGTGCATAAGTAGGGTAAATGTTGGATAGTAGAAGAATTAAATTTACACTTCCAACTCCAGTGATTGTAACAGTAGGGAAAATGTTGGATAGCGGAGGGGTAAAAATTACTATTCCCACTCCAGTGAGTGCAACAGTAGGGAAAGTATTGGATAGCGGAGGGGTAAAAATTACTATTCCCACTCCAGTTATTGCAACAGTAGGGAAAGTATTGGATAGCGGAGGGGTAAAAATTACTATTCCCACTCCAGTTAGTGCAACAGTAGGGAAAGTGCTGTTGCAGGGATTCTGCACATACACAGAACTATGCGCAGGAAAACAGGACCTCAGTGAATAGGGGTGTGCCAACCTACCACATTAGTAGCTAAAATCCCAAACCGACTAGCTATAGTGTCTCATTCGTTCTCCTCCAAAGATCACGGAGCTACAAATGATTAGACAACCCAGAACACTACACTCCAGACTCTCTCAGGAATCGCGGGAGCAAGACGTACTCTTTCGTTCACTCACTCATACTTGTCCACAATAAGAATTGTCAGAGTCACTGAAATAGTTCAAAATGTTTATTTTAACTACCGTGCTCTACAATACAGTATACGAGCCACTACCAGCAGCAAAATGCATAAACTCAGCACAGTTAGCATTGTTACAATTCCATAGAATACAAAGGGAGTAGTCATTATATCGAGACTGTGGAATAAGGGCACTGAGGCCTAACCACCCTCCCCTTGGCAAGAAGAAGTTTATTTTATGTAAGGGAAGATCTCTGGGTTTTGACAGCAGACCCCATACCTTAAAGCCTGGCTGTAAAGTTTACATCATAGGAACAGCGGAGCTCTTCTCCATGGAACGGCTTTCTCCAAGTGTGTTAAAACAACATGCAACAACGTAATATCAAAGCACGAGTCTTCAGTACTGGAGCTGTGTGTAGCATGTTATGTCTAGGTGCTAGGGACTGACCAGAACAGAATAACAAGGGGCATTGTTTATCGACCTTGCACATCGTGTTCAGACTAAACTCCAGGAAAGGCAGAGAATGCGAAAAGCAACCCGTTCCCATGTGAAAGGCACAAACAAAGTCTTTCAAAAACAAAGTCATGTAGTAGCGTGCGCAAAAGCAGCATCATGGCAGCGAAGCTCATGTCAACTTAGCAATGTCGATAATGTGCCTATAAACCATATAACACCCTCCCCTTGGGAAGGTCATAGGACATAGACAAAGGACCAAAACAGAGTTCACCAGTGAAGCAAAGTTCAAAGCGTTTGAAAAAGTCAAAATTGGAAAAAATTTGAAAATGTAAAAAAAAATATATATATGTTCAATATTGTCAACATGGTGTATTGAGTGAGAGCACCCTCTGGGACAACAAAGTTATCACCAAGACGCTACAATGACGGAGGCGTTCAATCCATCAAGGTGTATGAACCGAGGAATGCCATACCCTCCAAAAGATCATCCCTATCGTTGGTAAAAAAGAGGGATGCCATCCAATTAAGTAAGTCGAAGGAACATACGTGCTCCTCGTAATCAGATGCCTCTAAAAGCAGAAGTGGGCAACTTGCGTGGTATTCGATGAAACTCCGATGCAGGACATTCTGTGCAGCCGCACAGACATCCCATTCAGCCAATTCTCCAAGTGCTGCTGCACGCGCCATACGGCCATCCCCAGAACAAGCCTGGTCATGAGCCTCTAAGGGACCCATCAACTGGTTAAAATCCGGGACTGGACGGGACGTATTGGAGAGGCATATATCCATTGCCCAATAGAAGGGGTATCGCCGACAGTGAAACACTGGTTGCACGCAAGTGAAATAGGCAAAGCAAAAGGCAAATCCATAACTGACGCCAGAAGTCGCCAATAGCAAGCATCCAAAAACCTGCTGCATGCGATCACGGTACAGCTGCAACTGGCCTGGTCTGTGCAGCACCACAAGATGAGCAGCCATTATGCAGCAGGAGCAGGAGAAGCAGGAGTCCAGCGCCTAACGCCAAAATTAAGGGAAACCCTCCGAAGATGCTGGAAAAAATAGAATGAATAAAACTTGGGATTACTCCAAATATAGTCTGAAAAGAAGTCACAAGGCCAGATCCCACACATTTTAAAAAATGCGCAAGGCCTGTGGTATCAGACGCATTAAATATTTGGTGTATAAGCTCCCCAAAATGTTTTGGGAGGTTGGTGTTCAGAAGGGACTGTATCTCTCCAGAAGTGCTAGCCACCTGTAACTGGAAGGTCTCGCGGGCCGAAATGAGAGCCACCTCCTGTTGGAATAATAGCGCTTTGAGCCTGCTTAATTTGTTGAAATCTGTTTTCAAAGTTGGAATGGAAGGCCAAATTGAATGATCTAGACTCCCATGCGGGGGCGGAAAAAGCACATTGCTATAACAAGTTACGCGCTGGGAAACCGTTACTAAATACGGGACTCCCGCCCGTAAACCACAGCAGTCTTGGTTATTCAAAATAAGATAACTGCCATTTGTAAGCAAGGTGAAAGCGGGAATTATTGATGGTACTGGGGTCCCTTTTAAAAAACAAGCCAGATTGGGCGCCAACACATTACAAGCGCCGTGCAATTTAACGTGTTTGCAAACAAGGGAATGTCCTACTGTGGAATCGCAGTCCTCCCCTTTAAGAAAAACTTCCTTACCCTCCCTCAAACATCTGTAAGTGAAAGGCAGGGACCACAATTTGTGTAGAAATGCACTACCCAGTGGTTCGAAGCGGCCAGTCGGAAAATGGCGCATGCATGATTTAAATTGAAATCGTGAAAAAGGGAGAGAGATAACCCCATGGATTAACCAAACAGCAGAGTCCTTTTCCGCCACAGAGAACGGCAAGGGCTCCAATTGTTCAATATGCAAAAGTGTATATCCAGCATCTTTCATAGGGCATAAATCTCTGTTTATCAGTTAGATTAAATGGCAAAACAAAGCAGTGGAATTTAAGTAATCCCAGGGCACTTTCCCCATTTTAAGAGTTTGCAATGTCCAAGCAAATTGCATAACAGATCTTAACTGATTTTGACCATGATATAACACAGATATATCACTTTGAACAATATCAATAACAGATGAAACAATATTATCAAACGTATAAATGCGTGAGGAAAGTGTGTTTATGCTATTGTCTACTACAGCAAGGACCTTTTCTAAATTGGCCTGATCAATTTGGCGCAGACGAAATGCTGCTTCCATCTGTGAAAGCTTCCAGAACTCATTGTATGCTTCATAGATAAACCTCTTAGACCTAGGTTTCCTAGGGCCTAGGATGAAATCAGCCAAATTGATGTCATCCGACAATAGTGTAAGGTGTTGTTTCACAGATGCTAAGGTGGAATGTTCTAACCATTGTTGGCATAATTTACCCACCGTGTATGTAGTGACCGAATGTGTTAAGTGGTAACGGGGATCAGGTCTAGACTGAATGAAACCAGGTGTAACACTATAAAAACGCAATTGGCATGCATCTGTATTTGTTTGCCACACTACCCACCCGGAAGAATCAATCCCAGAGACATTGAAAGTCTTATTTCAAAACAAAGCTTGTAGTGTCGAAATGGTTAATTTTGTGCGGGTGCGCCAATCGTCATATTCTGTTAAGGACGGAATAGATGGCGTATTTAAATTTTTGGCAGTAGCCAGGCCAAAACAAGTGGTCTGGTACACAGTATCATTCAAAAATAACAGTTGAGCTGGGATCAGACAGGCACGATGCAAAGCCTCAGTTCCCCGAACCTGCCAAGGCTTTGTGCCCCAGATAGATTTTAAATCAACGGTATCTTTCCAGTGATCATAGCCCTGTGTAGCCAATTTAGATCGAAACGAGTTGGCATAAATCAATTTAGTATGTGTCAATATAAATTTGGATTGTGAAGATGACTGAAGTTTAAAGAAATAGGATGCCGGGTTAGATACTTCATAATCAGTAAAATATGTAACTTTATCTCTAAGAGTTTTTGAACTCCCTTTCACAGGAGTAGGACAATGTTCCCATTGAGTGTAATTAAGAACGGGAAGTTGGGTGCTTGTTTTGTGCAGAAAATGATGCCCATAATGTTGATAGCAAAATAGATCCCCATAATTGGCAGAATTTAAATACAAATCTTCAGCATCAAAAGCCGCATAATATTTTAAATCCGAAAACAATGCATGCACTGCTTGTACATCCCAATCGTCAGAATGTATGTCCTGTGTAACCACATCTCCTAATGAGACGCGAAACACGTAAGGTACCCTGAGAACCTCAGTCGGACCGTGGATTTCGAAGGCTACTTTGTCCCAAACTATGCCATCTGGAACTGGGAACGCTGAAATGTTCACTAGTATCTGATCACGTTTCATGATATGGGACGATGTGTGAGGGGCCAGAATTCCATCGACCAAGTTCACAGCAGAGCGTTCTGGCAAGTAATGACCATTGATGAGCAAAAAGAACACTGTCACAATTCCAATTGACATGAAGAGGAAAATTAGTATTGGTACCAACCAAATGTAGGTACAAGGAGGGACCAGGTAAGTCTTTTTGAACCAAGAGAGGAAAATACTTAATTTAGTCGGTGGTTCTGGCAAGCTGGATGTCGAAGCAGACGAGCCGGAAGAGTGGCTGGCATGACCTCCACTGTAGCCACTCGTAGGTCTATTAATCAGAGGTGGAAGTTCCGAGTCCGCCAGATGTTCTTGTGGACTGTTCGGCACCCCACCCATGGACTCATCAGGATGGTAGATATACTCGACATCCATAGTGGAAGAGAGAGGTCGGAAGGGTGAAATCTCAATTACAGTGTCCATCACTTTCCTAGCCACAACGGACCAATAGAAGATGATGAAGTCAGTGGATCCAATGAAATTGCGGTGCACGAAACTGCAGTTGTGATGCTATTCAGAATCGGCCACATGGTGTAACTTGACATTGTCCACTGAAATGTATCTGTTGTCTTTGCGACCAGGTAGCAGTGGTAAAATTACTGTACGAGTACCCTTCAGTCCAAGCACTGGAACCGGTGCACGATAAGAGGGACCAAATTCTTTTTTGTTCTCCAACTTTTCTCGTACCAGATCTCCAACTTTTGGAAGCCAACCGGCATCTGGAATCAGCAGTGCTGCATCAGTGGAAGAGGGTAAATGTTCAGTTGCATAGCTGTCACGTGTCTTTTGTAGATCCTGTAACACAGTAGAATGATTATCTACGTCAAAGGTTGCGGCAGCCGCCACAACGTCTAGACCATCAAGGTCTGGCACAAACATTTTAATGCCAAAGAGCATTTCGTATGGGGTCCACCCATCCAGAGATCTTCTAGGGAGATTATTAAGTGCACGTTGAACCCCATACAAGTGGGACAGCCAGTTCCTGCCAGTACCTAAGACTCTAGCTGTCAAGGATTGCTTTAAGTCACGGTTCATTCGCTCCACAATTGAATTGCCCTCAGCCCTGTAAGGAGACGAAAACTGCACCAGCACCCCCATTGTCTTCATCGCATCCTTGTACGCCTTAGAGGCGAACGCTGGACCTTGGTCTGAATGGAAGGTGCCACAGGCAAACATCCCAACAAAGACACGCAAATCCCTGATGACATTTCGAGCGTCAGCACTGCGTTGTGGCCAAACCCAAAGGAATCTAGTGCACGAATCAACTGCAACAAATATGTATTTATACGCAGTATCAGAAGAGAGCGGACCACAGTGATCAAGATAAATGCAGCCAAAAGGTTGATTAGAAATACACAGCTGTGTTTGCGGCGGGCGTGTGACCGGGGACGGCTTGATTTGTTGACAAAAGTCACAAGAAAGTACATAATTACGGGTCTGTTTATATAAACCACGCCACCAATAACGTTGCTTCAAAATCGAGACCGTCGCCGACACTCCGGCATGTGCAGAGGCAATGTCCTCGTGTGCAGCCTTGATCAAAGTAGGTCTGCGGTCCAAGTTGGGAATCATCCGATCCCCAACCGAAGGAATCAAAGCATAAGCAACCTGATCGGGACTTATATGATAAGAGTATTTCGAAGGGAATCCATGAGGATGAACAGTTCCCTCCCTCGTTGCAGCTACCGCTGCCAAAATATCATTATCTATTTTAGTCATGGATCTTGCAACTGCTGCTACGGAACATGTGGCTACTGCAGACTTGGACCCTTCATCAGCCAAAGAATTACCAAGAGCATGTGCTCCCACACGCTGATGTCCAAGAGTACGTATAACATGTGTGAGCAGCAGACGTTGTTTAAGATCTGCCACTCAAACCCAAAACATTTTATACTTGATTGCACTGCCCTTAGAATCTCGATAGTCATTCCGAGACCAAAAGAATAAGTTGTCATTGAAAGACTGGACACAGTAATAGGAAACGCAAACAATAAGTGTATTCACATTTGGATCAGCAAACTCAAGAGCAAGAACGAGAGCACTCAGCTCCGCCAATTGCGCCATACAGTCTCCAAGTGCCTGAGTGTGCACAATGGAAGACTTAAATGCTCCATTTATTACTGAGCCGGCTACAATTGCGCAAGCTGCCGAATAAGCGTGTTTAGAGCCGAAGACCGGTTGAGCCGAGCCATCGGTATAGATCATACACTTGCATTCATCCAACTGAAGCAATGACAGAGGAGGAGGCTGAACATGTTCATACTGTAAGAACTCCTGTGTCTGAAGAGAAGGATCGAAGATAAACGTGACATCAGCCGATGTCAACGATGCAGCCCATTGTATCCAACGTGGATGTAAAGCCTTAGAGTTTGGAACACTTGCCTTAGTCACGGCTTCCAAAGCAGGAAGTGGCATGACCATAAGAATGCGTTTGTTTTGCGCCAGAGAGCATTCCTTCAGGATCGCCATCTGTACTGCCGTCAAGATCTTTTCAATATTAGAAAATCGCATTTCTGCTGAAGTGTATAAATGTGATTTGTAAGCAATAGGTACTGTGTCACCCTCATTGAATGTTAAATATGTGAAACCCACTGTTCCTGGCACGATACGTATCACCAGGTTTGTGGTGTTGTCACGCGTCAACAAGTAGATAGTCGCAAACAAGTCAGACTGCAAAGAATGTAGTATAGAGGTATGTTCCGGAAGCCAGCTGGCAGAAGAGAAGGTTGGTTGTATCAACGCATAAAGCGGTTTGATACGCTGGGCATAATCGGGAATGTAAGTCCGCCCGAAGTTCAAAAAACCCAGCAAAGACTGAAGTTTCTTCAGCGTATTAGGTGGTTGCAAATGTGCACATTTCTCCAGGAAATGGGGGGCTAGCCCCTTTCCTTCATTATTGAGCTCATAGACCAAAAAGATCACCGCCAAATGGGCGATGTGTGACTTCGCAAATTTAAATTTGTATCCATAGTCGGCAAAGGACAATACAATATTGTCGACTCGGACGAGATGCGGCATAAGTTCGTCGTCCGTCAGATAAATGTCATCAACATACGAGAACGCATCTGGATCTATGTCGTGCAATAGTGACACGACACGAGCTGCAAATGCCCGAGGCTATTCTTATACCCCATAGGCAAGCGCGTACATTTTTCTGATTCCCGACGGCGGTGAATGCTGTCAAGTCACTACTCTCAGGTGTAAGATTATGACTGTAGAAACCATTGGAAATATCCAGGGTAGTTTTATATTTTTTACAAACAAGACTGTTCACCAGCGCTAAGCTGTGAGTGTTTTGCACTGCAAATGTGCGACAATGACTATTCAAATTTCGGTAATCCAATACAATCCGATATGAACCATCAGGCTTTGATACGGTAAAGAGAGGATTATTCATTGGTGATATACATGGTTCAATCACACCCTAATACTCTAACTGAGTTAGAATGTCACAAACGTGAGCCTTTGCTTCACGCCTGATTTGCGGTTGCGGTTGTGGCATAGAACGTAAGGGTATTTCATGAGCCGGTGAGTCAACATTCCAACCCACCTGATTACGATACACTGCCGGGGCCAGGGCCGCAGCCCACCCTGCAGCCAAAGCCTGGGCATGCTCTTCAGGGACGTAATGCGAAAAACTCGGAAGTATCACGTCTTCCCCCCCTAGGAGCTGCCAATACAAAGGGTGGAGGCCAATCTGCCTCCGCCAATACGAGGAGGTTAAACGCTCCCAGAACACCGCTTTGATCGGACGCGGTATATCACCTTCAATTTGAAAGATAAAGTCATAAAGTCTCTCCGGGGGGGCCACCCGGGTGTCAGCTGTCTCTACTGTAATGAATATATCAGTTGCTGTCGCCTCCAGACAGGGACGCAGAGCCTCCCGCACTATGGTAACCTCCGCCGCGCTGTCGAGCAGAGTCACAGCCCATGTCCAATCCAGGAGTCGCGTTCTCACCGTCTGAGGCATATCTCGCTGTTAAAGCGGCAACTTTTTTCTTCTGAAACGGGGGTCGAAAAACGAGGAAGATCCTCTTGTTTCCCTTTGCCTTCAAGCTGTCGAGGCTGATCACGTCCCGGTGGCGCAGGTTGACTTTTGCCACAATCTTGGCGTTCCCCTCCACCGACTTGAGAGCCAGATGTGTCCTGTGAAGAACGAGGAGAACGCTGATCAGGGACTTGAAATCTATCAGGAGTCTTAATTTTCACGCGGTCGCGCAAGTCATAAGTACGCTCAGAAGACTCAGGTGTCGGTGAACCAGCACGCGAACCTTGCTTCTGCTGTTGCTGCCCCTGTTTTTTATTTTTCCAGTTCTTTTTAGAAAAGAACGGATGCCCATCTTTATCAGTCTGGGCCTTTTGTTGCATTTGTGTTTGAGTTGGCGTCTGTGTAAAAGGCTTAACTCCCAGACAATTGCGGCCAATGGTTTTATAAGCCTTTGCAATAATCTTTGGTAATTCGCGTGGTTTGTCTACATCAGGGACAGCCTCCAAGCGATTTGCCACTTGAAAGCTTACCGCATCGCCCTTGACATTTACAAGGATCATATCAGCAACCACGTCGAACACCCCCACCAGTCTCATTCCCAACTCTACAGCCGCCTTGGCTCCGTGTTCATCTTGAACACGGTTAATCACGGAAGGGAGTACGGTCATGGAAGGAGTGCCGAAACGCTTCGAATATACCGCTGCAAACACCTTACCCCAGGTGTTACAATCAGCTAATTCGGGAAGTAAGTCTTTAGGCAAACTAATAGTCAATATCCTGTGTTTCTCCACAGGAGATGTATTTGGAAAAACAGCCTCTAGTTGTCCACATTTTTCAGCAAGCCAATAAGGTAACTCATCCTTATTCTGTGGACGCTTACTGAATTAACCATAAGAGGACTGATGGTCACACCACCATGTCCGGCTGGTTGCGCAGCAACGCCAGGTGGACCGACCTGGAAATTGCGCGCGACATACTTTATAACAGCCCTATGTACGCGTATCAAAGACGTATGTAAGACTCGAAGGTCTCCAACTGCAACAGTTAAATAACGTGGGTGTGGGGTATACCCAGCCAAAACGGGCCACGTGGCCCCATCTATCGATAAAGGGCCTAAGCGGACCGGCGATACTGGGTGTGAAGGGCGCCATTAAACCATATCTGGTGTTGCCAAGCTGTTAGCGGAACCTCAAGAGCCCTATAAGGCTGATAAGCGTGAGGAAGGGCCGTGGCAGTGTATTCGTGAAACAGACCATCCGTTCCATCCACCGCCGGAAAGGTGACCCAAGAGTAAAACACCTCAAAGTGGTAAGCAGGATTTGCTTCCACTACAAAGATAAGCTCGGCACCCGCATCAGGCACTCCATATGGAGCTAAATATGCCTTGAGTGCGGCGCGGCTATGAGCCGGAATATCAATTGCCATCACGACAAATAAAGAAACACAACCTAAAGAGCGGCAGCGCAACAACGGGTAAAAGAAAAAACCTTTTTAAAACTTCAAGCTTGAAAGAACTTATAAAAACATCAATATAGGAGGTTACACCGTCACAGCTGTCTCCAGAAACAGAAGTGAGGGTACTGTGGACAAGCACAAGCACTACTCAAGCGTCTCACAGATAAGAACCAGACCAAACGTTGGCGGCGCCATGTTGCAGGGATTCTGCACATACACAGAACTATGCGCAGGAAAATAGGACCTCAGTGAATAGGTGTTTTACCAATCTGCCACATTAGTACCCAAAATCCCAAACCGACTAGCTATAGTGTCTCATTCGTTCTCCTCCAAAGATCACGGAGCTACAAATGATTAGACAACCCAGAACACAACACTCACGACTCTCTCAGGAATCGCGGGAGCAAGACGTACTCTTTCGCTCACTCACTCATACTTGTACACAATAAGAATTGTCAGAGTCACTGAAATAGTTCAAAATGTTTATTTTAACTATTGTGCTCTACAATACAGTATAAGAGCCACTGCCAGCAGCAAAATGCATAAACTCAGCACAGTTAGCATTGTTACAATTCCATAGAATACAAAGGGAGTAGTCATTATATCAAGACTGTGGAATAAGGGCACTCAGGCCTAACCACCCTCCCCTTGGTAAGAAGAAGTTTATTTTTTATAAGGGAAGATCTCTGGGTTTTGACAGCAGACCCCTTACCTTAAAGCCTGGATGTAAAGTTTACATCATAGGAACAGCGGTGCTCTTCTCCATGGAACGGCTTTCTCCAAGTGTGTTAAAACAACATGCAACAACGTAATATCAAAGCACGAGTCTTCAGTACTGCAGCTGTGTGTAGCATGTTATGTCTAGGTGCTAGGGACTGACCAGAACAGAACAAGGGGCATTGTTTATCGACCTTGCACATCGTGTTCAGACTAAACTCCAGGAAAGGCAGAGAACGCGAAAAGCAACACGTTCCCATGTGAAAGGCACAAACAAAGTCTTGCAAAAACAAAGTCATGTAGTAGCGTGCGCAAAAGCAGCATCATGGCAGCGAAGCTCATGTCAACTTAGCAATGTCGATAATGTGCCTATAAACCATATAACAGTGCTGGATAGCAGAAGGGTAAAAATTACTATTCCCACTCCAGTGAGTGCAGCAGTAGGGAAAGTGCTGGATAGCGGAAGGGTAAAAACTACTATTCCCACTTCAAAGAGTGCAACAGTAGGGAAAGTGCTGGATAGTGGAGTGTCAAAAATTACTATTCCCACTTCAAAGAGTGCAACAGTAGGGAAAGTGCTGGATAGCGGAGGGGTAAAAAATACTATTCCCACTCCAGTGAGTGCAACAGTAGGGAAAGTATTGGATAGCGGAGGGGTAAAAATTACTATTCCCACTCCAGTGAGTGCAACAGTAGGGAAAGTGCTGGATAGCGGAGGGGTAAAAATTACTATTCCCACTCCAGTGAGTGCAACAGTAGGGAATGTGCTGGATAGCGGAAGGGTAAAAATTACTATTCCCACTCCAGTGAGTGAAACAGTAGGGAAAGTATTGGATAGCGGAGGTGTAAAAATTACTATTCCCACTCCAGTGAGTGTAACAGTAAGAAAAGTATTGGATAGCAGAAAAACAAAAATTACTAATAACATTTAAACAATTAAAAAAATATATATTTTGTTAAAAATAAACAATAATTTAAAAATATACAATTAAATATATTAAACATATAAAAAGAACACATATAGGGGCCGATTCCGATCTCGGCCGGTAGGGCTCCGAATCGGATTCGGCTTAACCGGATCCGATTCGGAGCCCTATTTCCCGACCGATCCGTACGCGCGTCCGGGCGAGCGAGTACGATGCGTATTCGCCGACCGACTCGTCCGGGCGTCCCGACCGCTCCGACCGACTCGATCCCGGGTCGAACCGCACCGACCGACTCGCACGGACACGACTCGCACCGCGCAATGGAGATGTTCCCCGGCCGGGTAAGTACGATGCGCGCCGCGAGCAGTCCGACCGAGCCGCGCACTCCGGCTCGAAAGAGCTGTCGGAGCCGTACTTTGGGGGTCCGTGTCGGACCCCCTGTACGCGTAGCCGCGCGAGTCGCACACAGGGGGACCCATGGGTCCCCTACCTGTGCGTGTACGGCGCGAATCGCTTCGCCGCGTACACGCTGTAGGGGGCGCACTTGTCCACATCGCACCCATTGAGTCAATGGGAGCCCGCGTACGCGTTGTACGACAGGCTCCCATTGACTTCAATGGGAGTCCGACCGACTCGAGTCCGATGGCATACGTGCGCATCGTACTCGTTCGGTCGGACTGCACGGGTCCGATTCGGTCGGAAATCTCTCCGGGTCCGGCTCGGTCGGAGAGATTTCCGGCCCGAATCGGAATCGGCCCCATAATGTTAATTACATATAACAAAAAGCTACAAATATGATATAAAAAAATAATAAATACATTTATAAACAATATTTATTTTTTAAAAAAAAGGAATATCCTACCCTATAACACCATACCAATAAAAAAAGACATCAACATTTGTATTGAAATTTATTAACATAATTAACATAATTAATAATGAATTTAAAATATATTAGTAAAAACAATAGATAATAACCATTCATTGAGTACACATTCTTTAACACTATAATATCCACAACACACACCTAAAATGAATTACATAATTATGATTATTAATTACTAATTAAGTAATTTAAATTAATTAACAACTAATTAATAATTCAGCAATAAAAAATAAATTACTTCCCACTCTTATCACCATTTACACCTACTAAACACCACAACACACACCTAAAATTAATTACACAATTACCATAATTAATTACTAATTAATTAATTCAAATTTATTAACAACTAATTAATAATTCATCAATAAAAAATACATTACTTCCCACCCTTCCCACCATTTACACCTATTAAACAACACAACACACACCTAAAATTAATTACACAATTACCATCATTAATTACTAATTAATTAATTTAAATTAATTAACAACTAATTAATAATTCATCAATAAAAAATAAATTACTTCCCATTCTATTCCCCTATAAACCCACAACCCGCTACGGAACTAAAAACACAAAATTCAATTAAAAATAAATGAATAACTACTATAAATAATCAATAAAATGTATATAATTAAATTACTTCCCACCCTATTCCATTATAAACCCTCAACCTGCTATTGAACTAAAAACAGAAAATTCAATTAAATTTTTTTATTAACTACTAAAATTTTAACACATATAATAAAAATACAAAAAATTCTGATACAAAAGAACAAACATCACACACATATAAAATATATACTAAAATACATAACGTTAATAAAAAATCGATATTTTTAACAACTATAAGGCCCATTACGATACCCGGCGTAAAAAAATCCGCCAGGCATGAAAGCGGCAAAAATCCGCCCGCACACACCGTCTGAACACCGACCACGCCATGACACAAACCAAAAACCGCCATTGGCGGAAAAATCACACAAGATACCGCCCGCCCTCGTCCGAGTCGGAGTCAAACCGCCCGCCACGGACGGAAACACGCACGACAACACAAAACCGCCCGCCCTCACGGCCGACACACCGCACGTGAAATTACGATCGCACCGCCATGAGCGCGGGTAAACCACAAAAATACCGCCCGCCAGCGCAAACAACGCCGATGAGAATTGACACGGCAGAAGCCATGGCGCCCACGTCCCTGCACAGAAAACATCCGCTGACAAAAACAATCGCACACAACATGGCCAACAAGTCCACACAGCAAGGCACGCACAAATACACAAGCACAGTACACATCCCGAAAACACCCCCCCCTGGACAAACAAAAAATACAAAGGCCAGAACACCAGACACAACACACCTGAAAACAACAGACCATGAGGACACACCCACATAGGTAAGTACAAAAGCAGCACTCCCACAGACCACAACCCCTTGCAACATTGCAAACCGGAGAGGAGAGGACACAGTGACACAGCAAGGACAGCAGCACACCACAGAAACGCACACATCACAACCACCACCACCACCACCACCACCACCAAACACCGGCACCACAAACCCCCTGCACATTACACAACACACACCGCACCAGCACCACAAACACCATGGCACCACAAAGAATGCCCAAGTTCACGCCCATTGAGCTGACGGTCATGGTCGACGAGATTATCAAGGTGCACCCACAAATCTATGGGAACCTGGTCCAGCACACACCACTAGCCACCAGAAACAGAATGTGGAACCGGATCGTAGACCAGGTCAATGCAGTCGGGACCCTGCCCAGGAACAGAGTTGAAATAAACAAACGGTGGAATGACGTCAAGAGCCTGGTCAAGAAGAAGGAGAGCAAGAACAGAGAGCTGGCTGCCGTCACTGGCGGAGGGAATCCCGCGCTCTTCAAGACCTTCAAAGCGTGGGAGGAGAAGGTGCGAGTCATTATACATCCGGAGATCCTCGCCGGATTAGCAGGGGGAGTGGAGGCTGGTAAGTACAAACTAATGTATACCAGCACACCGCTATGTACTCACATGCACTACCACCATGCCACAGCTCCCAGGGACAAACACCCCCATGTCCAGCACACAATACACAACACATCACACACACATGCAACAGACACCACCACACACAGCCCAAACCTAACAACTGTAAGATACGTGGGGGCATGTGTACACTCAGCCAGCCACGTAACCACCAACAGGTCCCCAAGTATGCCAGAAGCGCCACAACGAGCACCCACCACACCCATGTGTCCGCCATAGCTGCACTAACCGACAAGTAACAGGTAAGTGGCAGGAACACAAAGTGCAGTGGGTGGGAGGGTGGACAGCTCAAGCACAACACACACCAGGCCCCTAGTCCCACAGCACAGCAAGGAGGAGCACCCCCACACCGATGTGGCAGCCGTAGCTACACTAACCGACAAGTAACAGGTAAGTAGCAGCAACACAAAGCGCAGTGGGTGGGAGGGGGGACAGCTGAAGTACAACACCCACCAGGCCCCTAGTCCCACAACACAGCAAGGAGGAGCACAGCCCACACCCCACACCCACGTAGCAGCCACTGCAGTGCACACCGGCAGCCGACAGGTAGACATCCCGCCCCAGGACAAACGGTGTCAGTGGGTGTCCAGCCATCACCACGACCCACAACACCGCCCCCACCCCCACAGACCTGCAACATGGAGCACCCCCCGCTTAGAACCATGTGGCATCCAGTACACTGCACGCCCGAACAACCTGCAGGTGGGAAACTGGACAGGGCTGGATTACTGGAGGCATGAGGACCGTAACACGACCAACACATGGGACATGTCACGTAGCAGACGAACACGCAGCACCGCCCACTGTCACGAACAAGTGAACAATGTGCACACGGACATGAACCACAGACTCACACCCCACATGACCCATCACAGACACAGCAACACCCAAGGAGCCACGTCTGCATGCACAAGCCACACTGAATATAGTACCACACGGCAGCCACTGTGCAACCCATCACACACAACCGAAACACCATTGAAGTCCTGTCCATGTAGCCCCTACTGCCTGTCAACCACACACCCCACAACTACGCCTATGTAAGACAAACAACACTAGACGCAACAGAGCGGAACAACATAAATGCACACGAACACCACTGAACCCATCAAACACACAGACACACCATGCACATACAACATACCATCCATCCCATCCTTCAGCCCCAGTCTCATGAAAGGCATGTCATCCGCACAGCTGCCACACATACAGCAGTCACGCTAAGAGACATGCCCATGACCAACCATGTGCCAGAAGTCAATGAAGCGCACGCCACACTGTGAGCAACAACACACAACATGGGCCACACCCCCCCCCGAGCACGGCAGTGATGCACATGGCACAGGGCAGCACGCACACCAAGGAGATGGGACAACTGCAATACGTCGGGTGGCACACAGCCATCACTCACTCATAACGATGCGTCACATGCACTACCACCATGCCACAGCTCCCAGGGACAAACACCCCCATGTCCAGCACACAATACACAACACATCACACACACATGCAACAGACACCACCACACACAGCCCAAACCTAACAACTGTAAGATACGTGGGGGCATGTGTACACTCAGCCAGCCACGTAACCACCAACAGGTCCCCAAGTATGCCAGAAGCGCCACAACGAGCACCCACCACACCCATGTGTCCGCCATAGCTGCACTAACCGACAAGTAACAGGTAAGTGGCAGGAACACAAAGTGCAGTGGGTGGGAGGGTGGACAGCTCAAGTACAACACACACCAGGCCCCTAGTCCCACAGCACAGCAAGGAGGAGCACCCCCCACACCGATGTGGCAGCCGTAGCTACACTAACCGACAAGTAACAGGTAAGTAGCAGCAACACAAAGCGCAGTGGGTGGGAGGGGGGACAGCTGAAGTACAACACCCACCAGGCCCCTAGTCCCACAGCACAGCAAGGAGGAGCACAGCCCACACCCCACACCCACGTAGCAGCCACTGCAGTGCACACCGGCAGCCGACAGGTAGACATCCCGCCCCAGGACAAACGGTGTCAGTGGGTGTCCAGCCATCACCACGACCCACAACACCGCCCCCACCCCCACAGACCTGCAACATGGAGCACCCCCGCTTAGAACCATGTGGCATCCAGTACACTGCACGCCCGAACAACCTGCAGGTGGGAAACTGGACAGGGCTGGATTACTGGAGGCATGAGGACCGTAACACGACCAACACATGGGACATGTCACGTAGCAGACGAACACGCAGCACCGCCCACTGTCACGAACAAGTGAACAATGTGCACACGGACATGAACCACAGACTCACACCCCACATGACCCATCACAGACACAGCAACACCCAAGGAGCCACGTCTGCATGCACAAGCCACACTGAATATAGTACCACACGGCAGCCACTGTGCAACCCATCACACACAACCGAAACACCATTGAAGTCCTGTCCATGTAGCCCCTACTGCCTGTCAACCACACACCCCACAACTACGCCTATGTAAGACAAACAACACTAGACGCAACAGAGCGGAACAACATAAATGCACACGAACACCACTGAACCCATCAAACACACAGACACACCATGCACATACAACATACCATCCATCCCATCCGTCAGCCCCAGTCTCATGAAAGGCATGTCATCCGCACAGCTGCCACACATACAGCAGTCACGCTAAGAGACATGCCCATGACCAACCATGTGCCAGAAGTCAATGAAGCGCACGCCACACTGTGAGCAACAACACACAACATGGGCCACACCCCCCCCCGAGCACGGCAGTGATGCACATGGCACAGGGCAGCACGCACACCAAGGAGATGGGACAACTGCAATACGTCGGGTGGCACACAGCCATCACTCACTCATAACGATGCGTCCAATGCCATGTCCAGTAATCACAACAGACAGCAAATATGCAGGGCATGGCAGGCATGCACACACCTCAGACCATGCACTGTCATGCTGCCACAACACATGTCACGTTCGGCACCCATGGCTCACAGCATGTACCCCAAAAGCATATTCCATCCCAAATGCGATTCTGGGGCATGCCCCCCATGTTGCCATATGCGTTCCTAAGCGTCCCATTTGACCCCCAAAAGCATATTCCATCCCAAATGCGTTTCCGGGGCATGCCCCCATGTTGCCATATGCGTTCCTAAGCGTCCCATTTGACCCCCAAAAGCATATTCCATCCCAAATGCGTTTCCGGGCATGCCCCCCATGTTGCCATATGCGTTCCTAAGCGTCCCATTTGACCCCCAAAAGCATATTCCATCCCAAATGCGTTTCTGGGGCATGCCCCCATGTTGCCTTATGCGTTCCTAAGCGTCCCATTTGACCCCCAAAAGCATATTCCATCCCAAATGCGTTTCCGGGGCATGCCCCCATGTTGCCATATGCGTTCCTAAGCGTCCCATTTGACCCCCAAAAGCATATTCCATCCCAAATGCGTTTCCGGGGCATGCCCCCATGTTGCCATATGCGTTCCTAAGCGTCCCATTTGAACACCAAAAGCAAAGTACAAACCAGACCCAGGATGGGCCAGGAGCCCGCATACACCAGAGTCACAATAAGTAGGGGCACAGCAACACACCCATCGGCATGGCCAATCCGTCCCATGCCACATGTGCACAGCACACAGTCCCATTGCCAAGCACACACAACTACAAATGGTACAGCCACACACACGCCTCCGGGAAACCCATGTACGAGATTGCACGAACTGTTAATGTCAGACGACAAATACATACTTCGCCAGGTGCAACACAATAACAAATCTCATTCTCTCCACAGGTGACGAACTTCTGGATGCTGGGGATGGAGACAGCAGCCAGCACAGCCAGCCTACAAGCCCCCAACGAGGACACACGGATGTGGAGGATCTGTCCTCCTCTTCGGACACGGACCACCAAGCAGGCCCATCTGGTGTGGCAGGGCCCAGCCGCTCCCCAGGACCCCTCCTACCCACCAACCCATCATCCAGGGCTGCTGAACATTCCCAGCCCCCTGCTGCCACAGTCGTTGCGGCCACACCCATGGTCATTGTGGCCACACCCACGGTCATTGCGGCCACACCTACGGTCATTGCGGCCACTACCACTGCCGCAACCGCCACCACGTCTTCGCTGGCCACAGCCCCAGCGCAGGTGGTGGCCCGGCCGACTGGATCCACCCTGGGAGCCAGGACAAGGACCGTGGTGAGCAATGTGGCTAGTGGGCAGGACGGTGGCAGCAGGACTGGTAGGAGGAGCAGGGTCAGGGAAACGCCAGTCTCCCCTGGGAGCCATGCCCTGCCTCAAATGGCCAGAGTCCTTGGGGCCTATGAAGAGGCCCAAGGACAATGGGCCAGGTCTGCTACTGACACGCGTGAGGTGTTGGGGGTGCTGAGGTCCATGGACGCCCGTATGGGCCAACTCGTGGACCTCATGGGCCAGCTGGTGGTGGCGGTGAGGTCACATCCAGGGACAGCAGCTCCCCCTCTGCCACCACCTGCCGGGGCGCAGGGTGGAGCAGCAGTGTCCAGTTCCCCTGCGTCCACGGCCAGTGAGCACACCTCAACCACCAGCAGGTCGCAAGAAGGCACCCCCCCTCGCAAACGTGGAAGGGGCCGTCCGAAGTGGAAACCGATCTCCCGGGAGGACTTCGCACGCTCCAAACGCAAGTGAGGCAGCCAGCCAGCCTTCCTTGACCACCCACTGCATTGACTTGGACTACGATCCCACTCCACACAGCCTTCTGGATGGCATGTGTGTGTTGGACTATGGACATAGAACCAGTGGGTACACCCTGAGCATCTCGCAGCCATGACCGACAGCTCATTGTCACTGCACGCACCACTTTTGTCATCACCTTACACACAATCACATGTCACTGTTTGAAATAAATGCACCTTTTCCACAAACTGCTGTCTGTGCCCTGTGTTTTAACTGTACGGAATACAACGGCCACCTTGAGCGGAACGGCACCTGATGCGTGGCATGGCAATGGAACCGGAGGGCCTGTAGGGACCTAGGGGTGGGAGACAGAACAGGAGCACATTCAATGAGTGTGTCACACACCCATCACACAGTACATGTCAACAACTACAAGCAATGTACACACATCGCACAGAGCAATAGGGCACAATGCCACAGCCACCATCAGTGGCATACTAACCTGGGCATGGAGCGTTGACACACAGCACGCAGTGAACAAAAGGCCACCCTGACACAGCACACACACACCTGCACAAATACAGACACATCAGCCGTCGTACATGGACACTCACCGTCAAGTGAAGTAGCGGGCGATGAGCTGCTGGCGCACATTCACAGCTTCATCCTCTCCGCTGTCCTCCTCACTCGAGCTGTACTGGTCTGCGGGCTGGGGCCCTGGTTGATCTCCGTCATCCACGATGAGGGGGATCTGTTTCCGAATGGCCAGATTGTGCAGCATGCAGCACGCCACCACTATCTGGCACACCTTCTGTGGGGAGTACGCCAGCGCACTCCCGGTGCGGTCCAGGCACCTGAACCTGGACTTGAGGAGGCCAAAGGTACGCTCGACCACACGTCTGGTCCTCCCATGTGCCTCATTGTAGCGATCGTCTGCTGGGGTGCGAGGATTCCTCAATGGACTGAGCAGCCATGCCCCATTCGGGTACGCAGAGTCACCTGGGTGTGAGGGACACAGAGAACCGTTGCTATTCCAACTGGACAGGGGACAGCATCGCACAGCCAGCACGCTACACCACTCCACATACTCACCGACAATACAGCCACGATCCTGTTGCAGATTGGACATCAGTCGTGGCAAGATGCTGTTGCGCATTATGTGTGCGTCATGGGCCGAGCCTGGGAACTTTGCACACACGTGGGTTATCACCATGTCCGCAAGGCACACCACTTGCACATTCAGGGAGTGCGTGTGCTTCCTGTTGCGGTACAGGTGCTCAGTGGCCTGTGGTGGAACAAGGCCAACATGTGTGCAATCAATGGCACCAACGACGTGTGGGATCCTGCCAAGGGCATAGAATGCACCCTTCACTGCCGCCAATTCACGAGCCCTGGGGAATCTGATGTACCTGTTTCGGTACAGCATCATGGCTGCCAGTACATCCCTCAGCACCTTGCTGAACATGGGCTGGGACATCCCTCCTCCACTGCCCACTGTGTGCTGGAATGACCCAGTGGCGAAGAAATGCATGGCGGCCATCACCTTAGCCGTGGGGGTGAATGCTGTCGGATACACCCTGCGGGGACGGAGATGGGGTTCCAACATGGCACACAGTCGATGCAGGGTTGGCCTGTCCAGCCGAAACTTCCTTATGACCTCAGTATCCTCCATGTCCGCCAGCAATTGGTATGGGCGGTCAATGTTCGGTCTCCGCCTAGGGAAGATGGCAGTGGACACATGTCAAAGCAACACAACACATAGCAATTTCGCATTCACATCACTGACATGACTGAGCAAGCACATGAGTCACAGCCCAGCTGTCAAGCAGGGACGGCACGGCAACATGAATGTCTGCTGAGCATGGCACTGCTTCCGAGGCTGGATGAGTATGGCACACGACGACGACGATGTGGGCACAGGCTGAGCGGCCAAAACAAGTGGGACCTGTGGCACGAGGGGATATGAGACAGTGGTAGGTGTCAGCACTGCACCCTATGTACAGCACTGTACGGATCACACCTCCCGAAACATTGACAGGTGTCCACATTGACAGCCCCATGCCAAGACGGCTGTGTGCTTGCAGTCACACGTCACAGGTGAGAGGTTACATTGCACGTGCCAGGTGGCAGACGTACATGGTGGGAGCTGGCATGTGTGTGCATGTGTCTCCTGTTCAGGATCCACCAGATGGGCGCTGACTCTGTACTGACCATTGGACACAGCATGTTCCGTGGAAGGCTTGTGTGTGTGGGATGGTGGCACTGGATGTGCCTCCGTTGGGTGGGGGGCCATGTACAGGGCGGGTACGTCGATCATTGCGCATTGTTGGTCACGGTGGGTGCACCCACTAAGATGTGTTGCCCTGTGTTCAATTCCTATGTCCGCATGATGATGGACTGTAGATGTGGGCAGACTACACATTGGACGATGTGCTGTCTATGTGCATGTGCCTTCACACCAGGCACAGCTGCCCCTGCTCATGTGACCCCTGCTGGACTCGCTGCTGGGTCTGTGGAGCTGATGCACCTTCTGTGCGTGGGGCGGACAGCTCACCTCACTTCCCTCAGTGCGCATGTCATGACTTTGCCGCAGGTGACATGGATCATGGAGGGCCCACATGTACGCGTGGGTAGGCTACACATGTTTGTTCACTGCTCGCCACCCCCAGTCAGTGTTTCGAATGGGAAGGTTGTCGTGCTGGTGGTATATTCGATGTGGCGGATGGGCGGGCCTAGGTGCGGGCTTACATTCCGGACATGGGGGTAGTTGGATTGGCGACTAGTTGCAGTACACACGGGACACGTCTCTTCCTTTCCACATCTGGGTCATCCCTTGTACTCACTGACAGTGATACAGTCATCTTCGCCCCAGCCCTCATGTCCTCCCCTCGCTCCCCCAATATGCATGTGCACCTGCGAGGCTAGCGCTTGCACAGGCAGCCCCAAGCTCGCACCAGAGAGGGCAAGGAGTGTATGTGTGGGTCCAGTTGCACGAGTGGGCTGTCTCAGGGTATGATGTGTGGCGGGACGCCGTCCACCTGCGTGGTGCCCCAAATGGAGACCCGGCCTGCATGGACTATGCATCACAGTCTTCGCCTTCCGGATCCGCCACCTGCGACACCCAGTGGCTGTGGCTGCCCTTGCGGCCAGGCCGCGTCCGTCTGTGACTGATGGCCCACACATTCACTCTTTGGCCTCTCTGGGGAGGGCTCGGGGTGGTGGCGCACGCGCTTGCACTTAGTCGCAATGGCATGTGGCGTGGTTGGTATAATGGGCAATGGATGGGATGGTGCGAGCCACCTCCCGTGACGTCAGTGCTGCTCGTGCTGTGGTGCGTCCCCCTACACTTCCATTTGACTTGTGCCATGCTACACGTTGAGGTTCTATTGCCTGCGTGTTATGACCAGGAGGAGCGCGAGGAGACCTCTCACACACCATGCTCCACTGCCATCCCGTGCCCTGTATCGCCTGTGCGGATTGACTATGTTGGGGTTACACCTGGTCGACTGGGGCTGTGTGTGCCTTGTCAAGGGGCATGGCGGGCGCACAACAGGATCCAGCTAGTCCACGGAGGGTGGGCTGACGTGTGCGCCTGGTTCCGCATTGTTCGTGTGCCCGGCTGCTGTGCACACACGTGTTCACTTTCCCCCGACAGGTGTCCTCTCACAATGCCCAGGGAAGCGGTGGTATACTGTTCATGACCCCTCCCAACACGGCGTGCTACAACTTGGCATGTGCGCATCTACCCGTCGCACCCACCCACCTGAGCACTGCGTCCATACGACTTCACACGACACATGTGTGTCTTCCACAGTTGTGCTACTCATTTGCGTTGACATCCAATACCAGTGGACTACATGGTCATGTCACGACTGCCGTGTACTTCACATACTCTCATCCTCTCTCATTCGTACTTGTGAAATGAGTCAGCGGAGACAGTTTTGGTTTCAAACATTATATTGAGTCTTCTGTCCTCTGTGATGCAGTATAGTGGACACTACTGGCAGCGGAATACATGTTGAGGATATACTAAGCATGATTACAAATGGGATAGGGTGTGGGGTTACATGTGATTGGCTGTTGCATGTGGGATGTGGGCTTCAGAGTTACATCTGCTTGGCCAAGGCTGTGCTAATGTACATTTACGTATAGCTGCGGAGCTGCGGACTTTGACACAGACGGTATACAAGTAGCCTACCAGACCGCTTGGCATCATGGGCACAGTCCATCTCAGTTCCATGTGACAGGTTTGCTGCGGTTGTTCCTCATGCACGCGTGCATGTGAGATGACATCAGGGCATGTGCTTGCGTGCATGCAGCGGCGTGCCACTTGTTGTTGCAATGTGGTGGTTACTGGACATGTCACAGTCACTGGGGTCGTGTTGTTGTTGTTTGCACTTGTCGTCCGTGCAAAGGTCCTGGTATGGGATTCCCGGGGCGGGGGTGGGAGGGGTGCAGCACCCACAGACTCCAGGCGACCTATTCATGTCCACTGAGCGGTGTGTGTGTCCATGGGCGCTGGATCCATGTCGTGTCCTGGTTGTTCGTGCAGTTCCGTCCATGTGGGTGCGATACACAGACCCCATGCCACTGCCTCCCACGATGCATGCGGTGTTCCTGGATGTGATGGGGAACAGTGTGCATGTCCCGGTCATATCCGATGTCATGGCGATGTCGTTGATGGTGTGGTAATTGTTGCCGGTCGTTTGGTATGGCTGTTGTGGTGGTGACTGGCCAGTCCGTGCGGAAGCTAAGCATGGGTGCGGGGTTGGACATCATAGGTCAATCGGGGAACCTGCGTTGGGGTCCGACGAATTTACAGGTTGTCAGGTATGCGATGCCGTCCAGCAGGGCTTCCATGTCATTGGTGGTGTTTATGTTTGCCAGCCAATGTAGCGGATGGTGGCTGTCAAGGTGTTGTTCGTAAGTTGTCCCTTGGAGGACCATGATGGGGCATGCTGGGTGACATTCGATGTAGCTGTGCTCGATGATCCGTCGTGTGGAGGCACAGTGGTCCCATTTCAGTGCGGGTGCGATGTTGGCCACATACGCCATGCCCCCATAGGCAGAGCAGGCCCTGTCGTGTGCGTCCAGAGGGAGGAGTAGTGCTAGCAGGTCCGCCTTTAGACATGCCGGGTTGGAGAGACACATCTCCACGGGATGCTGGTAGGGACACCTCCGACAGTAGAAGACGGGTATGACGCAGCTGAACAATGTGATGCGGTAAGTCAGTCGGTAACTTACGTTCAGCAGGGACAGGAGTTCGCATCCCAATATATGTATCAGGTTGGTTTTGTACAGCTTGACCTGTCCGGCGTAGTTGGGTAGGTGTGTTGCGGTTGCCATTTTGCAGCGGTGCGTTGTGGTGGCGTGCTCCGGCTGTGTGTGCAGTCTGCAATGTGCACGCTCCGAGGTTGCTGTGAGCTCTGTGTAGTCGTAGGGAGACAGGACTTGTGTTCTGTTGGCTTGTGCGGAGGACACGGGCCCTCATCCCACATGCTTCTCAGACAGTTCAAGGTCAGTGATGTGTGACTCCTTCCAATTAACTTGCATGGGGCCGACATGGGGGAGTGTTTTCTTTTTTCTTTCACGTCCGTTGTGTTCTTCTGTGATATGCGCTATCTGCCCTGTGGTCGGTCTCCTCTGCATGCCTGTGTTGGTCTTTTATTGGACAATGGCTGTATTCACCGGCTTCTTTGGTAGGGCTGTAGTTTCGGAGTTGGAATGGAAGGTCATTCAGTGCTGTCTGCTCTCCCTTGTGTGGGCGGCAGGCTGCCTTTCCGCTCTGCGTTGGGCCTTGTGTGTGAATGTAATTCTTGGCCACCTGTTGTCGGTCCCCGGGCTCTTTGGTGTTCCGTTTTGTATGTCTTGTTCATATGTGCAGGGTGGTATGGGTGTTTCAGTGTGGTACTGGCGTTCCTCTTCCCGAAGGGGCCCTGCTTCTCCTAGTTGGTGTTGCCGCCGCTGTGTGCTTCGCCATGTTTGTTGCACTGGGGTGTGTCCTGCTGTTGCGTGACTTCACTGACATGTGTGCGTCGGTTGTGTGACGTTGGGTGTTGTCCGTGAATTGGGCGATGGGGACATGTCTGTGGCAGGCCTGTCACGTGGCATGTGCGTTCGGGGTGGGGCTGGTGTGTGTGCTGCTTGGTTGTGTCCCTGTGTCTGTGTGCGACGCATGCATGGCGCTGCTGTTGGCCTCTGCGTTGTGCGCATGTGTGGCAGCGTCATCGCCGCTTTGGGGCCGTGACGGGGTGGTTGGTTCCTAGTCCCAGGTGGTGTGTACACATGTGTTACGAGATGTTACAATTTGGCCTGTGTGTCATATGTGGATGCTATGGTAGATGTGTCGTGTACACGCGGGGGTGGGGGTTGTCCGCTGTTTCCGCCCGTGCACTGTGTGCGCTGTTTGCGTGCACTTGTTGTATGTGTGCCTACCTGCGTCTTCGCAGTACGTTGCGTCCTTGGTGGTGCATCAGATAGAGCATAGGGAGGGCCTGCAGTGCTGGATTCATGCTCGGGGGTGCCGCTTCTTCGGTGTCCGTGCTCGGCGTTCGTGTTACCGCTTCGGTTTGACGTACGGTGTCTCTTAGCCGTGGGTTCAGTTTGTGTGCGGCATCGTAATTTGTACGCCGGGCGGTACGTGTTTCGTCGGACGGTGTGTGTCAGTTGTGCTGCGCCGCTACGTGTACGGGCGCACTTTGATGGCGGACGGTGTCGCTGGCTTGCCGGCGGTGTTTGGCTGACTTTTCGCATCGTAATCGGGCGGGCGTGTGGACTGCTGCGTGCCGGCGGTAACTGGTGGTTTTTGCATCCGCCAGCACGGCGGTAGTGCTTCCGCCCGACATCCTAATGGGCCCCTATATTTTTACAAATGATATTAAACACTTCGATATTTTTTTAATCGATATTACTTACCTAAAATCGATATTCTTGACCGCGAGGATTTTACTGTCGATATTCTTGACCCACGATATTTTTACCACGATATTTGTGCAATTCGATATTTTTTCCTTGATATTCTTTCTCTGCACTGATTTGCATATAGCTGGGTCTGAACTGGGGTGGCGAAGTGAGCTAAAGAACGATGATGGATTCAACCCAGATCTGTGACTGGTGGTGAGTGTCTGAAAAGTTTCAGCCCTCCGTTCATCATCTCCTTGTGTTTGCTTTCCAACTACAGACACTGCCAGACCGGCTGGCTTCAAAGGGCCAGTGTGTGAGTTTGTTTTGGTTGCTTAACAGCCCTTGGAGACAAATAAACGGCCCAGTCGTTAGCCCTTTCCAGATGGTCCATCTGGTATTTGGAGAGTATCCTGCTATTCCTAGAGTGTCCGATCGGCGAGTGCAACAGTGCTCCTGGTAACCCTATGGGAAACCTAGAAGACAATCCTAATGGACTGGCAAATCCTTCATGGTGGGGAAAAAAAGGGGACAAAAACAAATTGGATAATGAGGTTGAGGAAGCCTTTTTAGACTGGATAGAGAACGATCGGGAAGTGGGTAAACAAATCAAATTTAAAACATAGTAACTACACTCTGTGACCACGAATGAGATCTGAAATCAGTATATAGCCAGAAAGAAACATCTGTATGTGTTGGGTAATAAGGCAGGTCTACTTTTCTCCCTTTGTAGTATTTGATTTTCCATTTTAGATAGCTTAGAATCAGGAAGGATTATCAATATGTTTTTTTCGATATGGTTTCTAATAAATTCCTAGTTTTGCCTAGGTTTAGGTCCATGCCTAAGTATGGTACTGATTGTTTTGAAGTTTTTCTTTTGCCTTTCCCTGTGCCTTCCATGATAAGTGACTCTGTTCTTTTCATTTCTGTTAATTATCTCTCTTCAACACCACTGTTTGATGTTTGTTTCATAGTATCCACTTTTCAGTAGTAATGTTGCTATCTTTAAGCTCCTACCATAAATATACTCACTCATTTCTACATTTGTGAGCATCCCTTGTGTATTTCAGTACATTATTTTGTTTAATTTCATTTTTAGGTTTTGCCTGCACAGTGCTTGCTCTGTGCTTGTGAAATCTCTTGTATTCAATATATCTTAAAAGAGGGCTCTTATCAGTTCCCATCACCGAATTACTGTGTTCATTTGCTTTTGTGTGGAACATTTTTTTGGGTTAACTTCCCCTGGCTGCAAGCATTTGCGATACTTCTAGTAAAGCTGTTCACAGTGTTTAAGCCCCATTCACTGTCAAGATAAGATCTCTTCCCACTGAAAAGGCAGACAGCTTCTAACAGTAGGCTGCTATGCTTGCTTTTCATTACTTAGTTGTGTAAAGCAGATTCTTTAGCCTTAGAACGTTTGTGGCATTTCCTATTCATGCCTCAGTACCTTTCTTTGCACTTTGTAGGCATTATCAGATTGATTTTTTCAACTTCATATATTTAGTCATTATGATCAAATTCTAAATGTTGTAATACATATTGAACGTTAAAAATAAAGTTAATATACAAGAGCTATGCTATATTTTACTACTAAACAGGCAGCCACAAGTGCAGTTACCTTGCAGACAACAGGGTCATGATTTGAATGGTGCAGTAGGTGCAGGAGCACCGGGCCAAAAAGTTGTCAGAACTTCTATAAACACATAATATTGCTATATTTGACTACTAAACAGGCAGTCACAATTGCAGTTACCTTGCAGTTAAAAGAGAATTTACTTGAATGGTGCAGCAGGTGCAGTGGCACTGGGGCCAAAAGCTCTAGGGACCCTACTAAACCCAGATTATTGCTAAATTTTACTACTAAACAAAAGTCACAAGCACATTTATCTAGTAGGCAATAGGGTCATGATTTGAAAGGTGGAGCAGGTGCACTAGCACCAGGACCAAAAACTCTAGGCACCCCACTAAACACCTAATATTGCTATATTTTACTACTAAACAAGCAGTCACAAGTGCAGTTACCTTGCAGACAACAGGGTCATGATTTGATTGGTGCTGCAGGTGCAGTTGCACTGGGCCCAAAAGTTGTCAGAACTCCTCTAAACACCTAATATTGCTACATTTTACTACTATACAGGCAGACAAAATTGCAGTTATCTTTCAGTTAAAAAGGGCTTGATTTGAATGGTGCAGCAGGAGCAGTGGCACCGGGGCCAAAAGCTCTAGGGACCCCACTAAACAGAGAATATTGCAAATGTTTATTACTAAACAGGCAGTCACAAGTACAGCTATCTAGCAGACACCAGGGGGAAACAGCAATCACAACGCGGCTGTTTCCCCGCATGCCATTACATCGCAAGCGTTACAAAGCATGCGATGTAACAACGCATAGCCATTACTACGCATTTTTTTACATCGCATGCACTTTTATAACACATGCGATGTAATGGCGATCCACCGCGTTGTGAGGAAACTGAGGCTCTTCCGTTTCCTCACAACGACGTGCACCGTGCAGTGCCCCTCAGCCGACGTGAGAGGAGGAGAGAGGAACCACGAGGAGAGAGAGGTAAGGGAGATTGGGCCTTGGGTGGGGGTTACTTTTTTAGGGTTTAGGGTAGTGTCGGGGTGTGTGTGTAGTGCAGGGTAGTGTTTTAGGGTTTAGGGTAGTGTTGGGGTGTGTGTAGTGCAGGGTAGTGTTTTAGGGTTTAGGGTAGTGTCGGGGTGTGTGTAGTGCAGGGTAGTGTTTTAGGGTTTAGGGTAGTGTCAGGGTGTGTGTATGTGTGTAGTGAAGGGTAGTGTTTTAGGGTTTAGGGTTGTGTCGAGGGGTCGTGCTGGGTAGTGTTAATGTAGGGAGAGGACTGGGGGTCGGGGGAGGGTCGTGCAGGGGTACTACATTAGGGATTAGGGTAGGGAAGGGTAGTGTCACTTACATTTCATACTTTTACCACGCATATACCTGTACCACGCATGCCTTTGCTTTGTAATGGCATGCGTGGTAAAGGCATATGCGTGGTAAAAGTATGCGATGTAATAGCATGTTGTTGTAATTTACAACGTGTAGTAATACCCGCGTTGGAATGGCACGCGTGGTATTAGTACGCGTTGCAATGAGTCATTTTCGCACCAGGGCCATGATTTCAATGGTGCTGCAGGTGCAGTGGCACAGGGGCCAAAAGTTGTCAGAACTCCTTTAAACACCAAATATTGCTATATTTAACTACTACTAGTTAAGCAGTCACAAGTGCAGTCACCTTGCAGGCACTAAGGTCATAATTTCAATGGTGCAGCAGGTGCAGTGACACTGGAGCCCAAAGCTCTTAACACCAAATATTGCAATATTTTACTACTAAACAGGCAGTCACAAGTGCAGTTACCTTACAGGCAATAGGGTAAAAATTTGAATGGTGCAGTAGGTGCAATGGCACCGGGGCCAAAAGTTATCATAACTCCTCTAAATACCAAATATTGCTATATTTTACTACTAACGAAGCAGTCACATATGCAGTTATCTTGCTGGCACTAAGGGCATGATTTGAATGGTGCAGCAGGTGCAGTGGCACCAGGCCCAAAAGCTGTCAGAACTTCTCTAAACACATAATATTGCGCTTGCATCAATTCATTCTATTATTTCCCTCTTTCTTTTCATTTTTCCAAATGCTATTACTTACCCGCACTATACCACTAGTAACAGCACAATATAATGCCTTTTTGTACATAAACAAGTCATAACACTTTAACAGACTTTCTGTAACTTATATTGTACAACTACTCAGCAAGCTACAACTTCCAACAAAAAGCTGCCTATTATTAATCAAATAAGCAAAACCTTATGCATTTACCAATGCTTGTTCTTTATTAGTTCTCTACAATTCCGTATCAAGTTCTGCTTTGCCTATAGCATCTGTTATTTGAATTCTTAATAAAGGCATTTCCTCTGATATTATGTCCTTGTCTCTGTAAGAAAATTAGATTTTTTTTTATCTTTGGTTTAATATTTATCATTAGTGTGTACTTAGCGTATTTTGTGTTATTCAGTTGTCCATCATACAACAAGACACCCTTCTGTATTCATATTTCTTTACTGTTTCTCAAAAGTCCTTAAAATGCTAACCGAAACTCTTGATCCGTTACCATTTTTAGTGGTCATATCACATAAAGTGAGCACTGGAAGTTTAGATGCCGTCTCTGCCGCAGTTTTGGGCTGGATCGTGTCTTAAGTAGCTGAAGAGCGGGAGCAGAGATATTTTGCCACCTTTGACTGCTTGTCACATGAATGACATGAAATAGTGCCAGTCAAAAATGTTTTGTGATCCAGCCCTAAGTCTTCTAACTGTATGCATGAAGATAGTGATATCGCATTCCCAGAGCGCTCCTAAGCGTTTGTTTTTCAAATAAATCACAAACCATTTTTATGTCATTATATCAAAATAAAATTGCATAGATAAGCCCAGGATTCTCAAACGAATACCTTTTCTTTACTCTTCATTAAATCATTGAAGCACTTAAAGGTTTGAGTAGTTAAGTAGTTCCACTTCCAAGTAAAGAGAATCGAGGTTCTGCCTGGTTTTAAATCTGATGTCAGCATTATCAGAGAACACAGACTGAAAATGTATCCTTCGGGTCTGCAGCAGGGCACTTTAAGCCCAGCAGGGTTCCAAAGACCGTGAGCGATCCTGCATCTATCTAACAGTTTGATTGACAGAGCAAACTGTGAGCGAGCCACTTGGTGATTGGTTGTGTTGCAGGCCCAGTGAAGACAATCAATCATACGGTATTTGTGATGCTGCGCCTGCCGCACTGTGGAAAGCTTGCAGATGAATGCGTTCAAGAATGCATCCAGATCCAGATTAGGATACTTTGCAATGTAAGTATATTAAAAAAGAAAACTTGAATGCCTTTCATATTTGTGTGTGCTTGTGTGCCTGTGCACGTGCATCACTCTTAAGAACAAAATGTCAAGTTGCAAGTCCAGTACTTAGCAATTTACCTGCCTGCCTGGTAGTGAGGTGAGCGTCAACGGTTTGAGATACACAATAAAAAACCTTCATTTAACATCAAAATGTGTATTAAAACTAATGGATTTCTGTTTGCGGATAAAATGATTGCATTTTTAAGGGTGTATCTAGAGCTGACATTTGAGTGACAGTTATTACTCTTGTATACGCCCTGGTTTGTATGAGTGAGGTGACCTGTCTGATGTCTGTCCCTGGAATTTCTCCGTGACCTAAGCAATAGCACTGCTCTGAACCCCCTAAAATATGTAGCGCTGCTATTGTAGAATTTGAGATTAGGGTACATTTCTATTTTTCACACTGTCTCTTCCAAAGACAGATTCTATGTCATAACACGTAACTGGGGGCTTCATTTATGAAAAGTGTTGCATCGCTGCAGAAAAACAGCAATGCAACACTTTTCATAACGTCATCCTTGCGACACCATGGATGTGCCGTATTTACTGTATGGTGCTCCATGTCGCAAGGATTTACAGATAGGTCAGTAAACCTGACGTACCTTTAGGCGCACAAATGGCGCATTGCTGGAGTGTGTCTGAAAACAGATGCAACTCCAGCAATGTGCCATTTCACGTGGGGCAAGCCTCATGTGAAAGGCACTGCGTCACCCCTTATGTCTGCTTCAAGAAGGAGTAAGGATTTGACGCACTGACGCTATAGAAGTGTCGCAGTCAAATCCCATATATTTCACTGCATCACTTCTACGTGGCTTTCCTGCATCAGAATGCCCACCCTGCATACATTATACCTGTTGCAGGTATAATGTAGCACAGGGATTTACAAAGTGACGCATCCGACTAGATGCGTCACTTCGTAAATATGGCGCAGCGTGGCGCATTTTTTATGCCGCTTTAGCGCCACAAAAAGTGACGCAACGGCGGCGTAAGGGCCTCATAAAAAAGGCCCTGAATATCTAAGAAAAGGAGTAGACTGAAAAGAATTAAGAGAAGACAACCGTAGAAGCAGATAAAGATGTTATAAAAAAAATCAGATATCGTGTGCCATTGTATTGTTTGAACTGCCTGTATCACATGCAGCTTAGGGAAATGATGATGAAAAAGCACAATTTGTCACCCTTTTACTGAAACAGGTCTTTGGAAGCGTAAACTTTCAACACCTCTGGCAAGAGTCGGGGCTCGTGTGGCACACATGAAAGTAACAATATACTTTACTGCTACATTGGAGGGTGACCTTTCTTAGGGATAGTTCACTTCCTATTTCTTGAGTTTTGGTTACACGTTTTCCTTGTATATATCCTCTTCAAAAGAAACCTATATATTGCAAATGTTTTTTTTTTTAAAAGTGCTCGATTTTATTTATTTGTTTTTCACACAATTGTATTCACACAATTTCATCCAATAATTTTCACTCTCTTCATTTTATAGGTAATTGGAATTTTATTCACTTTTATAATTTGGACGCATACTTCTCAATCAATCAATCAATCAATCATGTCACTTATAAAGCGCACTACATACCCGCGAGGGTCTCAAGGCGCTGGGGGAAGAGGGGGGTGGTGCTGCTACTGATCGAAGAGCCAGGTCTTGAGGAGTCTTCTGAAGGCCAGTAGGTCTTGGGTCTGTCGGAGGTTGGTGGGGAGGGTGTTCCAGGTCTTGGCGGCGAGGTGGGAGAAGGATCTGCCGCCGGCGGTCGTTTTCCGGATGCGGGGGACTGTGGCGAGGGCGAGGCTGGTCGCGCGGAGCTGGCGGGTGGGGGTGTAGAAGCTGAGTCGTCTGTTGAGGTAGGCTGGTCCGGAGTTGTGGAGTGCTTTGTGTGCGTGGGTGAGGAGCTTGAAGGTTATCCTCTTGTTGACAGGGAGCCAGTGCAGGTCTCTCAGGTGGGGTGTGATGTGGCTGCGTCGGGGGATGTCGAGGATAAGACGTGCAGAGGCGTTCTGGATGCGTTGCAGCCGTCTCAGGAGCTTAGCTGTCGTTCCTGCGTAGAGGGCGTTTCCGTAGTCCAGCCTGCTGGTGACGAGGGCCTGGGTGACTGTTTTTCTTGTTTTGGTGGGGATCCACTTGAAGATCCTGCGGAGCATTCGGAGGATGTTGAAGCAGGATGAGGAAACGGCGTTGACCTGCTTAGTCATGGAGAGGGTGGGGTCGAGGATGACCCCTAGGTTGCGTACGTGGTCGGTGGGTGGCGGGGCTGTTCCCAGTGATGTTGGCCACCAGGAGTCGTCCCAGGCTGAAGGGTTGGAACCAAGGATGAGGACCTCCGTCTTGTCCGAGTTCAGCTTCAGGCGGCTGGTCCTCATCCATTCGGCGACGGCCTTCATTCCTTCGTGGAGGTGGGCTTTGGCGGTGTGAGGGTCTTTGGTGAGGGAGAGGATCAGCTGGGTGTCGTCGGCGTAGGAGATGATGTTGAGGTTGTGCTGTCGGGCGACGTGGGCGAGGGGTGCCATGTAGATGTTGAACAGCGTTGGGCTGAGGGAGGAGCCTTGGGGTACGCCGCAGATGATCTTGGTGGCCTTGGATCGGAAGGGGGCGAGGCGGACGCTTTGTGTTCTGCCGGAAAGGAAGGATGTGGTCCAGTCCAGGGCCTTCTCTGGATCCCGGCGTCGTGAAGGCGTGTTCGTAGTGTGTGGTGGCAGACCGTGTCGAAGGCGGCTGATAGGTCCAGGAGGATGAGGGCTGCTGTTTCTCCGTTGTCTAGCAGGGTCCTGATGTCATCGGTGGCGGCGATGAGGGCGGTTTCGGTGCTGTGGTTGCTGCGGAAGCCGGACTGGGAAGGGTCCAGGATGTTGTTCTCCTCGAGGTAGCGGGTCAGTTGTTTGTTGACGATTTTCTCTGTGACCTTCGCGGGGAACGGGAGCAGAGAGATGGGTCGGAAGTTCTTGAGGTCCTTGGGGTCTGCCTTGGGTTTCTTGAGTAAGGCGGTGATCTCGGCGTGCTTCCAGCTTTCCGGGAAGGTTGCTGTCTCGAAGGAGATGTTGATTATTTTCCGGAGATGGGGCGCGATGGCTGTACTGGCTTTGTTGAAGATGTGGTGAGGGCACGGGTCTAGCGGTGAACCGGAGTGGATGGTGTTCATGATCTCGCTGGTGTCCTCGTCGTTGATGTTGGTCCAGGAGAGCAGGCGGTTGGTGGTTGTGGGGGCAGTGGTCTCGGTGGTTGCCGGGGCGGTCGTGGTGTTGAAGCTGTCGTGGATGTCGGCGATTTTGCGGTGGAAGAAGGTGGTCAGTGAGTCGCACAGGTCTCGCGATGGCTGGATGTCGTTGGTGTTAGAGCTGGGGTTGGAGAGTTCCTTCACGATGTTGAAGAGCTCTTTGCTGTTGTGTGCGTTGTTGTCTAGGCGGTCTTTGAGTGAGGCCCTTTTGGCGGATCTGATGAGGTGATGGTGACTGCGGGTGGCGCTCTTGTGGGCGGCGTAGCTGTCCGCTGTCCGTTCGTGGAGCCAGATCTTCTCCAGTTTTCGGCATGTTCGTTTGGAGGCCTGGAGGTCTTCGGTGAACCAGGTGCCTTTCTTGCTGGTGTGGCTGTTGGGCGGATTCTTGAGCGGGGCGAGGGTGTTGGCGCAGTCGTCGATCCACTGTCTGAGGTTGCGGGCGGCGGTGTCGGGGTCGGAGGGTTCGGCGGGTGGGCTCAGGGCGAGGGTTGTGGTTAGCTGGTCTTCCGTGACTCTGCTCCAGCAGCGGCGAGGCATTTGTTCGGTGCGGTGGTGCGTGGTGGGCTTCCTGTAGGTGAAGTGGATGCAGTGGTGGTCAGTCCAGTGGGGTTCGGAGGTGTGGTTGAAGGAGACGTGTGGGCTTGCGGAAAAGATGGAGTCGAGCGTGTGGCCGGCGGCGTGGGTGGGTGTAGTCACGAGCTGTCTGAGTCCGAGGGTGGCGAGGTTGTCGATCAGGGTGGTGGAGTTGGTGTCCTTGTTGTTCTCGAGGTGGAAGTTCAGGTCCCCGAGGAGGATGTAGTCCGTGGAGGCGATGGCGTGTGTGCTGGACGGGGTCAGCGATGGAATCGCTGAACTGTGGTCGGGGTCCGGGGGTCTGTAGATGAGGGTTCCTCTGAGGGTGGTGTTGGGATCGGTGTGGATCTGGAAGTGCATGTGTTCGGGCGGTGCTGAGGGTGTCGTCGGTGTTGGTTGAGGCTCTGAGGGTGTTCCTGTGGACGATGGCGATGCCTCCTCCGACTCCGTTGGTGCGGTCCCTGCGGGTGATCTTGTATCCGTCCGGGATGGCAATGGCGATGTCGGGGGCTGAAGCGGGATTCAGCCAGGTCTCCGTCAGAAATGCGACGTCTGGGGAGGTTGAGTCGAGAAGATCCCAGAGTTCGATGGCGTGTTTGCGGGCGGAGCGGGTGTTGAGGAGGATGCATCTGAGGTAGTTGGGTTCTTTCCTGGGCGGTGGTTTGGCGGGGCGGGTGCTGGCGAAGCTGCAGTTCCGGCAGGTGAAGGGCCCTTGGGTGCGCTTCGGGGTGGCCTGGTAGCAGGCGTGATCTTTTCCGGGGTTGAGTGCGTGGAGGGTGCTGGCGTCGTATCGGCGTCTGTTGATGTGGCGGGCGCGGGGGATGCCCGGACCAGGGGGTCTGGCGCTGGGCGCGGTCACGGCTTGGACGGGCGCAGACGGGCTTGCCTTAGGCGCGTCTTCGGCGCGCCAGCAGCGCGTCCGCTGCGCGGCCGCACAGCGGCCGCCATAAATGGGGAGGTGGGAGGGAGGAGCAGGGAATGGGGCAGCGAATGGGCAGTGAGGGGGCGGGGCCACAGGCGCAGCGGCGGGAAACAGGCACAGAAGGGAAAACGAGCACAATCAGGGCATCAAGGGGGCACAGAAAGGAAAAAAAACGAGCACAATCAGGGGCAGCAAGGGGGCACAGAAAGGAAAAACTAGCACAATGAGGGGCAGCAAGGGGGCACAGAAAGGAAATAACTAGCACAATGAGGGGCAGCAAGGGGGCACAGAAAGGAAAAACGAGCACAATCAGGGGCAGCAAGGGGGCACAGAAAGGAAAAACGAGCACAATCAGGGGCAGCAAGGGGGCACAGAAAGGAAAAACGAGCACAATCAGGGGCAGCAAGGGGGCACAGAAAGGAAAACGAGCACAATCAGGGGCAGCAGCAGGGCACACAGACGGAGCTGTGTGGTGGGGAGCGACCTACCAGTCAAGGTCAGGGGTCGCTCTCTTCACCACGCAGCGGCCGCCATAAATGGGGAGGTGGGAGGGAGGAGCAGGGAATGGGCAGTGAGGGGGCGGGGCCGCAGGGGCGCAGCAGCGGGAAACAGGCACAGAAGGGAAAACGAGCGCAATCAGGGCATCAAGGGGGCACAGAAGGGAAAAAAACGAGCACAATGAGGGGCAGCAAGGGGGCACAGAAAGGAAAAAACTAGCACAATGAGGAGCAGTAAGGGGGCACAGAAAGGAAAAACGAGCACAATCAGGGGCAGCAAGGGGGCACAGAAAGGGAAAAAACGAGCACAATCAGGGGCAGCAAGGGGGCACAGAAAGGAAAAAACTAGCACAATGAGGGGCAGCAAGGGGGCACAGAAAGGAAAAACGAGCACAATCAGGGGCAGCAAGGGGGCACAGAAAGGAAAACGAGCACAATCAGGGGCAGCAAGGGGGCACAGAAAGGAAAAACGAGCACAATCAGGGGCAGCAAGGGGGGCACAGAAAGGAAAAACGAGCACAATCAGGGGCAGCAGCAGGGCACACAGACGGAGCTGTGTGGTGGGGAGCGACCTACCAGTCAAGGTCAGGGGTCGCTCTCTTCACCACGCAGCGGCCGCCATAAATGGGGAGGTGGGAGGGAGGAGCAGGGAATGGGGCAGCGAATGGGCAGTGAGGGGGCGGGGCCGCAGGCGCAGCGGCGGGAAACAGGCACAGAAGGGAAAACGAGCACAATCAGGGCATCAAGGGGGCACAGAAAGGAAAGAAAACGAGCACAATGAGGGGCAGCAAGGGGGCACAGAAAGGAAAAACTAGCACAATGAGGGGCAGCAAGGGGGCACAGAAAGGAAAACGAGCACAATCAGGGGCAGTAAGGGGGCACAGAAAGGAAAAACGAGCACAATCAGGGGCAGCAAGGGGGCACAGAAAGGAAAAAAACGAGCACAATCAGGGGCAGCAAGGGGGCACAGAAAGGAAAAACTAGCACAATGAGGGGCAGCAAGGGGGCACAGAAAGGAAAAACGAGCACAATCAGGGGCAGCAAGGGGGGCACAGAAAGGAAAAACGAGCACAATCAGGGGCAGCAAGGGGGCATACTTCTATATCCTTTATTCCTATTTCTCGATGCCAACAGATGCTTCACTCAAACACAAGCTTTCTAAAGGTTAAGGAAGAATAAGGAATAATGTATGGCTATGTGAAATGAAGAGTCAAGTTATATTAGTTTTTATTGAAATAAAAAACTTGCATACTGATGACTGACACAGTGATGGGGTGTGTGGGTTATGTGTTATATTTATCTATTCACCTGGAACTGGCAAAGTCATATATATATAAGAACTGTACCCATTGCTAGGGTGAAATATCACCTGCTGACTCTGTCTCCCTGTAGTCTGTTTGGAGGATAACCGAACTAGGGAAGGGCCCATAGAGAAAAAAACTGAAAAATCAAATGTCATGACTTTTGGATAATTTTTCTAACACTCAGTGAATACGTGTTATTTATAATAAAATGAGGTTACAAAGTGGTTGTTTACCAGTGTAAGGAAAATCACTTATAATAGTGGTCAGGTAATCAGAACACGGTTTTCTATGTATCCTGTGCATCTACTAAAAGATTTGATTATTACATACTTAATTCATTTATATTTTGACACAGATGCTTCACAAGTATTGCGTTTTAACTGTCTAATAGTGCACAACAAATACTTGTATTAGTTTTACGTTGGCAAGCTTCTAGGGTGATTGTGAAGACAATGTTCTTTGTGGATGAAATTCACATAGAAAGGTTAATTACCATTGATTGCACATTTTGCACTACTTAATGAGGAATGTATCAATTTTCACAATCAGTTAAATCTCAAAGTTGGTTGTCACCTTTGTTGAGCGAATCACTAATCTTCGCTTCTATCGCTGACTGTTTATCCCGCTATGGTAATCCTTAAAATATCCGGGGCTCCATTTAAATAAAGTTTAATATAACATTAGTGTAGGAAATCCAACTCCTCTGTTTGGTTACCTCAGATTTTATGCCCTTCCTGCGCCCTATATTTTTGTTGGCTTTAGAACTGTGTGCACTTTACCCTGGCTAACCAGTAGTAAAGTACTTGTGATCCCCTTTAAACATGGTCGAATTTACATGTTCCTAATTGGCATTTTTGAATTGCCTATGCATTCCTCATATATGGTACAAAGCGTTCCCAGGGTCTGGAAGATAAATGCCGCTGGTGGACTGCAGCAGCTATTGTATCAACCAGTACAGTGGCAGTGCAAGCATGGTGTCAGGCCTACCACCGTTGCCTCACTGTAACAGCTCAAAACATGCACTGCCACCTGTCAAACCCTTTTTAACAGGCAAAATCTCACATCTAAAAATGATTAGGTCACTCCTGTGTAGGTCTTGTAGCCCAGGAGGCAGAGTGCATGGTATTTAATAGTAGGATATGTTGAAATTGAATGTTAACATGTCCTTACAATGACTATCACACAAACGTTGCAGGGGGAAACAGCCATTACAACACAGCTGTTACCAAGCATGCCTTTACATGCATGCGTTACAATGCATGCAGTTTTACCATGCATAGCCTTTACCATGCATTTTTTGCAATGCATATGCCTTTACCATGCATGCCTTTACAACGAAGGGGTCGGGTATTTGTAAAAAGACTGGAGGCCAGAGGGGGATCACGATGGGGACTGGTATTCGGGCTCAGGGCAGGGGTCAAAGAAAACCTTTACCACTCATATGCCTTTACCATTTACAACGAAATTCATTGTAAAAACATGTGTGGTAAAAGCATATTCGTTGTTAGAAAATGCTTGGTAAAGGTTATGCGTGGCAAAGGCATTCGCATTGTAACGCATATGTGGTAAAGGCAAGCATTGCAACAGAATGCGTTGTTCCGTAATACAACCGTTGCTTTCCTACACAACCGATTTCAGGCAGTCCATCTCGCTAACTTCTCAGCCAAGAAAGCTAGGCTGACTTGCGGGGTCCCCCAGGGTTCCTCCCTTTCGCCCCTCCTGTTTAATCTGTACATGCTTCCTCTGATTTGGTCCTTACGTAAAAGGAGAGTTGTCACTTTTAACTATGCTGATGACCTCCAGCTGGTGTTTGAAATTGATTCTTCCAACACCGCAGTATCCAATTTCCAGTCCACCATGAGCTATATTAGCGAATGGATGTACGCTAATCAACTAAAACTTAACCCTGATAAAACCGAGCTGATCCTGACTGGAGGTACTGCCAACACTTGGAACTCTAATTTTTGGCCCCTCTCCTAGGTAGTCCGCCTCACCCAGCAGAATCTGTAAAAAGCCTAGGGGTCATAATCAGCAACGATTTGTCTATGAAATCTCAGATTGGTGCAGTGGTATCTACCTGCTTCTTCCACCTACGCAGAATTCGGAAGATCTGTAGATTTCTGACCAGCGAGGCCTTGACTTTGGTCATCCTGGCCTTGGTTATCTCTCGTATTGATTATGCCAATTCACTCTATGTCGGCATTCCGGCATACCAACTCCACCGTTTGCAACTGGTACAAAACCAGGCAGCCAGGCTCATCTTTCATCAACCTAGATACCAACACGTCCGCCCCCTGATGAAGAGCCTTCATTGGCTTCCGGTGGCTAAACGTTGTGCATTTAAACTGGGCTGCACCATCTTTAAAGCCCTTGCCGGCCATGGCCCAGTATTCATCTCATCTAGGATCCATCATTATGTCCCCTCTCGCAAACTTCGCTCCTCCCATCTGAATTTGCTCACCACCCCCACCTTCAAACATAAAAAACATGGTGGCCTTGGATTTTCTTTTTTGGCCCCTCAATTCTGGAACTCTCTCCCCATTGGACTGAGGTTAGTTACCTCCTACGCCCAATTCAGAACACTTCTTAAGACTCTTCTGTTCTCTCAGGCATATGAGTAAAGCTTCTGTTCATCATACCATTGTCGCCCCCTGCTTTTAGCGCCATGAAACCGCTAGGTGTTAGTGCGCTCTATAAATATTTTTAACATAACATAGCTGTCTCATGTAAAAAATCAGACAGATTAAAATACTTATACTGTATCTCAGGTAAGGAACCAGCAAAAAAATATTTCAACATGTATTTTTAATAGTTATTAAAAACCCGATTCAATGGTAAAGCCCGATTTTTTATAAATATTAAGGAATTGCAATTTTAAGAAAGTTACCCTTTACCTGCTTAAACTGTCAAAATGCTAATTAACATAAGTCTCTCTCAGTTCCCAGCCACTAATTAACCATGAATAGGTGTGAATAAGCGTGAAATGCCCCCCAGGAGCAAACAGCAGACTGACCTGAATGGGCAGAGATGACTCCTCAAACTCTACAGAATATGCAGGATGGGGGTGTAGCATGGGGGCTATGGGCCTCCTTTTTGACACTTGCGAGACCTGGCATACTTGGTGCGGATTTACCCCTAACTTTTTGCCTTCCACCTCCTGTTTGCTAATTTTGTTTTGCTATCTTTAGAAATCTGAGCACTTTATCACTTCTAACCTGTTTTAAAGTGCTTGTGCTCTCTCCTAAAAACATGGCAAGATTGGCTTATACCCAATTGGCATATTTAATTTGCTTGTAAATCCCTATTGAAGTGGAACCACCTGTGCTCAGGGCCTGTAAATTAAATGCTGCTAGTGGGCCTGTAGCACTGATTGTGCCGCCCACTTAAGTAGCCCTTTCAAGCATGTCTCAGGTCTGCCATTGCAGCCTGTGTGTGCATTTTTATACTGCAGTTTGACCTGGCAAAAATAAAATACTTCTGTCAGGCCCAATACATACTTTTTAATACATATAAGTCACCACTAGTGTAGGCTCCAGACATCCCAGAGTGTTAGGGACATAGGATTTAAAAGGTTGGACATGTACTTTTTTAGTTTTACATGTTCTGGTAGTGAAAAACTCTCACATGGAATAACATTGGAGCTACCTTATTACAATTAATTGAGTGATTATTTCCAAATGGGAGTGGGTAAAATGTTCATGTTTGGTGTCTCTGGAATTGTAATGAAAAATCATCTTGCATGGTGAAGTCAAATTTTAAATTACAATTTTGAAAATGCCACTTTTAGAAGTTGGCATTTTACTGCCTTAGCCATTTAGTGTCTGCAGAATGTCTCTGGGTCACCTGAATGAGTGTAGCTGATGGTTGGGCTTTGGGTATTCCTGCTACACAGTAACACACAATGGAGAGGTTATGTGTGCCTGGATGGGCCATCACTGGCAGGATGGGAGGGTAGAGCTGGGCACAAACCTACTAACACTTGAATAGGCTGTGTCTAGCCCCCACACAAGGGGCTACATGCCCCCTGTAGTTAGTCTGGAGCCAGAGCACGAAAGGCAGGATCCCTGCGGACTTCAAAGGGAAACCTCTAGAAGCTTCTCCCACTTCAAAGGAAGGCCCAAGTATATGTATTGTACCCCAGATGCCAAACTCTTCAGTACACTTCTGGACCTGTGGATACTCCACCAGGAAGAACTGCTGTGCTGCTGAAAGGACTGCCACTCTGCTGGAATGCTGCTCTGAAGGAGTGCTGCCCTGCTGTGCTGCCCTGCTGCCTGCTACCCTCTCTCCTGGGTGAGAAGGACTGGACCTACATCTGTTGAACCCAGGACCCCAGAGTGACTCCAAGGCTAGTTGGCTGGCCTTCTGACTAGAGACTCGGGGACAAAAGGCTCCGAAAACCTTGAACCCAGCATCTGGATTCTGCCATCTGTAAGTCCTACACTGCCAAGTGGTAAAAACCACAGTCCTCGAACCTTGGAAGTGGGCCAAAAAGTGCTCTGCCAGCCCACCTATGGATCCAGCACAACCAGCACATCTTCTGTGCTGCGCAACTCAATTGCGAGCAGAACTGACCCCTCGCCTCTGCTGCAAAGGTTTTTCCAGCGCAAGGACTCTGCATCGACCTTGCAGCCCACATTGGCACTGCCTCTGTGCACAGCTTCACTGATACAAGACCTTGCATCGCAAATTTCTCACCCACGGCAGCCTTGATGATGACAAAGGTTCTCGCATCACAGCTTTACAGCTTCTTGGAACCGACTCATCACCTCGACTGTGTGACGCATCCTCTATGCTGGACTTCGCATCGCAAACCCTCGTTGATGGAATCCTCAACAATGATGCAGGACCTCGCATCGCAGCTCCTCATCTCCTCAGAACACATGCAGCACCTCGGCTGTGTGACGCATCCTTGATGCGGGACCTCACAACTCTCTGCTACCAGAATTTAAGGTACTCTTGTTCAGCTAGCCAACTGGGTCATATAGCCAGTCCACACTCCATCGTGATCGGCCTGAATTTGTGACTTTGTCCCGGTCTGGTGCGACCAGATGTCCACAATGGGCACTAAGGGGCTGATTCCGATTCGGGCCGGAAATCTCTCCGACCGAGCCAGACCCGGAGAGATTTCCGACCGAATGAGACCCTAGCAGCCCGACCGAACGAGTACGATGCGTCCGTATGCTATCGGACTCGATTCGGTCGGACTCCCATTGAAGTCAATGGGAGCCGGTCGTACAACGCGTACGCGGGCTCCCATTGACTCAATGGGTGCGAGGCGAACAAGGGCGCCCCCTACAGCGGGTACGCGGCGAAGCGACTCGTGCCGTACATGCACAGGTAGGGGGGACCCATGGGTCCCCCCTGTGTGCGACTCGCGCGGCTATGCGTACAGGGGGGTCCGACACGTACCCCCGAAGTACGGCTCCGACTGCTCCTTGGAGCCGGACGGCGCGACTCGGTCGGACTGCTCGCGGCGCGCATCGTACATTGCGCGGTGCGAGTCGTGTCCGTGCGAGTCGGTCGGTGCGGTATGGACGCCCAAACGAGTCGGTCGGCGATTTAGCGTGCGCTCGCATCGTACTTGCTCGCCCGGACGCACGTACGAATCGGTCGGAAAATAGGGCTCCGAATCGGATCCGGTAAAGCCGGATCCGATTCGGTGCCCTACCGGCCGAGATCGGAATCGACCCCTTAATGTTTTTTGGCGCTATTTTCTCTTAAATCTTTAAAACAACATATCTCCCATTCTACTGCTTTGATTTTTGTCATATGGTCTTGTTTTATTTATTAAGATGTATTTCTTTTTCTTTAACTTGGTGTGGGAATTTTCCTCTGTTATGTTTTCTTGTTATTACTGTTTGAAGTGTGCATAAATACTCTACACATTGACTCTAAGTTAAGCTTAACTGCTCTGTGCCAAGCTATCAGAGGGATGAGCACAGGTTAATTTGGGGTTTGCTTGTGCCTCACCCTGACAAGGATTGTGGTATCTGATTGAGTGGGGTTTCGCCCCCTGAACCAGCAACCCCATTTCTCACAACACTACAGTGTCAAATCCTGCTAGAGAGTCAAATCCTGCCTGACAGGTCTTGTGGGTTCACATGCAACTCTTGGACAGACTTTAAGGGGAAGAGAACAGGGTGCCAAGACAATTCTTTTGGCTCGCCTGTCTTGTTGCTGAAGGACTCTGCTTTTATACTACCAGAATTCTGTCTCTATGTTTATTGTGAATACAGTTGCCGCCTCAAACTGGATTTTAGTGTTAGATGTGGGAGAGCACTAGTATTAGTATACAGCACTCCCCACACACACACACCCAGCCCTCAAAGCCCAAGGCCCAGATTAACTAAGATTTGATGAAGCGCAACGCAGCAAGATGACTTGCGGCGCTGCATCAAATGGAGAGAGAAGTATTGCACCATATCTACTAAGATATGCAGCACACATAGAAAGAGGTAATGAAATGAGAAATAAACATATTTTTCCTTGTTAAACCTCAGTTGGGAAGGCTTACCATTTTGACAAATTCCCAGGTTTATTAGTCCTAGTAAATCTGGTAATGCGCCAAAAGCCATGAGTGGATGCATAGGAACACCCACTCTCCACACATGGAACGCCTTCCAAATGCAGAGTAATGCAAGGCAGTGACTTGCGCTGTCTTGCGTTACTCTAGATTTACTAAACTACGCACAACCAAGCAAGGTGGCTCTGCATGACTTAGCATATCTGACTTAAGCCCTAGCATTACCCTGCATCACCATACATGAAGCGATGGCAATGCAAAGGCCTATTAAATCTCACCCCAAGTTTAGTGTAACTGAAGACTTTGCTATCTTGAAAATGCCCGAAGTGGATAAGATTGGCCCCGCGTAGAGGGTGCCTGGGAGTGATCCCCAACCACTAGCTAGTGCCAGGCATAAATGTGGCATAGCCAGGTACCCACTTCAGAACACATACTGGGCCTGCGGAAGATTAGAACAGGACTGGACCTGCTGGACACCAAGGCTTATAAGGCAGACCTGTTAAACTTTCCTGGAATTACCAAGCAGACCTGTGGCAGCTGGACTTGGACTGTCTGCTGCTGTTGGCCTCTGCCAGATTCCCTCTGAGGCTCTAAGTGCCTCCCTGACTTTAGAAATATACCCCTGTGGGGGATTGAGGCTTAAAGAACTAAGGGCCAAATGTATTTATTGGTGGTATGTATACACTGCCACAACAGAGACGGAGTATACATACAGCCAACATGAAAACATCTAAGGTGTGGCTACAGCGGTGACTACTCAGTCATCGCACTAGCCAAACTTCTCAGGCGGCCTGACAGCGTAAGGGCTGTCAGAAAAATAGCTGCATGTCTGCCTGCCCAACCAGGATGGGCAGACATGTAGCCACTTTTTTACTGCCCGTCACTGCCAGGCAAACCCTGTTGGTGAGGGACAGTAAAAACCAAATAATGCTCCCACCCGCCATGGGAAATGACTCCCATGGCAAGGGGAGCATTCCTTGTTTTGACTTTCAAAAACAAACAAAAAAAATGCCATTTTGGGATTTTCTTTTTGAAAATAAAAAAACAATACTGTTTGGTGCAGGGTAGTGTCATATTGACAAAGCCCTGTGCCAAACAGCGTGATACATTGACAGGAACCACTGTGAAGGTGGTTCCTTCCAATGCCTTATAAATGACCGCCTTCTTGGATGTCATTTATATATTTGGCGAGCGGTTCCTCCATCATGTGGGCGGAGTAATTTTCTTTGTCCCCATGGCATAACGGCATGCCATCTGTCAATATACAAATGAGGCCCTAAGTCAGAAGGTAAAATCTTCTATCAGGACGAACCTGGTTGGTATATCCGACCAGCGTGCTACTGTGGTCATCCTCAATTTTCATTTAGGTTCTGATCTAACAAGACTTTTGACTATTATTGGCACTTTGTACTTTTTTTGAGCTATTTCTACTTAAAACTTTACAAATTCGTATCTCTGGTTCCTTTTGGTGGATTTTGTTATTTTAATGTTACTTTATTCATTAAGCTTTACTCTTTTTTTCTGGTTTGGGGATTTTTTTTGTTTTGCCTTTTGACTTGATTACTGTTTTGGTATTGCATTAATACTTTACACATTGACCAAAGTTAAGCCTATCTGTCTGTGTCGTAGCTATCAAAGGGTTGAGTTCAGGTTAATTTGGTGGCTTTGAGGGTTCACAATGACAAAGGGGTGATTATTCCTTTAGGTGGATTGTCACCCACCACAAATATGATTCCAATTTCTTACATTAAGGCTACTTCTGTTTCTCTTCTTTTGACATTTAATAGTTTCACAATCTGGGATGTGCCTCTAATTAAGCTAATTGCTATTAGTGATAAGGACACCTAATGGTGCATCCCCCTTCCCCAGTTTCACCAAAACAGAGATGTCTCAAGGGGAGAGCAGCCGAGGCATTGCTCCCCAGGCTCAGCTGCCTGAAGACCCCCCACTACAAATTTGTAAATAAATGCTGGTACTCTAATACTCACTCTAAAAATTCCCGCTAGTGGTCACAGCAAAACTAGTAAACACACATGGGGCTTGCCCGATGTGAAAGGACACATTGCTGGAGTTTCGTCTGTTTTCAGACATACCCCAGCAATGTGTCACTTTTGCGCCTACAGATACGTCAGGAATACTGATATCTGTAAATCCTTGTGACATGGAGCGCCGCACAGTTGCATCGCTGTTTTCATGCAGCGATGCAATACTTTTCATAAATGAGGCCCCCATTATAAAGACAAAGTACCAGCAAAATGGCAAACACAGTAGCAAAGTCAACAGCTTATTGAGCTCTATGTGCTTGATTAATAATATTAATTGAATTAGTTTGTCTTGAAGATTGTGTATGTCAGTGAAAAAATATAACTCTTTTGCTGATTAGAGTAATTAACACCTGCAAGACTCACTGGGGCTTATTCACAAGAAACTGACGCATCTTCATAGATGCGTCAGTTTGCCTGCACCGGCGTGAGAAACCCTTGCACCACCATGGATGCGCCGTATTTACAATATGGCGCACCATGGCACAAGGATTGACAGATGTGGCATAAATTCTGACGCATCTGTTGGGGCGAAAGTCACACATTGCTGGAGTCATGTCTCAAGCACGACGCAACTCCAACAATGCATAGGAGGCCTATTCCTAATACACGGCGTCACTCCTTATGTCTGCTCCAAGATGGGGTAGGGTTTTGACACAGCGGCGTCCCAGAAGTGGCGCAGTGAAATCTTGTAGATTTCACTGCATCACTTCTATGAGGCTTTCCCACGTGGGAACACCCACCCTGCATACATTATACCTGATGCAGGCATAATGTGACGCAGGGCTTTACAAGGTGACGCATCTCCCTAGATCATCACATTGTAAATGGGCCGCAACATGGCGCATTGTTTACGCTTCCATTGCGTCACAAAAAGTGACGCAACTGCGGCACAAAAGTGTCACAAAAGGGCTTGTAAATCTGCCCCACTGTGTCTAACAGTTAAATATGTCAGTATACAAAGGGAAAGTGGTTGGGTAACAATAGCAGCTTTCTTGGAACAGATACCCCACAAATGGTTATTGCCCCAGGCCCTGCAAAATCTTCTCAATGGTCTGAATAAACAGCTAAACATGACACACGGAACAGCCAATGTTGTGTGCCATACGCAGCAATGACATCCCAAACTCTACACTAAGGGCCCGATTATGATCTCGCTCAGACGGGCTCCTGACGGATGCCGTCAGGAGCGAGTCCGAGTCGTAAGCGCGATTTCCGGATTACTCGTACCGCTGTACGAGCGAGCAAGTACGATGCGAATATAGCCTCGCGCTCCGAGCGACTCGTACCCGTCAGCAAGGCCCTCCGGATGACTCCGACATGGCCGACACGCACAGTGCAACGGGGCCGATTTTCGAGCGACCAAGTACGATGCGCGCATCAAGCAGCCGGATCGAGTTGGAGCCTTCGACTCGAGACAGCGTTGGGAAGCGGACTTCGTGGGGCCGTAGCGGGCCCCCCTTCACCCGTAGCCCTACGACTTGGTCACTGGCCCCCCTGCATGTACGGTGCGGGGGCACCGGTGCGCGCCCACGGCAGGGGGCGCCCTTTTCCGCAACGTACTTTTTTCTCAATGGAAGCCTATGTACGCAACGTACAACAGGCTCCCATTGACTTCAATGGGGCTCCGAGCGACCCGAGTCCATCAGCGCTCAATTGCATCGTACTCAGTCGCTCGGAGCCTCAGAGCACGAGTCGCTCGGAAAGCTTTACGGGACCGAGTCGACCATAAGGCTTTCCGAGCGAGATCGCAATTGGGCCCTAAGACTCCTGTCACTAACAGCAGAAATGTGATAAAAATAGGAAGAATAAATATTTAGTTCCTCCTAATCTTTTAAAGCTGCTGCTTTCCCCATCTTCAGCGTTGCCATGTCACTAAAAGCAGAGAAAATGGTCCAAAAAATAGCTGCCAGATTCAAAGCAACAAACAAACTACATATCCACTTACACATTCATCATATCGTCTCTCATCCTCCCAAAACCGCAGGGAAAATGCAGCACAATTCTAGACCTAGCGTTCACAGACATTGATGGTACTCAATATGACTTTAGGCCCATGCACAAGCCGTAGTCTGCATGGATGTTTCTCAGGGCTTTGCCATGGTCTCTGCCTTAAGTCAAGACAGCAGAAATAAATGATTCACAATTAAAAAATAAAATCTTTCTGTCCCTCTGTCTCGTTCCTCTATCCACCACATGCGAAAATCAGTCGGAAATTGCACAAAATAAATAAACACGTGCAGGAGTCTGTTGAGTATCCCACTCTGCACATAATGTATGATACCATAATGGAAAATCAAAGAAAATAGATTTGATTCCATTCCAGCATCTCATTATGGGTTTCCACACTTCACCTAAACTGCATCAGCACTGAAAAAATATCCTAAGTTAGAAAATTAATCATGGCTCCCATATCCAACAAAAAACACATATTTTCCTAAACCCACTAAAGTTGCTGTGAAAAATAAAGGCTAAAGGGCTAGGTCCAGCACACTCAAATAATAAAATGGTTCACAAAATGGTTTGCCAGCAGAAGCCTGCACCTGAGTTCAAGTCACCGCTTTTCCCAGGTCTCTGCCTCACCTCACCAACTACAAAAAAAAAATACCCAAATTGAAAAAAAAAATGCATCTTAGCAGTCCTGCAAATCAGCTGCTTTCTGGGTGCTTAATTTTTCCGACGGTGGTCACTGGCACATTGGGCCTGATTACCAGTGAATGCTTTATTATTTATTGACCCTGATAAATAATGATATCACAGGGTACATTATTTATCATGTGCAATAAATAACACCTATTATGAGTTCATGAGGAATACTATGCAAATTTTGGTGTTTAATGCATATTCGGTAATTACCGTATGTTTTCCCCTATTAAATTTCGGCAAGTTTGACCTGCTAAAATTTAACGAAGTTTGGGATATTTAACACATCCGATAATTATTATAAGGATTTATTCAATACGTTTGAAAATTGAGTTCCTACAACCATTGCTATGGTCCTCTTAATTACCTGAGAGAATGGGTCCAACAGTGAGCTATATTTTACCTTTCTCATCAGGTCTTGTAAGTGGCTCTCATCTAGAAAGTTAAAAGAGAAGAGGCAGCGGGGATTCCTGTCAGCAACCAAAGTCAGCATATCCATAGATTTTTTTTTAACTCTGCCAGGATGCTAAGATGGCAGGTAAGAATTTCTGAATAGTGGTGAGGGGAGGATGTTGGAAATGGTGGGTCGGAGGGTATTAATATGCCAGATGAGGGTTATTTTTGTATGGAATCACTGACAGAATATCAACTACAGAAATATCGACGACAAAAATATTGGAGCCGAAATATCGATGTCCACAATATCGAAGTCCTAACTACATTATGGTAAGTACAAAAATATCGTTAAAAAAATATCATTGTCAAAAATATTGTTGTTAAAAATATCGTTTTTTTTTTATGTTTAAAAAATAATGTAAAATAAAGTAAATAATACATATAATTAAAATAAACATAGTTAAAATTATTTTAAAATGTTTAAAATTATAACTAATACATATAATAAAAAAATAAATAAAACATATATACGTATAAAATATAATATATATACTTACTTAATATTTATAAATAATTATTTTAATAACTTATAAATTGTTAAAAAAACATTTTAAAAAATTATATATACATATATACAAAAAAACAATAATATAAATAAAAATATAAAAAATATATATAACAAATTAAAAATTACAATATTTTTAAAATAAATTATACACTACATTAACTAAAACAGTAGAGAAAATATTGGATAGCGGAGGGGATAAAATTACTACTCCCACTCCAGAGAGTGTAACAGTAGGGAAAGTGTTGGATAGCGTAGGGGTAAAAATTACTATTCCCACTCCAGTAAGTGCAACACTAGGGAAAGTGTTGGATAGCGTAGGGGTAAAAATTACTATTCCCACTCCAGAGAGTGCAACAATAGGAAAGGTTTTGGATAGCGTAGAGGTAAAATTACTATTCCCACTCCAGTGAGTGCAACAGTAGGGAAAGTGTTGGATAGCGTAGGGGTAAAATTACTATTCCCACTCCAGAGAGTGCAACAGTAGGGAAAATGTTGGATAGCGTAGGGGTAAAAATTACTATTCCCACTCCACTGAGTGCAACAGTAGGGAAAGTGTTGGATAGCGAAGGGGTAAAATGTACTATTCCCACTCCAGTGAGTGCAACAGTAGGGAAAGTGTTGGATAGCGTAGGGGTTAAAATTACTATTCCCACTCCAGAGAGTGCAACAGTAGGGAAAGTGTTGGATAGCGTAGGGGTTAAAATTACTATTCCCACTCCAGAGAGTGCAACAGTAGGGAAAGTGTTAGATAGTGTAGGGGTAAAAATTACTATTCCCACTCCAGTAAGTGCAACAGTAGGGAAAGTGTTGGATAGCGAAGGGGTTAAAATTACTATTCCCACTCCAGAGAATGCAACAGTAGGGAAAGTGTTGGATAGCGTAGGGGTAAAATTACTATTCCAACTCCAGAGAGTGCAACAGTAGGGAAAGTGTTTGATAGCGTAGGGGTAAAATTACTATTCCCACTCCAGAGAGTGCAACAGTAGGGAAAGTGTTGGATAGCGAAGGGGTTAAAATTACTATTCCCACTTCAGAGAATGCAAAAGTAGGGAAAGTGTTAGATAGTGCAGGGGTAAAAGTTACTATTCCAACTCCTGAGGGTGCAACATTAGGGAACGTGTTGGATAGCCTAGGGGTAAAAATTACTATTCTCACTCCAGAGAGTGCAACAGTAGGGAAAGTGTTGGATAGCGTAGGGGTAAAAATTACTATTCCCACTCCAATAAGTGCAACAGTAGGGAAAGTGTTGGATAGTGTAGGCGTAAAAATTACTATTGCCACTCCAGATAGTGCACCAATAGGGAAAGGGTTGGATAGCGAAGGGGTTAAAATTACTATTCCCACTCCAGAGAGTGCAACAGTAGGGAAAGTGTTTGATAGCGTAGGGGTAAAAATTACTATTCCAACTCCAGAGAGTGCAACAGTAGGGAAAGTGTTGAACAGCGAAGGGGTAAAAATTACTATTCCCACTCCAGAGACTATAACTGTAGGGAAAGTGTTGGATAGCAGAGGGTTAAAATTAACATGCTTATCAATTTAATATTTTTTTAATTAAATAACCAATTAATAATTAATTAACAATAAATTAATTATGAATAACAATACATTTAAATTAATAATTACTATAATAATATTAAATTACTTCCCACCCTATTCCCCTATTAACCCACAACCCGCTCCTAAAATAAATTAACACAATTAATATAATAATCAATTCATAAATTAATAAAAATTAATTACCAATTAATAATTAATTAACAATAAATTAATTATAAATACTAATAAATAAAAATTAATAATTACTTTATTATAATTAATGTACTACGCACCCTATTCCCCTATAAACCCACAACCCACTCCTAAAATTTTTTAACACAATATAATTATCAATTAATCAATTAATAAAAATTAATTACCAAATAATAATTAATTAACAATAAATTTATTATCAATACCAAAAAATAAAAATTAATAATTACTTTATTATAATTAAATTACTTCCCACCCTATTCCCCTATAAACCCACAACCCGCTACGGAACTAAAACACAAAATTTAATTGCAAATAATTAATAATTTCTCAAAATTATTATTTAATTTACTATAATTAAATTACTTCCCACCCTATTCCCCTATAAACCCACAACCCGCTACGGTACTAAAATGCAAAATTTACTTTAAAAAAAATGACTAACTTCTAAAAATGTAATACATATATTTAAAAAAAATACAATACTTAACAAAAAATATAGAAAACATACATATAAAATACATACTAAAATACATAACACTAATATAAACATCGATATTATTAACAACAATATTTTTGCAAACGATATTACTGACTTCGATATTAACAAAAACGATATTTCTTACCTTCAGGTCGATATTCTGGTCACCAATATTCTTGATGTCGATATTCTGTCCCTTCGATATTTCCAACTCGATATTTCTGTAGTTCAAAAAAAAAACTCGATATTATGTCTGTGCACCTTTTGTATGGTGAAAGGATGAAGAGACAGAATGCTAAGAGAATTGTGTGGGTGTGTCGCAGTAAGACAGTGAAGGGGAAGGGAGAGAGGAAGGGATTTAATGCCAAATGTGGTTGGGTTATAAATGGCTGACTCATGCCTTCTCTCTGCTGTGCTGCTCAAGTGAGCAGGGGAAGAGCGGGCAGGGGCATGCCTGTTAGTATATAAAAATATGATGCCGATGTACACCATAATATCAGTGTGTTTAATAACGAACTCTCATCTTCGTTGTTGAATTCTCCCCATACGACCTTCCCTTCAACCCGAGTCAGAAATGCGTGGCCAGGCAGGCCCAGTGGCCTCGGCCTGAACAACTGTGGACAGATCACAGATGGGGGGGCACGTAATCCTTAGACAATGGTGTGAACAGGAAAACCCAGATGTCTCCCACAGAAAATAGGGCAGCGTCGTTCTGTAACTCTCCGGCGCGGTTCGGGAATTGTCTTTCAATTCCCGAACTGCGCCGGAGAGTTACAGAACGACGCTGCCCTATTGATGCGATTCATCACCATCTAGGACGCTTTCCATAGTCATTGCAACCGCGCCGGAGAGTTACAGAACGACGCTGCCCTATTGATGCAATTCATCACCATCCAGTACGCTTTCCATAGTCATTGTGAGTCCAACCCATGGTGGACCATTCCCGGAAGACAATTCTTGCATAAATCCTGGCTGTCCCTTTATCACCTTGTCCTGAGGAAGAGCCGCCGTGCCTATCAGTAAATCACGCACACCATCGGGTCGAAACGTCGACGTGCTCGTGATAATCCTGATCCTACTTTCTCCGCCCCTCGTGAAACGGAAATTTAAAACCCCAAGCGGCGCAGAGCTTTGTGTACCAAGGGATGGATGTCTTTTGAATGATCAGTTTCATCATTGCATACAGCACTGTATATATCTTGTTCACATTCAGCACTTTTTTCCGCACTTTTTTCACCATATCACTTGCGCCGTTGGAACAAATTATATGTTCATGAAGCTTGACAGCATGTTAAATGTCATTTCGACACCATAAAATGTAAAGAACATATGGATTTATCCTTAACTGTCATTTTGATACCATAAAATGTAAAGAACATATGGATTTATCCTTAAATACAGACCTTGACTGATTTAATTTTGGTGTGTTTTTGTTCTTGTTTCTTTGATTCATGGTATTTGCCTTTTCTTCCCTTCGCTTTTCATTGATTATTACTGAAAGGTTTGAGTATTGTTATTCAGTTAACCTAGAATTAATTCTGTACCCGCCAGAACCAACATTTTCCACATTCTTGTACACCCAGGTTCTGAGGGGCACTGGGTCACCCCATTATACTTGATGTATCAATGGATTCTCTGCATGATCTATCACAATGTTACTTCTCTCTGGCAGTAATATACAGACTTTCTGTACTTATAACATAGAAGATTCCCCAACACATTTATTGATCTGGCAAACCACCTACAGAGCCTGACCTCAATAAAAATACTGCTAACAGAAGATTGAACCTTTAGGTAGAAAGGCATGATTGTAGACCAGCAACAGAATTTGCTGAAAATCTCAGTGCCAAGCGATATCTTCAAATAGTAAATAGCCCTACACAGATATTTGACCACACATAGAACTTTTGTTCACGCATAACATCAGTACATTAAACTTCAGTTTAACACCACAGTCATTGTCGGATCACTTGTTGATCTCCCTGTTTCCTACCAATTCCAAATATTTGAGACACTGTCTACAGTCAAAGATACCAAGAGCATTCTAGGCAGACTTTTAGTAAGGTTGATAATGTGGTCTCTCAAATATTCTAATCCAAGAACAAACTCAAACCAAGGGACAAACAAAAGCTTGAGGATATCTTCAGAACTCTGTGACATAAAATATCTAATGCACTTGATATATGCCTTCTTTTGAAGAGACCCTGAGTGAATGTGAAGATACAGTGCATAACAAATGGTTTAATTAAGAGCATGCTAACCTCAAGAAGCAGCCCTGAAACTAGGAAGAATACATGAAAATAGAAGATTAGACCTGCTGGAAAGTGCACAGAGGACACCACATAGCCATCACAAGTGTGTAACAAAAACGTTTCCTTTAATTGTGTTTATTGACCAGTCAAGGACATTTTCAGAATCTCCACGTGATGAACAACATCACAAACTTTGTAGATGCCTAATCCATCAAGGGTAGAGTACCCAGTCCAAAGAAAGATGAGCCTTACCCGGAAGATCCAGCTAACTTCCAGTTAATCTTTAACTTCCTTTTCGAAAGCAAAATCAAGGAGTGGGAGGTTCCCAGACATTTTCAGAAGCACACCAGTAGCAAAGCAGGACCTGTACTCCTAGAACTACCTGGTGCACGTGACACAGTTTGATCATGATATTCTCGTAAACAGGCTGTAAGATTAACTCTTGGCAGGATCTGTCCACTCCTTCATTACCATCAAGTCAGAACTGTTGCAAAACCCTTCTACTTGAACGAGCCTAGACCTAAATGGCACGGCGTCGCCTCACCCTAAAAATGTACGCACAGACAACCTGCATTCAAATCCGCCCAATGGCTACCCGTTGAGAGTACATTTCCATAATTTCAGGCACAATGCATAAAGTGTACTGGAACAAAGATCTGTGATAACTTCAGATGCTCTTAGAGCACATTGTACAAGCCCGAGTCCCTTTCATGAAAGTCACATAAGAGCACCCAGCCTAATTTCAGTCTTCACCAGTGCCTAATTTGTGTACAACGGAGTGACCCTGCCAAAGTGCTTCCCAGAAGCCAGCGACCGGTACAATTAAATGTTGGCACCCTGAATAGCAAGGCTGGTGGTCTTTAATCCACTATAAGACACTCGGCACCCCTTTTTCTCACTCTTGCAAGTTTCTGCTTTATGATTGTGAGGGTTTTGCTGTCTATTTTTTCCTCCATCTTTCAGAACGGTGTGTTTTGCCCTTTCTTGCACTAGGTAAACATTTAGGGCTTCATCTACAAGAAAATGACGTAGTGCGGCGCCGCAAGCCATTTAGCTGCGCCGTGCTGCATCATTTTCAAAGCACAGGGATGTGTCCTATTAACAACAATACAACGCATCCCTGCGCTTTCCTGTGCACTGATGCACAATTGGCTGTCATGCGCCAGCGCAGGCACCCGTGCGTCATTTTGCAAGGGTGCCTGCACTGCGGGGATGATTGTTTTTGTGCAGAAAGGTACGCCTTACTGCACAAAAACAATCATTAGGGGCATTTTCCTCTTTCTATGCGTGGTGCAGAAAGCAGAACACATAGAAAGAAGAAAAAACTAGAAGAAATAAAAGCATTTCTCCTTGTTGCGCCATTCCTACGCTTCCCTGAGAGGGTGTAGCAGTCCCAGTTTTACAACATGTTGTAAATCTGGGAATGCGTCAGGTTCCATGGATGTTGCATGGGAACACCCACAGCAACACCCCCTTAATGCAGAGTAATGCGTGAAAGGGGCCCATATTTACAAGGCCAAGAAAAGTCACGCAGGGTGACTTTACATGGCCTTGTAAATATGGGCAAGCCCATTGTGCCACTGGTGCGTCAAAAAAAGTGACGTGTCCCCCGCTGGCAATCACTGGCTCCAATTAGGCACTGGTCTTCACAAATATGGATGCAGATCCCTTAAGGCCTAAGCAACAACTCTGGCATGCCTCAGAGCGTTCTTGAGAGACAATCCCAGTTTTCTAAGATACAGGAGACTCCTTAAAACAATCTTATTCACTCCGTCATTCATGCAAAGAATTGAGAGGTCCTCTGACAAACACCTCCCTCTCATGTCTGCCTAATAGGGTCACCAGATCAGTCCAAACACTTCCAGTTAACTTCTTGTCGTCTCAACCTATAACCTATAGCTAAGGAGCATTAGGGGTTTATTTACAAGCCCCTTGCGCCGCTGGTGCGTTACTTTTAAAATGGGAAAAAGTGACGTTCTGGCGGCGCAAGGCGCTTGTAAATAAGCCCCTTCGGGGCATTTACAAGCCCCTTGCGACACTTTTGTGCCCCCGTTCGTCACTTTTGTGACTCAGCAGCGGCATAAACAATGCGGCCAATTTACAATGTGACGCATCTAGGGAGATGTGTCACGTTGTAAAGCTCTGAGTCACATTATACCGGCGTCAGGTATAATGTATGCAGGGTGGGCGTTCCCACGCAGAAAAGCCTTGTGAAAGTGACGCAGTGAAATCTACAAGATTTCACTGTGCCACTTCTAGGACGCCACTGCATCAAAACCGTACACCTGCATGAAGCAGGCGTAAGGAGTGACGCAGTACAATAAGTATAGGCCTCAACATGCATTGCTGGAGTTGCGTCGTGCATGCAACACGACTCCAGCAAGGCGTGACTTTTGGGCCAACAGATGTGTCAGAATTTCTGACGCACTGTCAATCCATGTGCCATGGTGCGCCGTATTGTAAATACGGTGCATCCATGGTGGCGCAAGGGTCTCTCAGGCTGGCGCAGGAAAACTGACGCATCTCTACAGATGCGTCAGTTTCTTATAAATCTGCCCCTTAGTCTTTAAGTAGAAATATGAGGGAATTCTGTGAGCCATCCTCTGCCCCCTTTGCCTGAGAACAAGCAAGCCGAAGGAAGGCATACAGTCCTGTTGTGGACTCTTATCTGTCAACGTTTAGCAAGAGACGCTCTCAAATGTTCTCTTGTGTTTTTTTTTTTTTAAAGTTTAAAAGCTTTATTTGAATAATAACAAGAAATACAGAAGGCTAGCAATACAGAGTAAAGCGTATTAAAATAGAAACATATCAAACAGAAATGGCTAGTGCAAAAAACAAAAGAGAAAGCTGTTTAGATTTTTATAAGGGAATAAGGGGAGGGAGAGGGAAGGGAAAGGAGAGAAAGAGGAGGTGAAGGGGAAACTCTTACAAATTGATCAAATGAAATAATGCATATTTACAAAGGAATGTGAGTGATAATCCTAATACAATTAATAAGTACAATAAGCCAACAAGGGTAAAAAGCAAGGAACAGAGAAAATAAACATTCAGGGAGGTTTAAAATTTTCAGAATTTAAACGAGAGTTATCTGATAACGTTAGTTTGTCTAAATAAGTAGTAAGAGGCAACCAAAAGAGATCTCTATTAACCATTGGCTTGCAGGAGGAGGCGAAAGCAACATCAAGTCGATGAAAATGGCAAAGACTATTCCACCAGTGTTGGATAGAAAGTTTTGTAAGCGTTTTCCAGTTGAGAGTGATGTGTTGAAAAGCTAAAGCAAGCATAAGGTCAAATAGACCATGTTTGTGGGAGGAAAGATCTAAGGAATCGGACAGACTCCCAGAAAAAAGAAGAGGAAGAGAATAAGGAGTGAGAATAGTAAATAGGCGAGAAATATAGGACCAGATTTTCCCCCAAAAGTTAGAAACCGAAGGGCAAAGGAAGAGAAGGTGTAGAAAATCAGCATTAGAAGATCCACAGGTCCAACAGTTTGCATCAGTAGAAAGGGAAAATCTAGCTATAGAGGTAGGGGTAAGATAAAGTCTATGGTAAAGGAAAAACATGGATTGGGTGAGAGAAGCAGATCAAGAGATTTTGAGAGAGCGGGACCAGAGTTTGTCCCAGAAGATGATGGTCCATTCACATCCCAGGTCAGATTCCCATGAAAGTTCCAATTTAGTTTTAGTACGATCAGGATTAGGAGCTGAGAAGTGTTTATAGATGAGAGAAGCTTTGGGTAGGAAGAGAAGACTCTTGAGAAGGGAATTTTGAACAGAGGGAAGAGGGGAAGAGGGAAGAGAGTAGAAAGTATCAGGAATGACCGTCATTAGAATAGTGAATTTCTGCAGGAAGGAGCGGGGACAATGAAATGCAGCCTGAAATTGGGGAAAGGAACATGGAGACAAGCCATCAAAAAGGTGTTTAACCCAAATTATACCCTTTAATCTCCAGGATTTCCAAAAGATGGTTCTGTTATTGATAGTGATAAGAGAATTATGCCAAATTGGAGAGTCTAAAAAGGATTCTCTAGAAATAGATTTTGGTTGGGTCAAAGGCTTCAATAAGGAACAAGTGTGTTTAAACAAGGGAAGAGAGGAATGAGGGGTTTTGGCAGAAAAGGCTAGAACTTCCTTCAAAGAGAAGGGTAATAATAAGGCTCGTTCAATGGAAAGCCAAAGGGGGGTGAAAGGGGAAGGTTCGGAAAGGAGCCATTTCGAGGCTTGGCGAAGGCAAAATGATTTATGATATATGCGAAAATCAGGAAAGTTCACACCTCCGTTGGATTTTGACTTGCGAAGAGAAGATAAAGAAATCCTGGCTTTTTTGTTCTTCCAAAGGAATATAGAAAGGCGAGAATCAATTCGTTTAAAATAACAGGCAGGACAATGGACGGGAAGCATGGATAAAGCATAAATCAAAATAGGGGTAATCATCATCTTAATTGAGTCTAGCCGACCCCACCACGAAAGAAAGAGAGGATTCCAAGAGGAAAGTAGTTTGTCAATCTGAGATAAGACCGCAATCATATTTAATTTAACAGAGGAGGCAATGGAGTTGGAGAACCACATACCTAAATATTTGATTTTAGAACCATTCCATGCAAAACCAGTGGGAGAAAAGGAATGTGGAAGACAAAATTTAGTGAGAGGGAGAATTTCTGTTTTATCTGAATTAATTTTGTAACCAGAGACAAGGGAGAAGGAAGCAAATTCATGTAATAAAGGGGGAATAGAGATTTCGGGATCAGAAATAACAAGCATTGGCATAGCCAATAGGTCTCGCCTTTGGGACCTTATAAGCTTTTAGACTATAATACAGCAATACATACAGCCTAACTTCCCTCCTCCCATCTGTGTCTTTCACCTTCCGGTAACTACATATCAAATAACACACAGCTTAAATGAAAATTCATAGTGAATCAGTGGGAAATGCACTATTGTACGTTATGAAACCTCTATTAGTTAAGGCACCGCACCAAATCCTGGTTGGTGCAGTGGAGAATAGTGACTTGTGTATAATTAGTGCTACAAGGCCCCAGTCTGTGACAGAAAGCACTGTAAACATGTAGGCCATTATTTTAAATTTGCATTGATAAGAAAGTGTCGTCTGTTTGTATAAACGCGGACCCTGTACTCAGTGTTTACATCTTTAATAGCACTTGCTATAAACACACTATACCACTGATGAAGACGAACTGACCCTCCTCTAAAATACCAGAAGGCTGGTCATTAATACCCACAAAGCCTGTGTGCTTTTACAACACTCTGTAGATTATCTGTTTAAACAACGCAGCATAGGTAAAGAAAACAAAGCCTAAAACAGCAGCTTTTTTTTATTTTGCTTGAGCAAATGATGCTAGTATTTCGTGTTCAAGCCCGGTGAGGGCAAATAATTAAACTTTCACGTCTTGTCCACATCAAAACTAAAGGTGCTGTCCTGGCAGAAGACCGATAAAAGCAGCAGCTTCAAAAATACTACATCTTGGTCTCGAGGCGAGCCAGTGCCTATTTAAGAATCTAAAACACGGCGAAGCTTCCTTCTTAATGTCGTGCTTCATTCTGTTTTGGAGAACGGAGGATAAAATAGGATTTGCACAGCTTTTCAACAAATCATTAACGTTATTACGGAGGCGGGGCTATAGCCGGCGTGCTCAGGAAATGACAGGCAGTGGCTGGACTCATCTAACCCTTTGCTCCCCGCTCTGACCAAGAAGCGCTGCAACCTGAGCCTGTGTGCAAATTCCTCGCCATTCACAAAACATCAATGGGGTGGGGGAGGAGACTGCCGAGGAAGCACACATGCAAATCCTGTTGCATCCAGCTCTTGTTTTCAACTGCTGAACTGGTGAGCTGAATTTATTAATTGAGAGGGCATACTCATTTCCGACAAAAGATTTGGCTTCAGTGTAGTTCCATGAGATTGTGAGCATGTGCTTAAAATGTTTGTCACTGTATCTGCAACAACACGGAAATAAAGTAACATGCCTGATAAATGTGGATTTTAATACATTTTGCAAATTATTTACAAACTGCTTTATTTACACGTTGACATACTGACCTATAGTCTATAGAAGAAATACATACGATACTATAAAACATACAGAGTTCAACAATCGGATTTAAATGTATGTAGGATTTAGCATTAGGAAGCAGGATTACTAGCCAGTAGGTACATAGTTGTGCTAACATGTCCTCATTAAGGTACATATATTACAGTGGAACATCATTCATTCTGAGACAACTTACATCTGATTATTTAGCACTAATATGGAAACTATTTCAAGAGGGAAGGGTGTCCATCCTTTCACCATTTTCTATACTGTGAATTGCTAAGCTATGTGCGATACAGCCCTGAAACCGTAACTTTCGACAAAACGCATGTTGGTACACGAGCTTTAAAAAAACAAGCAATGGCCGCGCGGCCGCGAAACTGACACGGCCGCGAAAGTAATCGCGAGGGAAGTCAGATGGCGAGGGAAGCCATATGGCGCCTGATCGCGCGTGCACGCTCGCGTGAACGCAAGCTGGTCGCCAGCAAACTGCTGTTTGCACTTCCAAAACCCGCTTACTAAAACTCTCGCAGAGCAGCGCATGCGCTGGCTCAGGCGAGACCTAAAAACAGCAGGCAACACAAGAGTTGCTTTTGAAACATCACAAAGCGTATAGTAACCCTGGGTAAGATCATTAGCAAACATACCCTGTACATATTTGACCTATATTAAGTTGGTAACGGCAGAGCTCGTACGAAGCTAAGACCACGCCCGCTAGATACATAACAGTGTAGAGGGAAACGTTCCGAGTCTGCCCCTTCGAAAAGCGTATATAATCACTGAAGTTCACGCCACCATCTGGGATAAGCCAATCAATCATGTTGCATCCAACAAAAGTAAAAACAGGAAGGGCAAAAAAATGGACCGGGTGGGCGCGGATCACAAAGCAGCGCTAGGTTACGGAAGCGTACTTTAGCAAAGGGATTTCTCGTGCACATCAGCAAACCTAGCCGTTCATTTTGATATCGGTTACTGTGGAAGGCTGGCCACCCCAAGGGAACGGTTTGCACCATCAACAAAAGTGACAGAAAAGTAACACCGATCAGTACTCGAAAAGAGCCCAAGCACTCAGAATGACGGCGTTTGAACGTTTGCGGTCAATAGGAACACACGTACAAGCTGAAATCAATCAACGGTAGTCGTTTATCATTCAGAGATTACTAAATTTGTAACAATTGCTGTTACATGGTCACAGAGAGCAAGAGAAGGGCCATTTAACTAAGTGCTTGTTAACCCACCTCACTCTTATTTCATAACGAATCTCCATCGACCTTAACATTCACTCCGCCGGGGGAGGCATCACGCAGTGGGGCTGTATCTACTCCTAAAATCAGCCGATCAGTATATTTCAGGTGGCGTCTACGCTAAACAAGCACTGAAACACAAGTGCGACCGCGAAAGTGAAACAGTACTCGGGTTAAAGAAGTGGGAGGGGTGGGGGGAGTGCGATTCCCTTGCGGGAGCGAGCAGCGCCAGGAGCGATAATTGCTACATATGGCGCCAGCTGCTCGCTCCCGCAAGTGAATCGCCAAACGTGCACGCGTTGCCATTGAAGGCAATGGAACGCGTGCACGTTTTTGGCTGAAAAGCCGAATCGATTGCAAAAGGTCTTTTTGCCTATGCAGCGCATGCGCGCTGCGTAGGCGAGACCTAAAAAGTAGGATGTCATCCGCGTAGGCGGAAAGTTTTAAATGTTGGTCACCATAAGCAAAACCAGATATAGAATCATTATTACGGATTGAGGATAAGAACGGTTCAAGAGCTAAGATAAAGAGAAGGGGGGAAAGAGGGCAGCCTTGACGGACTCCGTGTTGAAGAGGAAAATAGGATGAAACACAGCCATTAACTAGCACTGAGGCCCTGGGGGCAGAATATAATAAAGAGATAAGTGAACTCAATTTGGGACCAAAACCATGCCACTTCAAAGACGCAAATAAAAAGGACCAGTCCACTCTATCAAATGCTTTCTCAGCATCGACAGAAATGGCCGCTAAGGATGTGGAAAGGGAAGAAACTTTGTTCAAGACGTTAAGAAAGAGACGAGAATTGTCCGAAGTCAATCTACCCTTGACAAAGCCACATTGCTCCTTACCAACCAAATGAGGCATAAGAGGGTCTAAACGCAAAGCAAGTGTTTTGGCAAATAGTTTATAGTCTACATTGACCAAGGAAATCGGGCGGTAATTTTTACAAAACTTAGGATCTCGGCCCTCTTTATGTATGAGGCAGATTGTGGCCTCCTGAAAAGTACCCTCTGTCTTACCGGAGAGAAAGAATGAGTGGAAAAGGTTTAATAGTTTAGGAAGTAATAGATTAGAAAAATGCAAATAAAATTCAACTGAAAAACCATCCGGGCCGGGAGTTTTCCCTTTCTTTAAAGCTTTTAAAGCAGAGGATAACTCATTAAGGGAAAGGTCAATTTCAAGATCAGAAAGATTAAGGTGAGAGTTAGACGGGGTTGGAAGTTTATTAAGATAAGATTGGATAAGGGAACTGGAAGGAGGAGATTCTGGGGTGTAAAGGTCTTCGTAAAAAAGTTTAAATTCATTGAGAATATCCTGATCTTTGTGAATGAGAGAACCATCTGAAGAATAAATAGAGTCAATCAAAGTACGGTCTTCACGAGCTTTGAGATAGTTTGCTAAGAGTTTCCCTACTTTATTTTGATCTCCGTAGTAGCGAGCACTACTACGGAGAAGTATGGAAAACGCATTGTCAGTCGTAGATTTATTAAATGCTAATTTGGCACGTATCAGAGCTGGTAAGACCGAGTCCGAGTCCGCTGATGAAGTATAGAACTTATGTTCTAAGGCCTTAATATGTGCCAGGGTAGCTTGATGTTGTTGAAGAAAGCGTTTCTTTTTTTTTGAGACAAAGTCTATGATGAAACCTCTCGCGGTAGCCTTAAAGGAGTCCCATAGTATATAGGGGGAAGAAGTGGGGTCACTATTTAGCTCGAAGAATTCGTTAGCAAAAGTGAGGAAAGAGGAAGAGAAAAGAGGGTCAAGAAGAAGGGAGTTATTAAAACGCCAACGGGAGGACCTTGGATGCGGAGGGAGCAAGTCAAGGTCAGTTATAATTGGGGCATGGTCAGAGATGACGATAGGTTCAATAGAAGAGGATAACAGATTTTGAGATAAAGATTGAGAGAGAAAAATATAATCCTAAGCGGGAGAGGGAATTGTGAGGAGGAGAGAAGAAAGAGAAATCAAGAGTATCGGGGTGAGAAAGTCTCCAAGAGTCAACAAGGTGTGTTTGGGAGATAGTGTCGGAAAAGTGCTTATGAGATTTGTGAGGAGTAAAGCGTACCTGAGATTGACGGTCAAGAAAGGGGTCAACAACTTGGTTGCAATCACCTCCTAGTATAAAGTGATCATCCCTAAACTGAATACATTTCTGTGTAATCAGAGGCCAAAAGGAACAATCAGGATGAGTAGGGCCATAAACATTGAAAACAGTCAAAGAAATGTTATTAATTAACAACTTAGCTAACAACCATCTTCCTTCTGTATCAATTTCTTGCGATATAACTTTACAATTCAATTTCTTGTGGAATAAAATTATAACACCGTTTTTCTTATTGGAAGTAGGAGAGAATAAAACAGAACCCACCCAACCTCTTTTTAATTTTAACTCCTCAGCTTCTGTAAGGTGGGTCTCTTGTAAAAGAACCAAATCAGGTTTATAAGAGGCAAGATGGGATAGTATTCTCTGTCTCTTAATTGGGTTAATAAACCCTTTCACATTCCAGGAAATAACTGAATGTAAAACTATCAATAATACATAAAGAACAAAATATGCAGTAGTAAAAAAGTAAAGTAAGAGATAAAGGGAAAGAGAGGAAAGAAGATAGAAAGACCAGCGAAATTTCAAGAGGAGAAAAAAGAATGCATGAAATAGGAGAGAGAATAGAACAGGTGAAGAAGAAGGCATATAGGCGAAAAGAAGCAATATCACCAGAGGGAAGAGGAAAAGGGATACAATAAGGAAGGAAAGAAAAGAGGGAAGAGAAAGCACAGATGAGTGTAGAGAGTACATACCAAAAATAACGACTGTAATACGTACCTTACGGGGAGCAAAAGGGAAGGGTGAGAGGCGGCACGGACAACGAAGATAGCACACCCACCAACGGGCAACACATCACATACGGACATCAACTAAATACGAACAGGAACAAGAACAATATAGGGGACAATGTACAGCAAAACAAATCTGTAAATGAAAGAAAAATAAATTATGCAGATGAGAACAAGAAGAGCAATGGAAACAATGAATATAAAGAATATAACACTACAATATTATGTAATGGACAACATCATAAAAGAAACGATAAAGTCAAGGTATCGGCGGAGGGGCAGCAATCTCCATGGAAGAGGTGGAATGTGACTGGATGAATCTTCGAAGGTCGGCCGGATCTTCAAAAGTAGAAGTCTTGTTGAGAAAGGTGACTTTAAAGAGGCATGGGTGAAATAAGCCGTAGCGTGCACCGAGGGATCGAAGAGCCAGACGAAGGTCTAGGAATTCCTTACGGTGTTTGGCTGTAGCAGAAGAAACGTCCTGAGAGATAAATACCTTGGTGCCAAGCCATGTCAACTGTTTTTTGGTTTTAGCTGCACTTAGGACTTGTAGAAGATCCGTGAATTGTAAGAACAAAATGATCACTCCTCGGGGTTTGGAAGGGGCAGCAGAAGAAGATAGACGAGGGCCCAGTCTATGAGCACGTTGTATGTTCAGTTTGGTCGAAGAGGGAAGACCCAGGAACTGTGGGTCATCCCCTTCAAGGCCTTCAGGAAGACCATAAATACGGAGATTGTTGCGGCGATTCCTATTTTCAAGGTCCTCGCCCACTCTTCTCAGTTGGAGAACCTCTTTCTCTAAAGAGGAAATTCTGGAAGAAGAGTCTTGTACCACATCAAGCTGTTGTTCCACTGCCGTGAGGCGGGAGTCCATTGAAGACCATTTGTTATCCAAGGTCTGAAGGCGAGAGTTCGTTTCCTCGATGAAGGGTCTGAGGGCGCGAATTTCCTCCAGAACATTATCCAGAGAGACTGGAGAAACAGTTTTAGGAGGAGATGGAGGATCCTGTTTAAGTCTCTTGGCAGTGACTGAGGGAGATTGAGATTTAGCTGCCATGGTCAATAAAGCTGAGGAGGAGGAACGGACTCCGTCCGAGACCGTAAAAGCTGAGGAAGAAGTGGGAGTTGAGGAGGTAACACAACCAGTTGTCGTGACGCTGGACGCCTGCTTCTTAGCGGAATGGAGTAAATATTTGCTTCTGCCCATTAAACAGAGCACGAAACACCCAGGAAGAGAGAAGTGCGAGAGGCGTCGTAGAAGTGGCTAGAAAAGTTAACTCACAGACCCAGCAGACTCAGTGAAAATCAAAGTGTCCATTGCTGACAGAAACTCCAGTGGAGAAGAAGGTGACATAAGTGAAGGAAGTGTCGAAAAAAGAATATTTCAGCGCGCCATGAGGAACAAGTTGAGGGAACATGCTGAAGAGAAAAAACAAAATGGCGGCCAGAAAACGGTCAGAAAGTCACCTGCATAATTCCTGTGAGAAATCCACAAGATAATGGATGTTGAAGGTAGATTCCTGTAGCGGAGGTGTTCCGATTTAGGAATATGATGACATGGTGATCGTAGGAGCGCTGGAACCGCTCTAATTCAATCCGATGTCCGACGCGATGCGGAGCTCCGATATCAGGCGGCCATCTTAGGTCGCGCTGCGCGCGACTCCTTCTCTTGTGTTTTTTACCTAGCCAGTTTCCAAACACTTCAACAATCTTTCGCAATCCATAATGCGAACTTCTCTGAGTGTACTGGAGCGTACTGGAGCGATCTGAAGTGGCCTAAAGACAAAATCCTAGCACTACTAAACACAATTCTAAATAAATAAAAACTCTGAGAAACGTGTAGGATGTTTATGTTTCTTACGACAGATAATCATGTGCATTCTATCCCAACTTTGTTTTTTTGTTGCTGTTAATATCAGTGTCATCCACGCTAATCATTTACTCATGTGCTAAAATGAAATGTTTTTTGTATTGTGTTTGGATGTGGACATTGGAGATCAAATTCCCATCCCAAGACCCTAATGAATCAATTTGTGTGACTCTAGGCAAACCACGTTCCCTTCCTTTGTGTCCTGGTTCCCTTGTATCCTACAATGTCTGTATGGAGATCCTTCAAAACTCACCGACTGAGCTTGAACTGATGCTCCTAGCAAGCAGAATAAACTGCCTCTCCTTGCATTGGAATGGCGTTATTGCCATTTTTTGTTCTAGCATCCGGGGCACATGGCTGTCTGTTCATTCTCTTAGAGTAGAACATGCAGATGCCCTCTCTTCCTTGCAGAATGCAGCAGACCTTCGCTGAGTACTCAGTCTTTTCTGCATTAAAAACAGCCGACAGCAGGTGGAATCTGGTAATGAATGATGTGTGGAGTTCTGCACCGACGTCCTCTATGACACGCTCATTTTCTATGATGAAATCTCTAGCCTTGGGTTCCCCCTAGTGTCGATTTGTGGTATTGCTCACCTACCAACTGCAGAATAATGTACAAATTTGAAAAATAACTGGAAACTCGTTCTCCAGAGCAGGATACTTTACTTCATTTCATTTTATTTTAGGTTTCTTATGTGGGGTCCTAGACTCTGAACCGTGGCACCTCATAATGCAAAGCATTAGATAGAGAACTGTTTGAAACACTTAACCATATCATATTAGTAATTACCAACTGCATGCAGCTTCAAAATCATTAGAAATCAGGATATGAGATAAAGCTACATACAGAACGTGAGAAGATGGCGGGAGGATGGAGTGATTCTTAGAGGGGTGGGTAAATGGAACACAAGCTGTGTTTAGAGTGAGGACTGTACACGCTTAACATTTGTTCACCGAGATGCAGTTTAAACAGTTGTGTTTTCAGTTTCTTCTGGAACTGTAGTAATTGGCGTGGTCAACTTTCCATTATCACTTCGCATGACACTTTGGGGCATATTTACAAGGGCATTGCGCCACAGGAACGTCACGCAATGCCCAGCTCCATATTTACAAAGTGGCATTAAGCCACTTTTTTGGCTTAACGCCACTTTGTAAATATGGTGCCCTTTCACGCAGGTATCTGCGTGAAAGGGGCGTGCAATGGGTGTTGCTGTGGGCGTCCAACCGCAACACCCATTGCTTTTTGACGCTGTCCCAGATTTACAAGGATGTGTAAATCTGAGGCAGAGCCAAAAACTAACGCCATGCAAGAGCAGGCTTTTTCTTTGTGCTGCATTCTACAGCACACATAGAAAGACCAAAACGCCATGAATGAATGTTTATGTACAGGAAGGTGTCCCTTCCTGCACATAAACAATCATTAAACAATGACGATTTGCTAGTTCTATGTGTGCAGCACACACATAGAAGTAACAAATCGCCATTACTGATTGTTTATATGCAGGAAGGGACAACTTCCTGCGCATAACCAATTACTCCCCAGGACCTAAAGAAAAGGCCTCACAATTTGCTTCTGTCTTCTGGACATTACGTGAAAATACTGAATTGTTGGGAGGTGGGCTTGGGAACCAGCTCTATATAGGTAGTGGGTGCTATAAAAATCCTCGACTGGAGCCACAACAAGGTGGGAAAGCCACAGGATGGGCATGCAACATCTATAGTCCTTACATAGAATTCTGGCTTTACCATTTTTACCAAAGTATGCTGGAAATAAACACTACATTATAAATCTGGACATTTCTCACAACATAGTGACTTTTTCCTGGAAACGGTAGTTCCTTGTTTTTTCCACCAAAATTACTGTCACCCTACTTGTGGTCTTGTAGGGAAGATGGACAATTTGGAACTAGGAGGCATGGTTTTTAAAGCCAGCCTTCCCATTTGGCTAAAACTGTGTGCTCTTAGCAAATCACCTTTTGAGTTTATTCCTCTTTACCCACTTTTTTCTGTCCAAGATTGTGAGTATTTAGAATCCATATAAAAATTAATAGTAAGCTTGTGTTTAAAAAATGGAACTGCATATCACCTCGTGGGAGGATGGGCAGACAATGCCCCCTCTCATGGTCTACTTACCAACATATAATGTGGTAAAGTAATAGTCTATGAAACGAGCAAGACAGATTTAAAATCTCAGTTGTCCAGTTTTACCAAACTGTTCGATCTTGTGCAAATCACACTCTCCATTTGCTTTTGTTCCCTGATCTGTTAATGTGTGTGCAGACTAGGCATAAAGGCACAAATAAACACCAACAGCATATTCCCAGGACAGACCCCTAGCATGCTTTCCTTCACACATTCAGGGTTGTTTCTCTGCCGGTGTCCACATTCTCTATTAACTTCTCTAAAGACAAATGTGTTCTTGAAGCTGCATTATGCAGGACACAGGCAGGTACCTCTTTCACTGCTCACATAGGTCTTCAAAGAGTCAGATGTGGCCACCCATACAGGCAGCTGGAGGCGTCCCACTAGGCAGCTAGCAACAGGGCCGGCTTTAGTGTTTGGTGGCGCCTGGCGAGACAATCTTTTTTAGTGCCCACTCATGACCTCCCCGGATTTCCTCACTATTACCCAGCAAAAATGCTGCTGATCTCTCAATAACCCCTCTCTCACATACATTTCATTTGTTTTAAAGCGCTGGTAAAGGCTGGTTTTACTAATCTACTCAGCTATCCATATTAAATACAGATCCGTTCTGTGCAGCGGGCATATTAACTCTCTGCACTACTTTATGGTGTGTCAAAACAGCCCATAAACAAACCCCATTCTCTCTCTCTAGCAGGAACATTAATCACGTTATCTTGACATTTTTATTGCTGCCTGGAAGCTGTACGCACAAGGAACTTTGCAGTAGGTGCTTTTAAATTGTAAGTTATTGCTAAACACAGCGCACTCCCCTTCCCCATGAGATCACTGCCCCCCTCCTCCAGGTCAGCGCCCAGTGCGGCTGCGCCGATCACACTGCCCTAAAGCCGGCCCTGGCTAACAATGATTAGCAAACAGCAGCATATGTGGCGTCCACACCAGCAGAGTGCAGCCTGAGGAACAGCGCATCCAAACGTGTGGCAACCCTGCAGAAAGCGAGGTGGTTGGTCGCCCTATTAGTAATGATTCTTCACAGCTCAGTTCGAACAGGAGGAGAGAGTTCCATATTCCTGGAGCCCCTACTTGAAATATTTTCCTGGAATCTTATACTTAGCTTGAGACTCATGAAAGCTGGGACTAGGAATACGCACAAAAATAAAATACAAGTTGTAAAAAAAATGCTGTGGTCTGTCTAGCTGAGGTGTCTCGAAATAAAGACCAGATTTCAAAGGCTAGAACCCTTCTTCATTGGCACAATGTGGTTGGCCGTATTGTATTGATATTTTCTTCCAGTTGAGATTCCCAAAGTTCCTTGCTGGATTGTCGAATGTTAAATTCCATTATTTCTGGATAATGCCCTGGACCACCATACACGAGAGAAAAAAACCTCAGTATGCACTATGTGTTCTGATACATTCAACCATTCAATAGGTGTTCAAAACACTCTCGCTCTTACATTGTTCAAGGGCTGCAAACATTAGGGTGCAGTTAAGTTTCCCAAATATTGCCAGAGTTTGCTGTACAGCCAAGATGACCAACAATTACTTCATTCTACTCCAATGAACATAGAGAAAAATACATCCAATAGTATCAGGAAATAAACCAATTGTACGTGTATTTGTTTCCTGGCCTAAAAATCAATTTTCTTGCATCTGTAAAGTGGTAGTAATCGCACAGGCCCATATCCCAATCCATAGGTGACTAGGGCAGTCATTTAGTGCCTCATGTACATACATTCCAAATAAGAAATTGTAAATTCTGACTAATAACGATTTGCAATCTGCCATTTCTTATTTGGAGTGTACGAAAATGGATTTGGTAAAAATTGTCACAATTTGCCCACTGACTTCTATCGACTGCATTGGTATTTTGTGAACCCACTTATGTACTAATAGGTTGGTACACAACATTCAGAATTTAAGTGGACTGCAATTATACCTGCCTCATCATTATTCATGCGGTTTGGTCGCAAGCTATGATTGGTCACAATCGCAGGGATGGTAGCCTGCTGGGATCAGCAGACCAGCATGTCTGTGATTGTTTTTAAATAAAGCCATCCTTTATTTAATGCAGTCCATTTCCTTAAATAAAAATGGGATGTGTTAAAAATATGAAAAGTTAAACAAACTTTTTTAAGAAGTATGCAGTGGTCCCAAGTAATGTAATTGGGCAATAAAACCGGAGATGACCCCCACTTTCCCTTTTTTTGAAAATAGGCATTATAATAGATTCTCATCAAGACACTAGAATTTGTTAGTGAAAACTTACATTTAAATTATTCATCATGAAAATGGATGTACTTAAAAATATTCAGATATAGCCCATTTTGATCAGGTGCCTTATTTGATGAGTTAGAGGTTATATCATTAATAATGGTCTCCAAAGACAAGGAAAACGGTTTGGGATGGATCAAAATAACCTAATCAACGTCTCTCTCATCTGAGAAAATATATTTCTTTGCAAATTGTATGACCCAGTCAGTGGCAGAAATATTAATTACCAAGGCTTGATCAACAAACATTGGTAGGTGGGGTTTATTTACAGTTTTCTAGAATGAGGTTGTGTCATTTACTGTCCATACCTTAATTGGAGAAAACCTGTCAAGTGGTAGCCTCCTCACCCATTAACAGGTGGTAAATGGAGGTGGGTTTTGGGTGGTGATGGGGTGGGCAGTGTCACTGTACCGGGAGGATGCAGACATGTTGGACCTTGCCTCTCATATTTCCTGTCAGATTTTGGTGTTCCGAGAACAACAAGACCACCGCCGCTCACCTTGCAGCAATACAATGCAGCAGCCATATTTGAAATAAAAATGGACATCTACCTTTACCGGCTACTGCAAATTCCGTATAATTTGACTGAAGCAAATGCAAATTCATTTTAGGAGTTTAGGGCCAGATGCATCAACAAACCATTTTGCGATTTCCTAATTGCGAATCCTTGCGATTCGCAATTAGAAAATCGCAAAACAGAATGCATAAAAGTGTTTTTAACACTTTCTGCGATTCCTAGGAGATCGCAAATGACCTACCTCTTGAATATTAATGAGGTAGGTCGCATTTGCGACACCATAGGAATCACAAAAAACACGGGGATGGTGGCCTGCTGGGGTCACCAGACCACCATGTCCGTGATTGCTTTTAAATAAAGCAATCTTTTTTTTTGTAAAGCAGCCCGTTTTCCTTAAAGGAAACAGGATGCTTTACAAAAGAGAAAATGAAAACTTTTCCTTTCATTTTCTGAGAGCAGGCAGTGGTCCGTGGGACCACTGCCTGCTCTTAGAAAATGCATTTACAGACATTCACAAAGGGGAAGGGGTCCCTTGGGCACCCCTTCCCATTTGCGAATTAGTTACCACCTACTTGAAGTAGGTGGTAAAATGCGAATGTTTTGCAACCGCATTCCGGTCGCAAAACATTCATGCATACCGATGCGATTCGGTATTAGGAAGGGATGCCCTAAACATGCCCCTTCCAAATAGCGAATCGCAAACCCATTTTGCGATTCGGTAACAGGTTACCGAATTGCAAAATTGGGTTTGCTGCATCAGAAGGGCATTTTTTTGCGTTCGCAAACGGCCGATTCTGCGAATCGGCCGTCTGCTTAGGCAAAAAATGCTTGATGCATCTGGCCCCTAGATTGTTGTTTTTGCAAAGTGGCTCCTTGTTGACAGCTGATTCTAACTTTTGAGTTGCCAACTTTCTGCCATGCTGTTACATTAAACAATTCAGAAAATAACAACTATAGTTGTTTCCAGTGTATGGCTAAAATACTGCATATGAGGGGGGATCAGCTAAGATGGCCGAGTGGACGTAATCCATGGTGGCTCCGCTACATGCTGAATGAAAGTTAAGGCAATATCTCTTTTGACAGCCTGATTTGAACCCTGGAGGCTAAATAAGAATACAAGGAGTGACGAAGATGCCACGGGGTGCTTTGGCAAACTTTTAAACCAGAGGAGTCGGGTGGATTCTGCGCTGGCTTCCGGGGACACAATGGTGGCATAGCTGTAATACCGCAGACGAACGATCCGCAGTTGAGCTTACCTTAAAGTGCCGCGCCACCCGGCTCTGCCCCGGAGAGGTGGGGGAGCCCACGTGGGACAAGAGACGTCCAGGTGAGTGAGGCCACTGGGGCCGTATGCCTGCAACCCTGTCCATCGGCACCTAACCACCCAAGAAAGCCAGTGCGACATTGCCTGTTGCTGCAGGTAGCCCAGCCTATATGAGAGGGCTGAACAGCAGGTGAACGGGGATCCCCACGGGACTGGTGGCGGTGGCAGCGGGGGAGCGGGAGCTCCATCGGTCACCTACCTGACCCTGCAATGGTGGCACAGAGGAAATCGGATCGGGCGTAGAACTCCCACCACTCACCCATGACATTGTCATGCTCTGAGAGGCCTCCTCATGCTGCCAGCGTGGACGCACTGTAAGCGCTAGCTCAGCTTCACAATGAGGTAAGAGCCTTGTTGCTTGACCTCAACTGGCAGATCTGCCAGGACTCAAGAGGCCTACACCATAGAGGCCAATATTAACAATGGGGTACCCAGTTATGTGCAGAACCTGGGGATAGATACGTTATGTGAACAGTGGTTCTGCCACAGAAAAGAAGTTTTTGTTTTACTGTGTCCTTACAGAGGTAGGACAGTCAATCAATGATTCATCACCCCACATCACTGAACACACAAAAACACGATTGAATAGAAAAGTGTTATTAGATATATTATAAAAGGCATATATCTAGTGAAATTAATAATAAACAAGACTGATACACAATGTACACATATACCAAAAAATATGTACAACACTGGTGACATAAACAGTGACTGAAAAAACTGATACATATATCAACAATACAAAATTGACACAATGGGCCCGATTCTGATGCGGGTTGGAAAAGCTTCCCGACCGAGGGCCTGATTCTGATGCGGTTAGGAAGGCCTCCTAACGGCATTTGCTCCTTCCAAATCGGATCGGGAACGTGTCTTCTCGACCGAGGGCCCAATTCTGATGCGGTTAGGAACAAATGTTCCCATTGAAGTCAATGGGAGTTCAACCGGATGCATCCTACTCCGCCGGTCGGACTTTCCCGATCCGAGTGGGTCGGACACCATTTCCCAACCGATTCGGTCGGGAAGCTTTTCCAACCCGCATCAGAATCGGCCCCAATATGTCACATATATAACACATAAAGCATGAACTGATTGTGCAGTGTTGATTAAGCAGATGAAACAACCCTAAAAAGACCTATGATATATCTTTTTTAAAACATTTAATTGGTCTTTTTGGGCAACAACGCTTGTGTGTTGAACCCAGGTATAAGTAGATAGGAGGCCGTTGATGGGCATTCCTAAATGTAGATGTAATGGATAGTAAGACTCATTCCTCTTTCCTCAAAATCTGGAGATCCAAGATTAAAAAAAGAAGTCAGTTTGGGCTTTCTTATGTTAAGAGCATATTCATTATCTGGATAAGGTCTCTAAGGAGCAACCAAGCTTCCTTGAAATCTCTGGCGTCAAGCGTGCGGGGATAAATGGCAGGATGTCCTGCCATTTATCCCCGAGTGCTTGACGCTGGATATTTCAAGGAAGCTTGGTTGCTGGGTTCAACGCACCCTGAAATTGAGGTATCAATTGGAATGATAAAGAGGTCTGGTGATTCTTTTCATCCCTCTCAACAGTATATTTCTCTTTAAGGCTGTACATATTTGGTTCTTAGTCCTGATGAAGACCCCATGGTGATGTCCATCAGATACACCCATTTTCAAAGGGGTCGAAATGTCTACTTTCACCGTACAAGCGTTGTTGCCCAAACAGACCAATTAAGTGTTTAAAAAAATATATATCATAGGTCTTTTGAGGGTTGTTTCGTCTGCTTAACCAATGCTGCACAATCAATTCATGATTTATGTGCTATATATAACCATGAGCGTAAAACTTCGCTCCGCTCACGGAGTTTGGAGATTTTTGGCAACTCCCCGTTCCGCGTAGAACGCAGAGTTACCAAAAACTCCGCGCTCCGCAGCGTAGCAGAGTTTTTTTTTAGTTTGTGCACTCAAAATGTGTTTTCGCGGGAGCGACTTACCGGGATGCCTGCGATTGCCGACAAGATTTCCCATCCGTTCGCGAGCACCACGAAATTTGGTAGCTGGCCGCACGGTCCCGCGAGATTGTGCGATCGCAAACATGTCATTCGGGCACGCCATCAGACTTCCGGCGGAAGTTTGTGAAAATCGCGATCCCGAACACGCAGAATTTGCAATCTGGAGAAGAATCTCTCTTGAGCAGCTTCAAAACCTTCCCGAAATGTTGATTTGGATGAAAAAAAATCTGTACTTTTTTGTGCAAGGAGTTCTTTTTTAACTTTTTTTTTAAGAGGTAGGAAGTGCCCCAGTGCCTCCAACTTCCTGTTCCTGTCCAGCAGGCTCCTCCCAGTGCTTTGTCCATCTACTGTTCACTTTTCATTTGGATTTGGCGCTAGAAGGATCCCTTTTTTGTCTGCTGCATCATATATCATTGGATTTGAGGACTTTTGGATTTGAGATTTCACAAGTAAGCTGGAAAATTGGTGTTTATTTGATTGGGGCATTGCACCTACATTTTTTTTACTGTTCATCGTTTTAAAAAAAAAAGTATTGTTGTGGGTGGCCTGTAGTTTCAGTAGGGGCCTAGTTGTTTCTTTGAATGTAATTTTTCTTCTAGTTTTCTTTTATAAAGAAAACGTTGCAAAGTTCACTACATTTTCTCCAACTTTTGAAATCAATTTGCAATATTTATTTAATTCACTAGCCCAGTAGTCTGTCAATAGGCCTTTCAGCCAGTAGGCCCAGAGCTACTCATGGGTGCATGAAACAACTGTTTCTGTGGTGTCTGTTCAATTTAAACATCATTTAGGGCATGGATGGCATTGGATTGAAATGCAAAAATGAGTTTTTTTGGGCTTTTCACTTTTTTTCCATGTGTGTTAAATAAATGCCTTTGTTGGATGTGTGTGGTTGTTGTGTAACTTGCAACCCTTCTTTAGCCCTGTGGATTTTCGTTTTTGGCATTGTTGTATTAAAGCTGTGTTGTTTAGCATGCCTCCTTTGTCTGGCCAGTGTGTGATTGTGTTTGTTTGTAATAGTGGGCCAGCATTTGCCTTGGCTGAGCCTCTCCATGTGGCCAGAGGCCATTTTGTAAAGTCTGTGTTTATAGTAGGCCTGCTTGAGTTCATTGTTTGTTTCCTGGCCTCCTGCTTGTTGTTGTTGTTGTGAATGACCATGTGGCTGGTGGCCATTTTGTGGTGGTGGTAGTGCTTTCGCCATAGACCTGCATATCTTCTTTCCTTTGTTGCTCTTTGCGTATTGCTTCTTGTTGTGGCCTGCCTGGCCATGTGGCTGGTGGCCATTTTGCGAAGACAGCCAATATGCACTGCTTTTGCATTGGCCTGCATTGTCTGTCTTCCATTTCTTGTTGTTGTGGCCTGCCTGGCCATGTGGCTGGTGGCCATTTTGTGAAGGCAACCAGTGTGCTTTTGCCATTGGACTGCATTGTCTGTCTTCACTTTCTTGTTATTGTGGCCTGCTTGGCCATGTGGCTGGCGGCCATTTTGTTAAGGCAGCCAGTGTGCTTTTGCCATGGGCCTGCATTGTCTGTCTTCCCTTTCTTGTCGTTGTGGCCTGGGCTGCCATGTGGCTGGAGGCCATTTTGTGAAGGGGCAGCCAGTGTACTTCTACATTAGGCCTGCAAGCCTTCTTTGTGGTGGCCATGGCTTCTTGCTGGTTGTTGTTTTGCAAAATTTGCATGCAATTTTTTCTTCTTTTATGTTTTATCCAGCAAAAAATGTAGCACAGTTCACTACATTTTCTAATAAATTTGCAATATTATTGATTTGATTGGATTCACTATGTGCCTAGTCTGCCAATGGGTTTTCCAACCAATAGGCCCAGGCCAGAGCTACTCATGGGTGCATGAAACAACTGTTTCTGTGGCATCTGTTGAATTTAAACATCATTTAGGGCATGGATGGCATTCGATTGAAATGCAAAATGTGTTTTTTTTTGGGTTTTCACTTTTTGTTCATGGGTGTTAAATAAATGCCTTGGTTGGATGTGTGTGGTTGTTGTGTAACTTGCAACCCTTTTTTAGCCCTGTGGATTTTCGTTTTTGGCATTGGTGTATTAAAGCTGTGTTGTTTAGCATGCCTCCTTTGTCTGGCCAGTGTGTGAGTGTGTTTGTTTGTAATAGTGGGCCAGCATTTGCCTTGGCTGAGCCTCTCCGTGTGGCCAGAGGGCATTTTGAAAAGTCTGTGTTTATAATAGGCCTGCTTGAGTTTATTGTTTTCCTGGCCTCCTGCTTGTTGTTGTTTTTGTGAGTGACCATGTGGCTGGTGGCCATTTTGTGGTGGTGATAGTGCTATTGCCATAGCCCTGCATGTCTTCTTTCCTTTGTTCCTCTTTGCTTATTGCTTCTTGTCGTGGCCTGCCTGGCCATGTGGCTGGTGGCCATTTTGTGAAGGCAGCCACTGTGCACTGCTTTTGTCATAGGCCTGCATTGTCTGTCTTCCATTTCTTGTTGTTGTGGCCTGCCTGGCCATGTGGCTGGCGGCCATTTTGTGAAGGCAGCCAGTGTGCTTTTGCATTAGGCCTGCATGTCTTTCTCTTTCCTTTCTTCCTCTTGGCTCATTGCATGTATCCATTGTCAGCTGCAGCTCCCTGCATGCTGAATCCCACGTGATGCACAATGCCAAACAGGGTCTATTACATTTGTATTTTTGTTGTTGTTTTTCTTCTTTCCTATACTTCCTCAGTGTACTGTACACACTAGTACCCCAACCATGAAAGCCCTTATTTTTGTCAGTGTCACAAATGTCTACACTGTATTGTTATGTTTTTTTTTAATAACGGAGGTAATACATTTAATAATAATATTAATAAGTGTGACCACACACAAAGTTATATATTATATTTGTTTGGTTGCACTAGTAGTAATTGAACCACAACAATGAATACCACGTTTCACTGATGTTCTTCTTCCTTCTTTGCTTTTAGGTGCACAAAAGAGGAGGAGGCGTCATCACCCATTGTACTGCCAGACAGAAGTCCTGCAGCGCACGACTTTACATGTGTGACTACAGACATCTCTTCAACTTACTTGTGCCACTGCGTGCTGCTGACATCTGAAGAAGATGGCCCTAAAGAAAGGTACCAGGTCCTCCAGTACCAAGAAAGTTGCCAGTGAGAAGAAGGAACTGCCACTTACCAAGACTGGTGTACACCCAAGATCATTTTGGGGAACCAAAAATTGCGCCTGCAGCAGCGGTGTCCCCACCAACCTAGGCCCAAGTATATGTCTGTCGCAGAGGCAGCCATTCTAATCACGACAACGCCAACGAGCAGTGATGTTGAAATTGACTTATCATTATCGCAAAGTAGTAGCCAATCAATGCAGGGAACTGAGATAAGTGTGCAACAACAGCCGCAACCGCCCCCAATAGTAGTTGTTCCTCCCGAAGTAGGGGCAGTTCAGGAGATAGAGCTTCCTGCAGAGGAAGAAGAGCAAGCCACTCTTTCAGAAGATCCATTGTTTTCCAGATCCCCAGCAAGGAAAAGGAGGGTTAGTCCATCAACTTCTTCTCCAAGCCCCCCTTCTGATGATCCAGACGCCACTTGGATCCCACCACCTTAGTCTGAGAGTGAGACACGCCACGAGACAAGGCTAGGGAAAAGGAAGGTTCCAGAAAGCCTTAGAGTTATGGAGGTAGATGTAGAAGAGGAGGATGATGACGAGCCAGTCATCATCATGGAGATTAGTCCCACCCCAGTGAAGACCGACATTACCCATCCCAAATTGCTGTGAGGGATGTGGCACGGATACCATCAGCACAGATAATACCACCAACACCACCTCCGGTTTTCATATTTCGCCGGCAGCCACGTACATCCACCACAAGTACCACCTCAGTAGAAGTAGGTACTGCAGAGAGTCAAACTTCACTCCCACCTACCAGTTCATCCGGCATTGTAAGTGGCACCAGCAGCAGCGCCAGAAATTTGACCTCCCCAGTTTGGGACTTCTTTCCGGTTAGCACGAGGAGCTGAACATTGCTATATGCTCCATTTGTGGACAAGGTGTTAGTCAGGGTAAGGTTGGTAAAAACGATGGTACCGGAGGCCAAACAACACATCTGAAAAAACACCACTTGATCCAGTGGGAGGAGCACCTTAGCGGCCATAAAACTGCACCCATTGCTGTTGGTGGGGATGAAGAAGTAGAAGATACGATAGCGGTGGAAGGTGAAAAAGAGGGAGATATTTTCTCTGGTACACAAAGTAGCCCTGTTCCCAGCAATGCAGTGGTACCGCCCACATCCTCATCAGCAACGTCACAGTGGCACAAGAGTAAGAGTCAGGCTGAGACACCAAGGGGTCCCAGGCAAGAGAGTACTGCAACGAAAAAACATGCGTTGAGCCTAACAACATCTGGCGTCAAGTAGTCACCTGCATCAGTGGCACCAGAAAAGAAAAAAATCCAGCCTACTATTCTCTCTATGTTTAGGTCGGAGGGGCAGTACGAATGCAACCACCCAACGGCACGTTTATACAATGCGAAGCTGACTAAAATGTTAGCTCTGGACCTCCTCCCTTTTTCTTTTGTGGAAGGGGTGGGTTTTCTTGAATTTGTGACAGCCATCTGCCCAAAATGGAAGGTTCCCAGCCGGTCCTATTTCACCAGAGTTGCTGTTCCAGCACTACATCATGACATGCTGGTATTGCTTGGACAAGCTTTGCAGCAGAGTGCTGTTCACACTATCCACCTGACAACAGACATGTGGACCAGTTGCCAAGCCACTGATTACATGTGCATCACTGCACACTGGATCTCTTTTGTGGGGGTTAGAGAAAAGATATCTGCAGCAGGTGTTGTTGACACTGCTGAGATTTTTAATGCCACTCGGAAACAACTGTAGCCATGTTCGCCATGGAGAAATCTCATACTGCTGCAAACATTTCGGAAGATTTTGACAGCAAGGACTTTGAATGGCTGCGCCCAAGAAGGCTTAAAATTGGTTTTGTTGCCACGGACAATGGCAGTAATATAGTTAAGCAACAACCTCGAAGGATGGGGCGACCTCTCGCCCCAACCAGCTGCACTGCTAACTGGCGCCTGCTTGGCAGCCATATGTTACTTTTTCCACCATAATTTCCTAGTTTTTCAACGTTTTCACCATCTTTTTACGTTTCTTGTTTAGTTCTGAATTTGCGTTAGAATCCACACTCCGAAAAGTATGCCTTTTTCCATGTTTCTTATGTTCGCGCTGTGCCCCTCCGGACCTCTTGCAAGAACATGACAAATGCAGAATTCGTCCAAGGCAGTGTGTTTATTAAAAAAAGCCCAATGCATTTCGGGCGACGAGCGCCCTTCTTCAGGGGTCACTGCCGTGAACGTGTTAAAACCTTCAATCTTCCTCTTCCTTCCAAAAAGTGATTGTTCACCTTCAACACACTGAACTAAACAAGAAACGTAAAAAGATGGTGAAAACGTTGAAAAACTAGGAAATTATGGTGGAAAAAGTAACATATGGCCGCCAAGCAGGCGCCAGTTAGCAGTGCAGCTGGTTGGGGCGAGAGGTCGCCCCATCCTTCGAGGTTGTTGATTATCCAGGTGCCGTTTTGGGCAGGGCACCTTTCCAGTTTGCACGCATTCTTTGATGAATAAGGGATAAGCTGGCTTACATGTGAAAATAAGGAGTGCATCCCATCGGTACAATTAGTAATATAGTTAAGGCCATGTTCGATGGTGGCTATTTCAGGGTCCTGTGTTTGGCGCACTGCATTAACATCATTGTTCAAGACTTTCTGAAGACCGAGTCAGCAACTTACTGACCACCTGCAGAAGAATATGCACACATTTCAGCCATTCTTTTAAAGCCCGGAAGCAGCTGAGGATCATTCAACGTGAGCATAGAATGCCACTCATCCAGGAGGTGCCAACACATTGGAACTCAACTTATTACATGCTTGAATGTCTGTTTGAGCAGTACAGACCAATCAATGAATATGTCATGCAAAGAGGGGATGCTACTGTGAAAGGCATGATCATTGAGATGGACCAATGGGGCCTAGTTAAAGGCCTGACAGAGATGCTACTTCCTTTTGAGCTCTTCACACGGGAAGTCAGCAAGGAGGACTGTACTATAGGCCAAGCTATCCTATTGTTGCACATGCTACAGGAACAGCTGAAGGGGGTGTCTGCAATGTACGCAGGTGTGGAGGAAAAAAAAGAAGCATATGAGTTGGTAGAGAGCTTAACCCTTCGCTTATCTGAAAATACAAGGGTGCAAAGAGGCAGTGTGTCATCCAACCATTACATTTGTGCCACAATTCTGGATCCATGGTACAAACAAGTACTGAACACATTGATTCCTTTTTTAGAAGGGGATGTTGGCAAGTACAAAACTTGGATAGCTGCGGAAGGCAGTCGCTTAGAAAAAGAACGGCTGGAAATTAGAGGCCTGCTACTCCAGGCCACAACAAGTACTGCAGGGCAGCCGGCGTCAAGTTCAACTTCAGAACCTTAGGGCAGTGCTGTTGGCTCACAGCAGTCAAAACCACCAATAACACCAAGAACAACATCAACAACAACAAGAACAGGAGCACCAGCCCCACCAAAATCGGCACAGGAATGGTTTCTACAGCAAGAGCTTGTTAGGTCCAGTGCTGAGGCAAAGGCAAAAGAGGCCAAGCAAAGGGGAGCACCCCTGAGCATTGAGTGGATGGTCCAGTCCTATCTGGATGACCCAACAGAGGTCTTCATTGATCAAAACCCATTGCTGTATTGGTATGGGAAAAAGCACCAATGGCCAGTGCTCAGCAGGCTGGCAATAAACTATCTGGCTTGCCCTGTCGTAAGTGTCTCTTCTGAGCGTGTTTTCAGTGCTGCTGGTGCCGTTCTGACAGTAAGAAGGACCAGTCTCTCACCCCAAAACGTGGAGTGGTTAACCATGATCAAAATGAATCAGCACTATACCTGAAGTAGCACAGCAGGAAGATGATGATGGCGACTTAGGTCATGGAAGTAGTGTGTTAGATGACCTACTTCTGGGTGAACCACCAGAGTTTGAGGAAGAGCTCTACTTCCCTGACAACTAGGCTCTTTCAATTTCCAGTTACTTTCTTTCTTTCTTTCTTTCTTTCTTTGACGCCCCCCAAAAATCCCCCAAAAAAGATATAGCTAAGTAACATTATTTACTTTATTATTTGTGTGTGTCACTGTCTTTCTGGTTCACAAATCCATCCCCACCGTCTTACTCTTTTTATTGCCGGATCAGAGTTGCAACTGTGTGCAGTCAGTGAAGAACTAAGTCCACTTCTCCGAGTCCTGCTCCAGTCCTGACTCGCCCTAAATCCATTTCCCTCAAGTCAGACATTGGATGGAGAATAGTACAAGAAATGTGAAATGTGTGCCTGCCTCGTCGAGTCCCTCCAAAGAACCTGAATATAGCTATCCTCCTTTCCGAGCCTAGAGGGACTGCACCATAAGAACAGATAAATGTCTGATGGCATGCATTGGACGCTGACTCTGAGTGATTGGTGTTTGTGTTGTTGTTGTGCATGATGTCTACTAGTATTAATCTACACAAAAAAAGTGACTCAAGTCAATGTTTCCCTTCTTGTTGTTCAATAACAAAATTGTACTACTGCAGGCCGATCCATTGCATTTTCGATTCTGGAGACTCACTCGGTACACTACAGAGTTGGACACCATGATGACCATACCATGCTCGCAGTCAGTCAGTAGGATCGGAGATGATTGATGGAATAACTTGGGGCGTTTAATGAAGTGGCCTAAAAGGTAAACAAGTCAACAACAACAACACCAGACCTACATGTCTGTGTAGTGGTGGAGGCGAGTGTAGTGGTATGACTGACAGCGATGCATTGAGTTAGTTACTTGATTTGGAAAATGCTATGTTGCTGTGTATTTGTGAGTGCTCAGTGCTTTCTGGCTCAAACTCGAAGCTAAGTGGAGATTGGGTGGGCGCCGCAGGCCTGCTCCTGTTGTTGTAGATGGTGGAAACAGTCAGAGTAGACATGATTTAGCCATGCCGCCTCTGAAAGTTTTCTTGTTGCACTCCTCCTTAATTTATGCGGTTTAACTTTACTTTTCTCCTTGATTTTTCAATATCCCTTTTGTTTTTCCATCTACACTTACAGGCCGGCCTTTACCCTCTGTCCCTCTGCTATACTGGGAAAAACATCTCAGACTTCCTTACCAATCTGCATCCGCCAGGCAGGCACCCAAGATTGGCGGAGGGGGCGTCCATGGAAGGAAGGACCAAGATGAATGCCGACTGCCGAGATGCAACTCCAATTTGACCATAACATAGTTATAGTATCATATTCTTTTCATTTGATTCATTTTTTCTCTTCAATCATTACGACTGTGTGTGTTGTTGTTATTATGTTTGCTTATATTTGACTCCTACAGATATTTTTTTAATTTCTTTTCTAGCTTTAAAAGGAAGCCCGGTACAAAAGAACATAAAATGTATGTAACTTGGGTCTCTCTGGGGCAGACAGGCAAGGCAATTGCATAATAATAATTAATAATATATACTGCTGCCCTGTACTACTACTAGTCTAGTACTACTCATCATCAAGTCATCATCATGCATGCATTTCCTTTTTCTCCCTTAACAGATTTATGATGGTCGTCTGCCAAGATTGTGTGTGTTGTCCATGTGTACTGTTTGTCTTTGACAAACCTTTCCCTCAAATACCCCTTCCCAACCATTCATCAAACCGTAACCCTCTTCCCCCGGGCTGTGTGATTTATATTGAGGTATGACTAAATTAAATTTACACCAATAATTGATCACACACTTGCTGGGGCGGATGTGGTGAAAGCAACACTAACTCAAGGCAGGGCGAGGATCTTCTTCTGCTTGCCCACACATACTCAGTATTCATGAGTACATTTTTTTTCCAGAGGAACATAATCCATCATAATTATAATTGCCGGCATCGATTCATCATCCTTCCAGCACTAAAGGTTACTATTGTCCACTTCATAGGTCGAGTCAACTTCAGTTTGTAACTTGTGCTAGGCTATCCCCGCCACCATTATGTTTTATTTTACTTTAGCATTGCTTATCATCATGGTTTCTTGTTTGCCAGTCTTCATGTGTACTGTACTTTTACTACTCGTTCCCGAGTCTCCCTCAGGCGACTGACTGTCTCATTTTCTTTCTTTGCAAATGCTACTGTCACTGTCAGTGTCTACTACTACTACCACCACCACCATGGCATCTTGGGAAACCAAACCATCATCACCATGCAGCCATCGCTTTGCCTAAGTAAGAATAAACATCAATCACAGGTAAGAGAAGAGGTTTGGGGGAGGCATAATTAATATGGAAATTAATTCACACACCCACACCCTTGCAAGTCCAGTTGCAGACTGCATAGACTAGGAGCAGAGACTGACAGTACTAGTACGACAAGTCACAAGTGAGGGTACCGCATCTATCTGTTGGTGTGTTACACTATCGCAGATTATTATTTCAATCAAAAACTGGCTTCGGCCCTGCAGCAGCAAAGGAAACTCTGTGAATTAAAAGAGTAACCCCCCCACAAAACATTTACATCGTATGTAAAGTAAGTATAAATAAGTTATTACCGTAACAAAATAAACTATTGGAAAAACCCACAACACCTGACCCACCCCTCTCCCTAACCCCAACCAATGTCCAAAGATTGTCCACTCCAAAAGTCCATTGTCCATATAAACCCCAACTTTTCCCCAACGCCCCACCACCCACCCAAAAAAAGTTTAAAAAGGGGCAAGGCGACGGGGCTCTAGCGGCGGGCTCGCAGTCGCTGGTTAATCTCCAGGACCTCCTTTTCCCGCTCCTCTAGGTGTGGCATCCGGAGGAGCATGCAGCACTTGAATGCTCTACAATTGCATCCACAGGGGGGGCAGCAGTGTTGAATGAAGATGAAGTGCGGCGGGCGGCTGCTAGACCGCGGCAGTGTACCACTGGGGAGGCCTGGCTGGGGCCCGGGGCAGTGGAGGAGGCTGCAGCTGCTGCAGACTCCTCCTCCTCTTCCGCCAGAGCCACCAGCCACCGATATTCTCTCAGATGGCCTCCAGCTTCTGGCGCCGGGCCATGGCTGCTAACTCCTTCCTGTTTGGTTGGGAAGGAGTAGCTATATCAAGAAAGAAAAAAAAAGACAATTGTAACCAATACTCTTAGCAAAACTGTAGCACAAAATTAATTATACACATAGTGGCACAGTAGCACTAGCAAGCACAGTACATACCATTTGTGGTATCCTCCCACTTCCTCGGCCTCTAACATGTGTGGGAGTTTCAGGCATTACTACTACTAGGCACTATGGAGTAGACAAGTCTTTCTCTTCTCTCTCTCTTGTTTAGCTAAATTAACCTTGTAGGCATGCCAGCTCAGCTTGCGCCCTAGACAGACATACTCGTGTCACAGACTCACGTTATTTTATTTACTACTGTCTGCAGGTGGGACAGCTGCAGTCTACAACTACACAATCATCTTATTTTTCTAATATGACCATACTCTGTTACATCAATGGCAACTGCTCAATTTCACTTTCACCCAGACTACTACAACAAGGCAGATGATATCTGATCTAAATGATCATTGACTATATATGTGACAACGGCAGCCGATAGAGTACCCATGGCAGCTGACACAGTCGAAAATGACATAGGTAGGGACTAGGGAGTGGGCCTCGGAGTTGGAGGGAGGCGCTTGATAATGGTGGGTAGGTATGGGTACATACATCCACAATATATATGCTGTGCTTGCAAACTACTGTGAGTCAAGGGAGTATTCTGAAATATAACCTTGAATCGAAAACCTTGGAAAAAAACAGTCCTTGTTTCTCTTACCAGCGATTTTTCCATGTATCATTGCATTGCTCTTCTAGCATTATATTTTTTAATTTGAGTCTCTTATTCTATTCTCCTTGGCTTTGCTACTCTGCCACGGTTCATTTTTCTTTTACATTGTCTTCATCCAATGACAGTCTCCACCTATGCTATGATGATTGTACCATCCAGGCATCCATCCATTTAAAGTAAACATGGCTATCATTCTTCATAAATAATCTCTCAACTAACCCTGGGCAAAGCACTACGCTACGCTCGCGTAGTTTGCGAAGTTTGCGCTACTTCGCACAACGCGAATTGCACGTAGCACAGTGCAAACACGCGTAGCGTAGCGTAGTGCAGCAGTCATTTTTTGCTTGCTCGCGGTCCTCAACGTCAAGTTGGCGACCGCAAGCAAGCAAAATGACATCCCGGCGAGACTTTTTCCTCGTTCGCGATCAGCAACATCAAGTTGCCGATCGCGAGCGTGGAAAATAAACCTCCCGGCGAGATTCTCAACGCGGGAGGTCAGGTTTCTCATTGCGAGTGGTCGCGTATGCTCGCGACCACTCGCGATGAGAAACTACCAGTCCGCGTTGAGAAAGCTGCCGCTCGAGTAAAAATCTACTCGAGCGGCAGTAAAGACAGCTCGCACTGTGCAAGATGCCGTTTTCAATGATTGCACAGTGCGGACAAGCATCCGGCACTGTGCAATCATTGCGAACAGTGCACTACGCAGTTCGCGTAGTGCTACGCGTAGCTCGCGTAGCGCGAACTGCACTTTGCGTAGCTTCGCGTAGCACTACTTCGCGAACTACGCCCAGGCTTACTCTCAACAAACCTTTCACCAACAACCTACATTTGTAATTTTTTTTTTAACCACCACCAAGACACCTCCGGGTATTTGTGCGCTTTTATAAATCCCGTTAACATTAACATTAACATTAACACCCATGCGTCCTTCCTTGCTTGCCTTTAAGTTTGACCCATGAAAGCCCCCGGAGGATTCTTCCTATCACCCATACAGTTTCACCCACCCACCCAGGCAGGCATCCTTTCTTTCACCTTCCACCCATCCTCCAACCACCCTGCATCCGATTCCTATCATCCACCTATGCATCCCACGCATCCTTCTCTGCCAGTCATATATAATATTACATGATGCCCGTCCTTCCTCCTTCCATCCTTCTTTACCTTTTCGTTCAACCCATCCATCAAGGTCATATGACTCTTAGGGGCACATGCATCAAGGTAGGCTTTTGCGATTCCTTAATTGCGATTATTAAGGAATCGCAATTAAGGAATCGCAAAAGCCTATGCATGTAGGAATCGCTATAAAAATAGCGATTCCTAAACATTCCTTAATTGCGACTCGCTAATTGCGAGTCGCAATTAAGGAATACCTCCCATTAATTCCTATGGGCCTAGAGGCCCATAGGAATGAATGGGAAGACATTCTCAATTAGCGATTCGCAATTAGAGAATCGCAAATTGAGAATGCAATTCAAGGGTGCCAGGGTGTCAAAATGACACCCTGTTGCACCCCTGAAATTGTGATGTGCACCCATGTTGCGCACACACATGCCCCAAGGGCATGTGTGTGTGTAACCTAAAACTTAAAGAAATGCATTTTAGAGCATTTTTCGAAGGTTTTGCAAATTACAGACAAGTTTGATTTGTCTGTAATTTGCGGTCCCAAATAGCGAAATCGCTATTTGAAAGTGCTTCTAGCATTGCATTTAAGGAATCGCAAATTACGATTCCTTAAATGCAATCGTAATTTAGGAATTCGCAATTAATTGCGAATTCTTAAATTGCGCATAGAAACACTTTCATGCATCTCCAAAGGCCAATTTGCGATCGCAAACGGCCGATTTTTGCGATTCGCACCGTTTGCGATCGCAAAAACCTTTGATGCATGTGCCCCTTAGTCTTCTTCATAAAACTTTCCTAGCTGAGTTGGAGTCCTCAAAGCTCTTGCTTTTACTTACACTGTTTATAAACTTAGAGATTTGAAGCATGATCTATCTTTCTTTCACATCATGGTGGTTTTTGAACCGGATTCTTTCAAGTGGTCTTTTCACGTGTCTTCATCTTTCTCAAGAAATCACTTTTTGGACTTATTATCTTCTTAGGTCACTATCTGGGATATCATGGCTTTCCTAAAGCTGCTTTCTGTGTACGTGTTATTCTCACTTTTATGACACGAATTGATAAACATATTCCTCTTTCTAAATTGTATAAGAGAACATCATTGCATGTTTTTTAATTCTTTCTTTTTCGCAATGGCCAATTTTGAAATGGAAGTAATAATAATATATGATGCGTCATATCCTCATTCACTTTCGTTTACAGCCTTGAAAAAGTTACGCATATGTAACGAAACACGTGTCGGCTGTCATCGGCTGTTTATCAACTTTCAATATCAGGAAGGCCCTAGGACTAGGACCTTCATTTTGGCTGTTAATATTGCTCTTATATGTAGTGCTTAACCAATCTTTAATTTATGTACACAATGTGAATTTTACATATATGGTTTCTATTTTGACTTTTCAGACAATTTTGGTGTATTATACTTGGAGTTATTACCAATTGTCAAATATTTTACATTGGACTCAATAATATTAAATTATATAAGAAAAATATCCACTTTTTGATGTTCTCTTCTATTGTCCCTTGAGCGATTTGGAATAGCTGTTTTGTTTTCAATATAACATACCGATTGAGCAATTACGTTTACAGGACTTTGAGTATAGATCATTCAGTTAAATTCTATGACTTTCCTAAAAAAATATTTCTAGTTAAATATCAGAGTGCCGAGATACAATTGTTGTTTATGTTTTGAAACAACGGGTATTTTATACCCGTTGACCTGGCATCCGTGGTAGTGGGATGCTTCTGTTATCTTGAAGGGCACCGTAATCTCTATATACCGACATACCGTAGATAGATAAACAATATCAAAACTATTTTTGAGAATTTGATGTGCTACATTTAAACCACCACTACCGCCCTATGATATTGTAAAGTTCATGTGGTAGTCAGCACTCATTTCCTTGCATTGCAAATCAACACTAGTCTTACCTTTAAGTATCTATTACACATGCCCCGTGGAAACTGTAATTGAAAACATAAGTGCATTCGCGTAATGGCCAACTATGATGATGAGAGGGATAAAATCTTCTCAGAACTATTCACAGGAGTTATGAATACATCAATAACACAGCAGAAGATAAATCAAAAGGAAGGCCTAAGACAGAAATTTATCAAACTTGAACGGCTAAAAAAACAGGAATTGTCCAGGTGGTGGGATGCCACCACCTTAAAAAGATATTTGGACATCCGACAAATACCTCGAGGATTACGGGTCATAATATTTCCCTCATTTGAAGATTTAGACCCGGACCTCCTAAAAGAATGGGAGGAATTAATTCTAACTTCCTCATATAAAATGATGGATGTCTTAATTCGCCATGCTGAACGGAAACGTAGTAAGTTATTGAGTGACATTGCACAACTCGAATTGGAAATAAAAAATTTGAATATGCCAGAACCAACTGAGAAAAACTACGTAATATTGAAAGAAATCCTCAGTGGATATCAATTATACATTAAGGACAAAAAAATGAGAAAGTTTAAACGCGATGAGATAGACTACAGAAATGGGAGAGTTTTTACTTTCGCAAAGAAATTCGATGAATCCAGGCCAAGACAGAAAAATGTAGAAATAAACAACCCGAACTAATCTAGCATCCACTAGCGAGTCAGATCTCTCTAGTGTCCAGAGTGAGAATAGTGTTACAACAGAATTAGAACCCTCCATTTCAGGTGCCAACTCTGACCCCACGAGGTCCTCTTTTTTAGAGGAAATGAACCGTTTCCGCAAGGGTTCCAGAAACACCTACAATCGGGACGCCTCAAAAAAACCCGAAGGGGTGGGAGGCGGAATAGGTGGCAGGGAGGGTGCAACAAACACAAGGTCAGTGTCTCGCAATGCAAGGAATTGAGTCAGATCTTCCACACTGAACTAAACGGCGATACCTCTGTGGCTGTTTCCAATGTTAACATTGTAAATCTATCCAACTTAGAGCTCACGAAAAATGATGAAGGAGTATTAACCAAGGGCCTGGGTTTTTGTCCAACTACAAGACCAGACTTTGTGAATATTCATGTAGACGTATTCAAATTTATCAGGAGAGTAAAATTAAAGAAATTCTTTGAAGAAAATCCGGCTCCTATTATACCTATTAACATAACTGTACCACCATGCAATAAGACTATAAGTGATGTTCATAACTTACATGTATTATTGACGTTGAATGACAGCTCCATCTCTGTATCTGACATAATGGAAGATTTGGGTGTGGAATCAAATTTGAATACTGACAGTGGCTTAAAAATAAAGTCTGTTTTTGTTCCAAATCTTCAATCAGATAATATGATAGATGCATTCTATCGAGCAGTGACAGAGGATCTCCACACTTTAGAGGACCAACTTAGAAGTACACATACATCTTATAAGTACAATCTCACAAAACAAGAACATTTGGCACTCAAAGCATTGTCCACCAACTCAGATCTAATTGTGAAAGAAGCTGATAAGGGAGGAAATATAGTATTAATGCAAGATAAGGACTATATAAACGAAATAGATAGACAGCTACAGGACCAGCAAGCTTATTCTAAACTGCCTACAAGTCCATTACAAAAAATCACAAGCCTCATTAAATCTAAGCTCATGGAGTGGCAGGAACAGGGTCTCCTTTCTGATGGTGAGGTTAGATATTTACATATACCATCACCAAAAGCACCATGTATATATACTCTGCCCAAAATTCACAAGTCAGCTACATGTCCTCCAGGTAGACCGATAGTTTCGGGTATCGGATCGCCCACAGAGCATCTTTCAGAATATATCGATATTTTTTTGCAACCTTTTGTATTAAATCTTCCATCATACCTTAGAGATACTGGGGATCTTCTGAATAAGTTGGAAGACATAGAATGGACAAACGAACTATCCTTTGCCACATTAGATGTATGTGCCTTATATACCAGTATTCCCTGGGAGCAGGGTCTACAAGCTCTAACTGATACTCTATATCAAAGAGATGCTACTTTCTATAAACATACAGAGATGGTTATTGAAATGACACGTATCGTCTTAGAAAACAACGTGTTTTTACATCAAGGCACATGGTACCAGCAAGCAATGGGTGTAGCGATGGGCTCTAAATTTTCACCATCTGTAGCGAATCTATACATGGGTAAATTTGAGAATAGACATCTATGGACAGACGGCCCCTCTAACTTAACAACACATATTGTCTATTGGGGTCGCTACATAGATGATATCTTTGTTATTTGGGCAGGTAACAAGTTGGAATTCACAGTATTGACTGACTATCTAAACAGCAATAGTTATAACTTGAAATTTACCTCGAATTACAACTCCAAGGAAATGGATTTTTTAGACATCACGGTCTATATAAAAGGCTCCAAAGTTTTATCTAAACTATTTAGGAAGAAGACAGCATGTAATTCTGTCTTACATGCAATGAGCGCCCATCCCAAAGCCCAAATCAAAGCGATACCCTTAGGTGAAATGACCCGCACACGCAGGAACTGCAGTGAAGATGAGGTTTTCTTTCAAGAACTTGACAACCTGCAGGAACGTTTTACATGTAGGGGATATTCCCCGGATATGATAAAACAGGCAAGAAAACGTATTTTGAAAACACCAAGACATAATTTACTAATACAGAAAAAGAAACAAGGGAAAAAAGCAAACAGAAACAAACTTGGCCTGATCATGGATTTCCATGTTGAAAGTAATGCCATCTACAAAGTTATATCTAAACATTGGCATCTTCTAACATTAGATAAATCCCTGTCAGAACATTTGACAAAGAAACCCAGAATAATACACAGGAGAAGCAAGACACTTAGAGACATTCTTTGTACTAGCTATTTACCAGTCAGAATTAGTACCAACACTTGGTTACCTACAAAACCAAAAGGTTTTTTCAAATGTGCGCATTGCAATATGTGCCCTTTGGCTATTAATGGCATCAAAGAATTCTGCTACAACACCTCTACCAAACACTATATTAAGGACTTCATTAACTGTGAGTCCAAATATATTGTTTACTGCATGAAATGCCCCTGTAATTTGATCTACATCGGGAGCACTATACGTGCATTAAAAGAGAGAATTCAAGAACATGTAAGGGCGATACGGAACAATGACAGTAGCTACCCAATGGCAGTTCATTTCAACAAAGATCATCCCAATATGTCCATTTCAAATATCAGGTTCCATGGGATAGCTCAGGCCTACAATGACCCGAGGGGGGTGATCGCACCTCCGCATTAAGAAGAATGGAAGCACAATGGATAATACGCCTTCGGGCGGTGGAACAGGGTATCAATTATGACAAAGAACTACATGTGTTTTTAAGGGATTAATATCATGATTATCAGGGATTAAATTGATTTATCAGCTAAAAAGATGAGGCAAGTTACATGCGGATTTAAACATACACTCTTTTTTATGTGACATCTCTATTTGATATCTATGATGGACAATCACTTAATATGATTTATAACAATGCATTGTGCTCTGTTCGCAATATGAATCTTAGGACACTAAATATGTCGCAGAAATGTAGCTTTAAAAAACTTTTCCATCTAGGTCCCATCAATTCTAATCTATTGTGAGATGTCTTAACCAGTAGAAATTGCATTAGTAAAAATGTCTTGTTACTGTATTGCAGTATATCTAATCATTGATGATACATATGCCAAGCCAATGTGACAAATTTAGGACTCTTTAGACTCTTTGATGTCTTGAAATGGTGGAATTATATGTAAATGTGCTTCTTATTTCACTTGCTTTTCCGGCACTCCTCTGTCCACATGAACAACCCTTCATTAACAGCATGGAAGTAATATTACTAAATCTGTGGGACTTTGTTTTTCTAAACATCACCCATATCTGCGTGGGATTCTCTATTAGCTAATCTTAAACAACACCGTTTTATCGTCAACAATATCAAACTCAGGTCTTGGGTAAAAAAAAATATTAGCATTTACATACATAGTAATGCTATGTGCACTTTTCGCCATCTGCATCATGTACAACACATTGAATCACAAAATACACCACAATACGGATTTTCTAGTAGTCAGTCTCAAGCAATACCGTTTTTTGGTTAAAAACATTAGCATTTACATAACAGCAATGCTATGTTGTATTTTTCGCTATCTGCACTATGTGTAGCTCTTTGAACCATAAAATACATCACATTATGGATTCTCATATGTAGTTTTGGATATTAGTTAGGCTCCTTCATAAATAGATGGGAAAAAAACTCTGATCTCTCCTATATTTGTCACTCATTCAAGCTTTCATTCCTCCATTCCAACATGGCGAATGATTGACGATGTACTAAACTGAATAGTCCTTCTTTCCTTTCAATGACCTAGATAGGGCTTCGATGGGTGGTGGTTTTTTCCACTTTCCATTACCATGATCTTTTTAGCATAAAAAGCGAAAAAGGAGCTGAAAATGGCCGTTCTCGCATACACGACAGGATTGCCTCGCACTTCGGACCACATCAGCATTGCTAAAAAGTAAGCAATATAGAATGAGAAGAAAACCGATAGATTTTATAACTCTGTTCATAACAGACTCTGAAGTCTTTTTTTAAGCATAATTTTTTATGTATTTGTTTATTTTCCGCATTTTAGGGACCTATCAAAGCCCTTTTCTTTGCCACGTGAAATACGTACTCTTCGTAAATATTCAGGATGTTACTTACATGAATAATCAACGGAAATCTAGCGTGTCTTCGTGAAAAGGTGCACACTTCTTTTCTCTACTTTCGCTGCCTGTGTCACAGGCATAGCATTAGTTTCTGTACTTTAGGATGGGAAACATATTCTTTGTCTAATCTAGATCCAATATATAGAAAGAGTTACTTGGGTTTTAAATAATGCATGGAATTAATATTATGAATGGGACACATTTCTCTATCGTTTAATTCGCAATATCTAACCAGGAAATTCAATTTTTGGCATCAAGCGATTCGAATAGGTAGGCCCACTGGGATATCTCGAATTCAAATGACAAATGGAATCATGAGAATATAGTTCCATTATAATATGCAATTTTTTTTTTTTTTTTTAAATAATTTCGGGCGTTCTGATTTCTGATTCTTTTTCACTCGCCCTTTGTATAGAAGGTCCATTACATATACGTTTAGAGATACAATTAATTAGGGTAGTATAGATTTTTTAAACCTTCACCAGGTTCTCTGATATATGTTTCTCTTTCTGATTCATTTGGTTTATAGAGGGTTTTTCGTATATATTATCTGGGAGTCACTTACAGACGGACGGGGAATCCGAACGGGGCAACCTCTTTTCATTCTATGGATCAGGTATAAATCATGTTCCATCTCTAATAATTGTTACTCTATTATATTTTTCTGGCACAATGGTTTACCTTGAACTAAACATTGCACATAATCAGGGGTCTAGTCAATATAGTCAATTCTACCACTCTCTCTGGAACAATGGCTCACCCTGAATGACAAAATTACACACAACCGGGGGCTAAGTCAGTACAGCTAATCTCACTAAAAGATCTATGTGCTATCTGTCGTATATGTTTTGAACAGATGGTTCCCTCTAGAGAGATTATGGTTTTATATAAAAAATATAGATCTGGGACCTAATATTTATATTTAATCCTCGACTTTTCACGACTTCATTTCCCCCACAGGTCCATTCATTATGGTTTTGTGAATACTTACTTCTCTTACAATATGTTGCTCTTAAGGGGGAAAACAAAATATACAAGATTTAGGTATTTCTTTCCTTTGATTTACAGAGTGGTTCTAGATTTCTAGACCCCCAACGAGTAGTAAAAAATAAAAAATAAAAATAATAAATATTAAAAAAATAATTAAAAATCTAATCGGTCATATGGATGCAAATACTCACAAAAAATTCTTTTCTTCTGTTCTTTAGAACTGATTTTATAAAACTACAGATTGTGCTAAGGTCAATCGGAAATTTTTCCCTACTACAAACATCTACAAAAATAATAGAGAGCAAGGTACCTCTAAAGCTCTTGCTTTTACTTACACTGTTTATAAACTCAGAGATTTGAAGCATGATCTATCTTTCTTTCACATCATGGTGGTTTTTGAACCGGATTCTTTCAAGTGGTCTTTTCACGTGTCTTCATCTTTCTCAAGAAATCACTTTTTGGACTTATTATCTTCTTAGGTCACTATCTGGGATATCATGGCTTTCCTAAAGCTGCTTTCTGTGTACGTGTTATTCTCACTTTTATGACACGAATTGATAAACATATTCCTCTTTCTAAATTGTATAAGAGAACATCATTGCATGTTTTTTAATTCCTTCTTTTTCGCAATGGCCAATTTTGAAATGGAAGTAATAATAATATATGATGCGTCATATCCTCATTCACTTTCGTTTACAGCCTTGAAAAAGTTACGCATATGTAACGAAACACGTGTCGGCTGTCATCGGCTGTTTATCAACTTTCAATACCAGGAAGGCCCTAGGACTAGGACCTTCATTTTGGCTGTTAATATTGCTCTTATATGTAGTGCTTAACCAATCTTTAATTTATGTACACAATGTGAATTTTACATATATGGTTTCTATTTTGACTTTTCAGACAATTTTGGTGTATTATACTTGGAGTTATTACCAATTGTCAAATATTTTACATTGGACTCAATAATATTAAATTATATAAGAAAAATATCCACTTTTTGATGTTCTCTTCTATTGTCCCTTGAGCGATTTGGAATAGCTGTTTTGTTTTCAATATAACATACCGATTGAGCAATTACGTTTACAGGACTTTGAGTATAGATCATTCAGTTAAATTCTATGACTTTCCTAAAAAAATATTTCTAGTTAAATATCAGAGTGCCGAGATACAATTGTTGTTTATGTTTTGAAACAACGGGTATTTTATACCCGTTGACCTGGCATCCGTGGTAGTGGGATGCTTCTGTTATCTTGAAGGGCACCGTAATCTCTATATACCGACATACCGTAGATAGATAAACAATATCAAAACTATTTTTGAGAATTTGATGTGCTACATTTAAACCACCACTACCGCCCTATGATATTGTAAAGTTCATGTGGTAGTCAGCACTCATTTCCTTGCATTGCAAATCAACACTAGTCTTACCTTTAAGTATCTATTACACATGCCCCGTGGAAACTGTAATTGAAAACATAAGTGCATTCGCGTAATGGCCAACTATGATGATGAGAGGGATAAAATCTTCTCAGAACTATTCACAGGAGTTATGAATACATCAATAACACAGCAGAAGATAAATCAAAAGGAAGGCCTAAGACAGAAATTTATCAAACTTGAACGGCTAAAAAAACAGGAATTGTCCAGGTGGTGGGATGCCACCACCTTAAAAGATATTTGGACATCCGACAAATACCTCGAGGATTACGGGTCATAATATTTCCCTCATTTGAAGATTTAGACCCGGACCTCCTAAAAGAATGGGAGGAATTAATTCTAACTTCCTCATATAAAATGATGGATGTCTTAATTCGCCATGCTGAACGGAAACGTAGTAAGTTATTGAGTGACATTGCACAACTCGAATTGGAAATAAAAAATTTGAATATGCCAGAACCAACTGAGAAAAACTACGTAATATTGAAAGAAATCCTCAGTGGATATCAATTATACATTAAGGACAAAAAAATGAGAAAGTTTAAACGCGATGAGATAGACTACAGAAATGGGAGAGTTTTTACTTTCGCAAAGAAATTCGATGAATCCAGGCCAAGACAGAAAAATGTAGAAATAAACAACCGAACTAATCTAGCATCCACTAGCGAGTCAGATCTCTCTAGTGTCCAGAGTGAGAATAGTGTTACAACAGAATTAGAACCCTCCATTTCAGGTGCCAACTCTGACCCCACGAGGTCCTCTTTTTTAGAGGAAATGAACCGTTTCCGCAAGGGTTCCAGAAACACCTACAATCGGGACGCCTCAAAAAAACCCGAAGGGGTGGGAGGCGGAATAGGTGGCAGGGAGGGTGCAACAAACACAAGGTCAGTGTCTCGCAATGCAAGGAATTGAGTCAGATCTTCCACACTGAACTAAACGGCGATACCTCTGTGGCTGTTTCCAATGTTAACATTGTAAATCTATCCAACTTAGAGCTCACGAAAAATGATGAAGGAGTACTAACCAAGGGCCTGGGTTTTTGTCCAACTACAAGACCAGACTTTGTGAATATTCATGTAGACGTATTCAAATTTATCAGGAGAGTAAAATTAAAGAAATTCTTTGAAGAAAATCCGGCTCCTATTATACCTATTAACATAACTGTACCACCATGCAATAAGACTATAAGTGATGTTCATAACTTACATGTATTATTGACGTTGAATGACAGCTCCATCTCTGTATCTGACATAATGGAAGATTTGGGTGTGGAATCAAATTTGAATACTGACAGTGGCTTAAAAATAAAGTCTGTTTTTGTTCCAAATCTTCAATCAGATAATATGATAGATGCATTCTATCGAGCAGTGACAGAGGATCTCCACACTTTAGAGGACCAACTTAGAAGTACACATACATCTTATAAGTACAATCTCACAAAACAAGAACATTTGGCACTCAAAGCATTGTCCACCAACTCAGATCTAATTGTGAAAGAAGCTGATAAGGGAGGAAACATAGTATTAATGCAAGATAAGGACTATATAAACGAAATAGATAGACAGCTACAGGACCAGCAAGCTTATTCTAAACTGCCTACAAGTCCATTACAAAAAATCACAAGCCTCATTAAATCTAAGCTCATGGAGTGGCAGGAACAGGGTCTCCTTTCTGATGGTGAGGTTAGATATTTACATATACCATCACCAAAAGCACCATGTATATATACTCTGCCCAAAATTCACAAGTCAGCTACATGTCCTCCAGGTAGACCGATAGTTTCGGGTATCGGATCGCCCACAGAGCATCTTTCAGAATATATCGATATTTTTTTGCAACCTTTTGTATTAAATCTTCCATCATACCTTAGAGATACTGGGGATCTTCTGAATAAGTTGGAAGACATAGAATGGACAAACGAACTATCCTTTGCCACATTAGATGTATGTGCCTTATATACCAGTATTCCCTGGGAGCAGGGTCTACAAGCTCTAACTGATACTCTATATCAAAGAGATGCTACTTTCTATAAACATACAGAGATGGTTATTGAAATGACACGTATCGTCTTAGAAAACAACGTGTTTTTACATCAAGGCACATGGTACCAGCAAGCAATGGGTGTAGCGATGGGCTCTAAATTTTCACCATCTGTAGCGAATCTATACATGGGTAAATTTGAGAATAGACATCTATGGACAGACGGCCCCTCTAACTTAACAACACATATTGTCTATTGGGGTCGCTACATAGATGATATCTTTGTTATTTGGGCAGGTAGCAAGTTGGAATTCACAGCATTGACTGACTATCTAAACAGCAATAGTTATAACTTGAAATTTACCTCGAATTACAACTCCAAGGAAATGGATTTTTTAGACATCACGGTCTATATAAAAGGCTCCAAAGTTTTATCTAAACTATTTAGGAAGAAGACAGCATGTAATTCTGTCTTACATGCAATGAGCGCCCATCCCAAAGCCCAAATCAAAGCGATACCTTTAGGTGAAATGACCCGCACACGCAGGAACTGCAGTGAAGATGAGGTTTTCTTTCAAGAACTTGACAACCTGCAGGAACGTTTTACATGTAGGGGATATTCCCCGGATATGATAAAACAGGCAAGAAAACGTATTTTGAAAACACCAAGACATAATTTACTAATACAGAAAAAGAAACAAGGGAAAAAAGCAAACAGAAACAAACTTGGCCTGATCATGGATTTCCATGTTGAAAGTAATGCCATCTACAAAGTTATATCTAAACATTGGCATCTTCTAACATTAGATAAATCCCTGTCAGAACATTTGACAAAGAAACCCAGAATAATACACAGGAGAAGCAAGACACTTAGAGACATTCTTTGTACTAGCTATTTACCAGTCAGAATTAGTACCAACACTTGGTTACCTACAAAACCAAAAGGTTTTTTCAAATGTACGCATTGCAATATGTGCCCTTTGGCTATTAATGGCATCAAAGAATTCTGCTACAACACCTCTACCAAACACTATATTAAGGACTTCATTAACTGTGAGTCCAAATATATTGTTTACTGCATGAAATGCCCCTGTAATTTGATCTACATCGGGAGCACTATACGTGCATTAAAAGAGAGAATTCAAGAACATGTAAGGGCGATACGGAACAATGACAGTAGCTACCCAATGGCAGTTCATTTCAACAAAGATCATCCCAATATGTCCATTTCAAATATCAGGTTCCATGGGATAGCTCAGGCCTACAATGACCCGAGGGGGTGATCGCACCTCCGCATTAAGAAGAATGGAAGCACAATGGATAATACGCCTTCGGGCGGTGGAACAGGGTATCAATTATGACAAAGAACTACATGTGTTTTTAAGGGATTAATATCATGATTATCAGGGATTAAATTGATTTATCAGCTAAAAAGATGAGGCAAGTTACATGCGGATTTAAACATACACTCTTTTTTATGTGACATCTCTATTTGATATCTATGATGGACAATCACTTAATATGATTTATAACAATGCATTGTGCTCTGTTCGCAATATGAATCTTAGGACACTAAATATGTCGCAGAAATGTAGCTTTAAAAAACTTTTCCATCTAGGTCCCATCAATTCTAATCTATTGTGAGATGTCTTAACCAGTAGAAATTGCATTAGTAAAAATGTCTTGTTACTGTATTGCAGTATATCTAATCATTGATGATACATATGCCAAGCCAATGTGACAAATTTAGGACTCTTTAGACTCTTTGATGTCTTGAAATGGTGGAATTATATGTAAATGTGCTTCTTATTTCACTTGCTTTTCCGGCACTCCTCTGTCCACATGAACAACCCTTCATTAACAGCATGGAAGTAATATTACTAAATCTGTGGGACTTTGTTTTTCTAAACATCACCCATATCTGCGTGGGATTCTCTATTAGCTAATCTTAAACAACACCGTTTTATCGTCAACAATATCAAACTCAGGTCTTGGGTAAAAAAAATATTAGCATTTACATACATAGTAATGCTATGTGCACTTTTCGCCATCTGCATCATGTACAACACATTGAATCATAAAATACACCACAATACGGATTTTCTAGTAGTCAGTCTCAAGCAATACCGTTTTTTGGTTAAAAACATTAGCATTTACATAACAGCAATGCTATGTTGTATTTTTCGCTATCTGCACTATGTGTAGCTCTTTGAACCATAAAATACATCACATTATGGATTCTCATATGTAGTTTTGGGTATTAGTTAGGCTCCTTCATAAATAGATGGGGAAAAAAACTTTGATCTCTCCTATATTTGTCACTCATTCAAGCTTTCATTCCTCCATTCCAACATGGCGAATGATTGACGATGTACTAAACTGAATAGTCCTTCTTTCCTTTCAATGACCTAGATAGGGCTTCGATGGGTGGTGGTTTATTCCACTTTCTATTACCATGATCTTTTTAGCATAAAAAGCGAAAAAGGAGCTGAAAATGGCCGTTCCCGCATACACGACAGGATTGCCTCGCACTTCGGACCACATCAGCATTGCTAAAAAGTAAGCAATATAGAATGAGAAGAAAACCGATAGATTTTATAACTCTGTTCATAACAGACTCTGAAGTCTTTTTTTAAGCATAATTTTTTATGTATTTGTTTATTTTCCGCATTTTAGGGACCTATCAAAGCCCTTTTCTTTGCCACGTGAAATACGTACTCTTCGTAAATATTCAGGATGTTACTTACATGAGTAATCAACGGAAATCTAGCGTGTCTTCGTGAAAAGGTGCACACTTCTTTTCTCTACTTTCGCTGCCTGTGTCACAGGCATAGCATTAGTTTCTGTACTTTAGGATGGGAAACATATTCTTTGTCTAATCTAGATCCAATATATAGAAAGAGTTACTTGGGTTTTAAATAATGCATGGAATTAATATCATGAATGGGACACATTTCTCTATCGTTTAATTCGCAATATCTAACCAGGAAATTCAATTTTTGGCATCAAGCGATTCGAATAGGTAGGCCCACTGGGATATCTCGAATTCAAATGACAAATGGAATCATGAGAATATAGTTCCATTATAATATGCAATTTTTTTTTTTTTTTTTAAATAATTTCGGGCGTTCTGATTTCTGATTCTTTTTCACTCGCCCTTTGTATAGAAGGTCCATTACATATACGTTTAGAGATACAATTAATTAGGGTAGTATAGATTTTTTAAACCTTCACCAGGTTCTCTGATATATGTTTCTCTTTCTGATTCATTTGGTTTATAGAGGGTTTTTCGTATATATTATCTGGGAGTCACTTACAGACGGACGGGGAATCCGAACGGGGCAACCTCTTTTCATTCTATGGATCAGGTATAAATCATGTTCCATCTCTAATAATTGTTACTCTATTATATTTTTCTGGCACAATGGTTTACCTTGAACTAAACATTGCACATAATCAGGGGTCTAGTCAATATAGTCAATTCTACCACTCTCTCTGGAACAATGGCTCACCCTGAATGACAAAATTACACACAACCGGGGGCTAAGTCAGTACAGCTAATCTCACTAAAAGATCTATGTGCTATCTGTCGTATATGTTTTGAACAGATGGTTCCCTCTAGAGAGATTATGGTTTTATATAAAAAATATAGATCTGGGACCTAATATTTATATTTAATCCTCGACTTTTCACGACTTCATTTCCCCCACAGGTCCATTCATTATGGTTTTGTGAATACTTACTTCTCTTACAATATGTTGCTCTTAAGGGGGAAAACAAAATATACAAGATTTAGGTATTTCTTTCCTTTTGATTTACAGAGTGGTTCTAGATTTCTAGACCCCCAACGAGTAGTAAAAAATAAAAAATAATAAATATATAAAAAAAAAAAAAAAAAATCTAATCGGTCATATGGATGCAAATACTCACAAAAAATTCTTTTCTTCTGTTCTTTAGAACTGATTTTATAAAACTACAGATTGTGCTAAGGTCAATCGGAAATTTTTCCCTACTACAAACATCTACAAAAATAATAGAGAGCAAGGTACCTCTAAAGCTCTTGCTTTTACTTACACTGTTTATAAACTTGGAGATTTGAAGCATGATCTATCTTTCTTTCACATCATGGTGGTTTTTGAACCGGATTCTTTCAAGTGGTCTTTTCACGTGTCTTCATCTTTCTCAAGAAATCACTTTTTGGACTTATTATCTTCTTAGGTCACTATCTGGGATATCATGGCTTTCCTAAAGCTGCTTTCTGTGTACGTGTTATTCTCACTTTTATGACACGAATTGATAAACATATTCCTCTTTCTAAATTGTATAAGAGAACATCATTGCATGTTTTTTAATTCCTTCTTTTTCGCAATGGCCAATTTTGAAATGGAAGTAATAATAATATATGATGCGTCATATCCTCATTTACTTTCGTTTACAGCCTTGAAAAAGTTACGCATATGTAACGAAACACGTGTCGGCTGTCATCGGCTGTTTATCAACTTTCAATATCAGGAAGGCCCTAGGACTAGGACCTTCATTTTGGCTGTTAATATTGCTCTTATATGTAGTGCTTAACCAATCTTTAATTTATGTACACAATGTGAATTTTACATATATGGTTTCTATTTTGACTTTTCAGACAATTTTGGTGTATTATACTTGGAGTTATTACCAATTGTCAAATATTTTACATTGGACTCAATAATATTAAATTATATAAGAAAAATATCCACTTTTTGATGTTCTCTTCTATTGTCCCTTGAGCGATTTGGAATAGCTGTTTTGTTTTCAATATAACATACCGATTGAGCAATTACGTTTACAGGACTTTGAGTATAGATCATTCAGTTAAATTCTATGACTTTCCTAAAAAATATTTCTAGTTAAATATCAGAGTGCCGAGATACAATTGTTGTTTATGTTTTGAAACAACGGGTATTTTATACCCGTTGACCTGGCATCCGTGGTAGTGGGATGCTTCTGTTATCTTGAAGGGCACCGTAATCTCTATATACCGATATACCGTAGATAGATAAACAATATCAAAACTATTTTTGAGAATTTGATGTGCTACATTTAAACCACCACTACCGCCCTATGATATTGTAAACCTCCGGGTATTTGTGCGCTTTTATAAATCCCGTTAACATTAACATTAACATTAACACCCATGCGTCCTTCCTTGCTTGCCTTTAAGTTTGACCCATGAAAGCCCCCGGAGGATTCTTCCTATCACCCATACAGTTTCACCCACCCAGGCAGGCATCCTTTCTTTCACCTTCCACCCATCCTCCAACCACCCATGCATCCGATTCCTATCATCCACCTATGCATCCCACGCATCCTTCTCTGCCAGTCATATATAATATTACATGATGCCCGTCCTTCCTCCTTCCATCCTTCTTTACCTTTTCGTTCAACCCATCCATCAAGGTCATATGACTCTTAGTCTTCTTCATAAAACTTTCCTAGCTGAGTTGGAGTCAGATAGAAGAGGCCATTAGTTACTCAACTCCTGCCGCTAATGCTATTGCTAATGCTAAGTAAAGGGTGTTTTCTTCAACCGTTGTTCACAACAACTTAGTCTCTCTCAACAGTCCAGTACAGTACACCCTTGCAGCAACTGTGTAACTATTGTCAATAAGTAAGGAATATAAGTACATCTTACCACCGCCTGCCACTGCTGCTGGCTCACCCACCCCTGCAGAAGCTGCCGCATCTGCTCCCTCCTGGCTGGCGTCGCCTGCCCCGCCGCTGGCCCTGGCACTGGTGGTCGGTATGCCTAGAAAAAACATTACACATTTTTTAGATGCCATATACGCATCCCCCTATTTATTTTTTTCACTAGCAAGATTGGGAAAATACAATACATACATACATATACCACATACATCACTACAAATCGGGTACTAGAGTAGAGTAGACAGCAGTATGTCCTATCCTATCAAAAATAGTAAAATATCTAGTTGGGCATTTTGTTGGTGGCAATTGTTGAAAAGCCTCTCAAGATTAAGAAGACGACAACCCAAAGGACTAGACTCAGTGGCTAGAGCTATTGGTGAATCTGAGTTTTAAAACTTTTTTAAAATAAAGAGTGGCCAACTGGGCAAGCTAGAGACAGACTAATAGTAGTACAGAGTCAGAGGCAGTTAGATTGATGTAAAAAAAAAAACAGACACTAGAAAAAAATATAACTATAACTAAGTTGCATCCCTGCATTAGGGATAACAAGAATTTAGGAAACAGATAGATCGAAGAAGATTTGGTAAAAAAAGAATTAGGAAACGGAAATAATAGTTCGGAAAAAAATAAGATGCATTAAAAGTTAGGGGAATATAATTATTAATATTAACAACAGGAGGACTTACTGGGGCCAGCAGCAGAGACCTCGGTAGAGGAGCGATCCTGGCCCTGGGTGGCATCTCCAGCTCCGAGTCCTGCCTCAGAATACCCAGTCGTCTTCTTGTCCCTGGATGCTGATCATGTAAGATATAATAAAGAGGCAAAAATTGATTGGTGTGCAACAAATAAAATATTTAAAAAAACGCTCTAAAAACATTTTTGGACAGGAAACAACAATTGCAATAAAATTGACCTATCTAATCTGATCGACTAGTAGTAGTATCGCGGACCAGCTAGTTATTGTTTATTAATCCAGTGTTCCATTCCGATTCCAGAATCCTAAACCTGTAAGTACCACATAGCCTACCCCCCTATTCCAGAGACACTGGAAATGATTTGCCAAAAAATATATTTGCTTCTCCTAAGTTTCAATCTCATTCGAAATCATCAATGAATCAGCCCCCTTTGACGGGCCAATTGTTCACTAAGTCTGCATTTCCATTTATTTTAGTCCTCAAAAATGCTTAGATGGACGCATGCATATTGAATACACCAAATTGTTGGTTGGTTGCTGCTGATGTACTGATGAGTTGCTATATTACTCACTCACTAACAAACTACAAAGGGTTCTACTAAGGACTGAAGTCAGCAGCACGTGACGGAGGACGCGTCATGCCATGGACCGCTAAAAAATTACCAACTAATACTAAGTAACTAAACTACCTACCTACCAGCACTATCGTAGTGACAGGACAAAGGAAAGGAGTCTCTCTACCATTACCTAACTTAAGTTCTGTAAACTCTCTTACATAATCAACCCAAGCGAGCGCAAAGTTACAAACAAGTAAGATTAGTAGCGCCGAGCACCTGTCTAGTGTCAAGAAGAATAACAATCACATAAGATTTTTAAGCGAAACTTACCTGCATGTAAGCAGCAGAATTCTTGCTATTTGGGAATAAAATAATATTCGCAATAACACAGAACAGAACACACAATACTACTATAATTAGCTACTCACCAAGCCCCACGACCTCAACACCTAGCAGATCCAGCAGGTCCTGCTCCCGGTCCAAGATGTCGGACCACCGGTGAGTCAGCTGGTTGTGGGTGCGCCGGACCTCAGAGCAGCGAAATACTGTTCGGCGCACCCTCGCCCACCGGTGGTGACGCTCCTGGGTAGCGTAGCCAGAGCCGGGCCTGCCGCCTGCTGCCAAGGTTAAGGGGAGGTGGCACTGTACAAAAATAACAAGGGTGGCCACCTCCACATTGGAGAATAGGGCCCGGGGCTGCACCCCTTCCGGGCGCCTTCTTCCGCAAGGAAGGCGGCTCTTGGACTCACTACCCTTGGCCTTCCCCTTCTGGCTAGCCTTAGCCATGGTTCTGGGGGAACGGGGTGCAGAAAAGAAAAATGGAGAAGTAAAAATTAAAGTCAGGAGAAGAAGTAGGAAAGTAAAAAAAAATAAAAAGCAAGAAATAGAAAAACAGTACAAAAACGCAGTAAAAGTAGAAATAAAACGCAAAAAATACACTTAGGGAAAGAGAGGGATAGATAATAAATAAAAAAAGATCAGAAAAACAGTGTAAGAAACAAAGGATTGAAAAGATTGGAGAGGGATGAAAAACAGGCCCCAGAACCATGCAAAGAGTAGAAAAACAAGATGGCCGCACCCATTGGCGACCGCGTGGTGAAGTTCGCACGATATTTCCCCCCGAACACGCAATCCGCGATGCCGAACGTCAGAAAACGTCTCGTGAGTATGAGGGACAAGCAACTCCGCATACTCGCGTAGCGTTGCGGGGATTTTGGACCGCTTCGAGTAGGTTCACGTAGTGCGGCTACGCAAACTCCTCCTGAGCTTAGTTATATATGTGACATATTGTGTCAATTTTGTATTGTTGATATATGTATCATTTTTTCAGTCACTGTCACCAGTGTTGTACATATTCTTTGGTATATGTGTACATTGTGTATCAGTCTTGTTGTTTATTATTAATTTCACTAAATATATGCCTTTTATAATATATCTAATAACACTTTTCAATTCAATCGTGTCTTTATGTGTTCAGTGATGTGGGGTGATGAATCATTGATTGACTGTCCTTCCTCTGTGAGGACACAGTAAAACAAAAAACGTCTTTTCCGTGACAGAACCACTTTTCACATAACGTACACCATAGAGGCAGCGCTTCACCACAAGCCCTCTCAACAACCATTACCTGCTTGCTCCATTGACACAAGAGTACTCCAGCGCACATAGCACCAGTAATTCACAAGTTTGAACAGGGGCTGCTTTGGATCTCTCCAGATTGAACACCCGTGCTGCTGCATGTCTAAACTTCCCCTGCAATAACAGTGACCGACCAAAGTGGAATAAGGGTCAAAAGAGACTGTGACTCAGACTTCGCTGATCTACACAAAGCTCCCCATTCTTGAAAGAAGCAGCCAGAAATGGGGGTTTAGTAGGGAGCCACCTTCACTGCAGAGGGCATAGTAAGGCAGGTGGTGCCCCCTGACAACGTGCTTGACGCGTCCACAGGTAGAGAGCTACAACCCCACCCTGCAGCGCTGCTCCACTCTATGAGAGTAATCTCAAGTACCAATGGACCGCTCTATACTGGTGAGTGACCTGGTTAAGTTCTTACATCATACATGACATGTGCTGCACCGGTTCCCACCCTCGTTACCGGGCAGTCACACCTGTCTGAATCTGCTGCCTTTATGGCACCAAGTAAACAACAACTTAACAGAGTTTCCAGCTACTTTTCCCAGCAGAAATGCACGACACTGAGTCACTGGTAACCACAGGTGACAACATGTCTCTCACAAAGGAAGATCTGCTTCCATCCCTGTGAGACTTCAAGAAGGAACACCGAGAGGAACTTAAGGCAGATCTGACCTCCTCGCTGGAAGCTCTGAAAACCATCCTTAGTAGCAAACTTACCATTCTCCAACAAGATGTAGACTCAGTGGGCACCCGGGTAGTTGATCTTGAAAACAAAGCAATTGACCTGGACCACCACACCGGGCAGGTGGAGGACCTGACTCATGCGCTCCATGCACAGTTGCGGGCAGCCCTTCTAAAGTGTGAGGATCTTGAAAATTGATCACAAAGCGACAACATACGGATCAGAGACCTGGAGGAGGGAATGGAAGGTCCAGACATGGAGGCATTTGTAACGGGCCTCTTCTTGGAGCTCCTGGGAGGCCCAGTGCTCAAAGTGAAGATCGAGAGGGTCCATCGGGTGGGCCCACAGATGTCAGGTGAGAGAAAATACCAGCGAGATGTCTTGGCGAAGCTACGATCCTTTGGGGTGAAAGAGGTCGCCCTACAAGCAGCCCGGAAGATTAATGCGGTCACATTCCAAGGGGCTACATGCTCTCTCTTTTAAGATATAGCCCCTGCAATGTTAACTTGGCACCAACAGTTTCGGCAAGTGACAGACAAATTGAGAAGAGAGCACATCAGATATCGCTGGACATATCCTTTTGATTTAGCCTTTGACCTGAACAACAAACCACATCATGACACGGAACTTGCTGAGGCCCTATCCCTTTTGGATATCCCAAACTCTGAAGCTCAACAACCTGAGGAGGGCCAAGGAACCTCAGGGGCAACGTAAACAGCACCAAAAATGCGGGCCTTTGTCTCTCACCATGACAACTGCTGCAGCATAGGAAACGCTGAGCGAACATGGTTAGGCATCCCTCTCCCTCGCTTGCTCGCATAGACAGGACACTGCTGAGAAACTCACGTTATTCAACTGGCTGTCGGAAAAACTCCATGACGCATGGTCTGCTCTGGGAAAATACCCTATCCCATGCAATGAGAGAGGAGCGACTGATAAGAGACTCCACAAACAGTGCCAAGCAAGGCATACTCCAGCCAGGTCCCCTTGTAATTGTTTGGTTAAATGCCTTAACTAAATATGCCATTCGAATGAGACACTAGCGGTTTTAGACCGATTCGCCTCTGATGATGTATTTCTATTTACACAATGTACACAACTGAGGACTATTTGTCCCATTAGTTAATTTTTTAGTTTTAGTAGTTTTTCTATTTTTTAGATACATGGATGGTATTTGTTTGCTGGGGCTAGCGCACCGGGGACATTGACAAAGGGGGGACTCAAAGGCAGGAGGGGTGGGTGGATGGGACAGAGGGGACTAGCCGAGAAGGAAGGTGGCTCAAGAGGTCCATTGAGGAGGAATATAATGAGTTTTGATGCATTACTGACACCCTGGTGATCACTACACTCTCCTGGAATATTAAGGGCCTCAATTCACCAGCCAAACGCCACAAATTATGGAAATATTTCTAGACTAACAGCATGATGTGGTGGCATTGCAAGAGTCCCATCTCAAACGTGATGAGGACCACAGATTAAGGCATAAAAATTATCCCACGATGTATAAGTCCTCTGCTTTCACCAAGCACAACGGTGTAGCACTATTCTTCCACTCTGCTATGAAATTCCAACCGGAGGGCTATAAAACATACAAGAAGGGTAGGATTGTCTTGGTGAAGGGCTGTCTTAGAGGTAGAGTATGTACTCTTGCTTCCATTTACGCTCCTAACTCTAACCAGGTCCCATTTCTGCGCTCACTCTTGACCCTGGTGGGAGGATTCGCAGAAGGGGAGATCTTCCTGCTAGGGGACTTTAATCTCACTTGGAATTCAAGATCTGATAGCATGCACCCCCTTCGATCCCCCACAGGCAGCTTCCCCATAGCTCTCAAACAGGCAATCCAGGCCTTGGGACTCATGGATGCTTGGAGGACACTCCACCCCAAATCCCTTGCCTACACTTTCTTCTCCCAAGTGCACCGCATCCACACATACTCTAGATTAGAATATGTTTTTCTCAGCCAAGCCCTCAGACAAGACCTGGGAGCTGAGACAATTCTCCCAATCACCATATCAGACCACGCACCAGTGTCAGTAATGCTGGACTGGGGTAGCCCACCACCATGATATTACCATTGTTTTTTCCCCAACTCCCTGATGAAGAGATCACCTCTTTCAAGATGACTTACGAGAGGCTATAAGGGAGTGTTTTCAATTGAATAACCCCCAAGTCACTACCCACTCCAACAATTGGGCTACATTTAAAGCGTGCATCTGAGGAAAATGCCTGGCGCTAGCCTCAACCATTAACAAATAGAGAGCAAACGATCTAGTGGCACTTGAAACTGAGCTACAACATCTCGAACAGACCCACAAAGCCACATCGACACTGGCCTTCCAGCGGAAAGTCACTGCACTAAGGGGGAACTCAAGGCCATTTACACCACCAGTGCAGAACTCACACTTCTATGCCTCAAACGCACATCCTAGGAATAGAGTAACAAGGTGGGCACACATCTAGCATGCAAGCTTCGGGTTAAACGAGAAAAAGGAATATCAGTGATATACTCCAAGAATCGGGTGGCTTGGAAACTTCTGACACAGAGAAAGCCCTCATACTTTGTGACTTTTATCACCGGCTCTATACGGCTGACCAGGACAACACTCAAACCCAACTCGATTACCTGGATGGAGTGGAAGTTACTCAGGTGATGAATGCCCAAAATGAACTGCTGGGGGAGCAAAATTAATGAAGAAGAGGTCCAAAATGCCACCATGATCCTGAAACTCCATAAACTGCCAGGACCGGATGATCTTATGGCTCAATTTTATAAGACATTCAGCTCCAACCTGGTCCCACATCTGACCTCCCTTTTTAATTACATAGCTGAGACAGGGGGGTCACAATCTGTATAAGTGAAGCACTAATTTCAGTCCTTCCGAAGCCAGGGAAAGATCCGCACGCATGTGGCTCCTATAGGCCTATTGCCCGTCTTAATCTGGATGCCAAGCTCTACTCAAAAAGCTTGGTGTCTAGGCTCGACGACATGATGCCAGACCTGATTCACCCAGATCAGTTCGACTTCATCGAGGATAGACAGACTCACGATAACCCTCGACGAGTGCTCCACGTAATCAAAAAGTTACCAATAAACAGAACCGGCAATATTGTTTGGCCTTAATGCCAAAAAGGCATTTGACAGGGTAAACTGGCCCTTTCTATTTCACACACTGAAGCAATTTGGTATCTGTGATCTATTCATATAAATGATATGGGCCAACTATACAGCGCCCAGGTCTAGGATCTTGATCAATGGGGTTAGATCAGAACTTTTCCATCTAGGGAGGAGGACAAGGATGCGATGCCCCCTCTCACTGCTTTTATTTGCTCTCAGTATCTAACGTCTAAAATCCACTTCAACCCTGCCATCAAGGGCCTCATGTTTGGCTCCATAGAGCATGAAATATCTCTCGTTGTAGAAGACGTACTCTTAACACTCACCTCGCCTCACTCCACACTAACAGCCCTCCAGGAAGAATTGTGCTTTTTCAAATAAGTGGTGTGCTTCCGTGTCAATTTGACAAAATCCTTCCTCCTCAATTTGGCATTGCCCAACACAGAGATGGCGGCCCTAGTTGCCTTGAACTCATATTAATGGGCTAAAAAAGATATCACTTACCAGAGCATAAAAATCATGCCAAATTGTCAATCCTGTACAGAGCCAATTATCCTCCACTCCTGCAACAGTTGAAAGCGGATTTAAACGTTGGGCGCCTATATATATCTCGTGCCTTGGACGCATACATGCTATAAAGATGACAGTCTTGCCCAGAGTCCTATATATTTTCCTAGGCCTTCCCATTGAACTAGAATGGGACTTTCTATCGACCCTGTGAACACTTGTTACCTGTTTTATCTGGCAGAACAACAGAGCCTGCTTGCCGTTTAGACTGCTTTGGCTTTCAAAAGATGCAGGAGGGTTGGCACTCTCAGCTCTCCAACTTTATTACAAAGTGGCACAGCTACAGGTTATCACTGCATGGTCACTCCGGAAATCAGACAAACATTGGTTACATATGGACAGGGCAATTGTGGGGAGAGTCCTTTGGGATGTATTATGGAAACCCAAAGCGGAGCACCCCCCAAACACTTATTTAGCTACTCCCACGAAATCGACTCTTAAGACATGGGATGAGGGAATTAGGACTGCAGAATGGACCACCTTCCAGTTCTTCTTTAGGCCAATACATTATAACCTGGTTTTAGAGCCCAGACCTTTTGATGCCTGCAAAAAGGGAGGATGTCTCACACTTTCAGATCTTTTCCACAACTGAGATATTTTGACTTTTGAACACTGCCAGTATTACGACCACCTTGCAGACTCGGAATGCTATAGTTATACTCAACTGAAACACTGGGCTCTTCACTCGGAAGTTAGAGCGGCAGTCACTAGACAACTCACCCCAATTGAACAATTTATTAAGAGAGCAGGAACTGCCAGGGGAAACATAAGCTTTCTATACTCCTTATTGCTTAACACACTTCTCACCCCGCAGCCACGACACATCGCATTTTGGGAAAACACCTTGGGGGAAGAAATTTTGGAAACAAAGTTTCGGAAACTCTGGAGGGAGATCCTGAAATGCAATCACTCAATAGGCATGAGAGAGGCGCACTACAAGGTTTTATATGACTGGTACCTATATCCTACTAAACTGAAAAAAATCTTTCCTGACACTTCTGATTTATGTTGGAGGGGGTGTGGACTGCTGGGTGACCTCTGCCACATATGGTGGTATTGCCCAACAATTTGTCCATTCTGGGCCGAGATCTTAGCACAAATCAAAGACATTCTGGCATATCCACTCCCTGATACCCTGGGATTTGCTTTATTGGGCCTGAGAGCTGACTCTCTGGAATGCCAAACTAAAAGGGAGAGGGCTATAATGTGGCTATGTTTGGGTGTGGCCAAATTAGCAATAGCAGCAGCCTGAAAGAGGAGGCCGCAGCACTGACACAAATGCATGCTCATTTGTGGCAAGCCCTCACAACGGAAAGGATGGCTGATATTTCTCGAGGCAATTTTAAACATTTTGACTTCATCTGGTGGCCATCTCTCCAAAGGCCTGCTGCTAGTGGCTTGCCCCGCAAGAACGAGGGCACCTCACCTATCCAATATTAAGATTGCAGAGCGAGGCCTCACCACCCAAGATTGGGGTTTCCCCCGTGGGCTACATTTCCCTTATAAACCCTCTCCAGTACCCACCATGCACGAAGATCATGCTATAAACATTCATGTATTATTATAGTTTTTCTTTCTCTTGTTAGTCCTTTTTCTCTCGATCTCTTTCTATTTCCATGGATAGGTTCAAAGGGATTGAGAGATTTATGGGTGGGAGCGAGGGGGGGTTCTTTGGGGGGAAAGGTTTATTGCTTGACACTTTACTGCATAATAGCAGTTTCATTACAAGCCTGTACTGCCTTTGAATCGCTTCGGCATCCGAGAGACACTATTCAATACTCTAGCTGGTCTGTGGTACAATGATGGGGGAGGTGTTGTATAGCCAGCTATTTACTACTTGATATATGTAAAATTCAATCAAAAAAGTTTAGGCAAAAAAAACTGCATATATGTGGTAAACAACTCTTCTGGACTATCGCCTCAATCACTGTTTTCCTAGCAACAAAGGCAGCATGTGAGCCTGGGTTGGACATGTGGCAGTTCCATAGTGACGGGCACTCCTGTCCAACAATGTGGAAGTCTATAATTAATAAAAGACATGAAGCAGTGAGATTTCAAACATATCTTAATATTCAATGGCTGCTAAGGAGCCCGGTGCCCAGTGAATCCACTCAAAATACAGGAGTTAAAGCAGGTTTTTTAGATTACAATACATATTGCACGAATCATACACAGCAAGTAGCTCAGTGAAATAGTAGAGGTTTTCTCCCACTCATTTATCCAATCATTAATCAGAATAAGGTCCTTAACTATACATAGGCATTAATGTATTAAATCAATGAGAGAACCATAGCAACAGCTTGTCATGTACACTTGTGACTTGGTCATTTCTCAAGGCCTTGCAGTTACAGCAAAAGTACAGACAGTTCAAGTTCACTTAAAGGTCAACGGCCTGAGCACCTTCTGAGGCTTGCTGCTAGTGAGTGTCAAAAAAATAAAATGGATTCCACAACAATATATGTCTGGACTCAACATCATAGAGCTTTTGGGCCTAATTACTTATACATGAAGTGCTTTGAGGAAATCGTCATGCTGGATTGTAATTTGAAACTTGGAACCTGTCCTCAGGAAATTGCTTTGTAAGTGCATTTTAATAAGTAACTTTTCAAATGTAAGACGCTTTGACAATGCTCAAGTCTCATCCACTCTATATAAACTGCAAAATATATAAACAAGTCAACGAATAAATTAGTATCATACAGGCACATGCATCAAAGCTTTTTGCGATCGCAAACGGTGCGAATCGCAAAAATCGGTCGTTTGCGATCACAAAATTAGCTTTTGCGATGCATGAAACAACTTGCCACTCGCAATTTAAAAAATCGCAATTTTTGCGATTTCTTAAAGTGCGATTGCATTTAAGGAATCGCAAATTGCGATTCCTTAAATGCAATACAAGATGCCTTTAAAATAGCGATTTCGCTATTTGGGCCCGCTATTTACTGCGAAATCATACCAGATGGTAAATAGCGGAAACTTTGAAAAATGCACTAAAGTGCATTTTTCAAATTTTAGGATACACACACACATGCCCTTGGGACATGTGTGTGCGCAACATATGTGCACAGATCAATTTCAGGGGTGCAACAGGGTGTCCTTTTGACACCCTTGCACCCTTGAAATCGCATGCGCAATTTGCGAGTACCTATTGGTACTCGCAAATTGCGCATGCAATTTCCCATTCATTCCTATGGGCCTGTAGGCCCATAGGAATGAATGGGAAGACATTCCTTATTTGCGACTCGCAAGGGTCCCTTGCTCACTTTGCCACTGGATTCAAGATAGCCTGGCTGATGACGGCTGTAAGCCAGAAACCGGTCCCAGGATGCTTGTTTCCGGTCCAGGGAAGACATGGCTTGGCAGTTCGGGCTGGACTGTTCCCATGAGGGACAGGGTCAGACTGATTTGCATATGGCCATGTCTGAACTGGGGTGGCGGAGTGAGCTAAAGAATGATGATGGATTAAACCCAGATCAGTTGACTGGGGGTGAGTGCTTGCAATATTCAACACTCCTTCCATCATCCCCTTTGGTTTTGCTATGTTCGCCCTAAGTTGGCATGGTATGCCCAGACGTGGGTCCCTTGCTCACTTTGCCACTGGATTCAAGATAGCCTGGCTGATGACGGCTGTAAGCCAGAAACCGGTCCCAGGATGCTTGTTTCCGGTCCAGGGAAGACATGGCTTGGCAGTTCGGGCTGGACTGTTCCCATGAGGCACAGGGTCAGACTGATTTGCATATGGCCATGTCTGAACTGGGGTGGCGGAGTGAGCTAAAGAATGATGATGGATTAAACCCAGATCAGTTGACTGGGGGTGAGTGCTTGCAATGTTCAACACTCCGTCCATCATCCCCTTTGGTTTTGCTAGGTATGGAGCCCGGCACTAATCCCAGAGATCTGTGATACATCATTTATGCTCACGTAGTGAGGTTAGGCTTAGGCAAATACATAATTCGTCATTGTGTACAGTCTACTGGTAATGCTAATCATATTACTAAGTTGCATATGTTTCATAATTACAGCACAGTTGCTTCAAGATAGAGCACAGTAGTTTCAATAGATATTGTAAACTTTCCTTGTGTATTTTAGTTGTTTATTATGGACATGTATGAATGAGAGAGCGAAAGGGAATGACCTGTTACCGTGGTTCCCTGAAGGGACTGTTGTGTTCTGGGGTGCCAATTTACTTGTTACTCTGGGAAGGTTAGGAGGGCAAGTAAAGCACTATAAGCTAGTCAGAATTCTGGCCCATTGTATGCATGTGGTATGGTAACTCAGTCCCTACTTACTGATGCTGTGATCCCAGGCATAGGTCTGTTTCCAAAGCAGAATCCCTGCAACAGAAGAGGATTGCTGATTAGTCATTCCTTTTAATGCCAGTTGGTGGATAGTAGGGGAAGGGGTGAGTCAGCAGATTCTGTTGTTAAGGATTGAGAGCATTCTGGCAGTTTCTGGTATTGTCTTTCCCTGATTTCTGCTTCGAGAAGGCTGGGGAGAGCCAGGTGCTTGCACAGTCTTCCCACTTCATTTTGCCCATGTTTAGGATACTCCTGCTTGAAGTCAGCATCAATACTATCTGTTGTCAGAGGCATTACCGGCCACAAAGTTTGTGTCTGCAAGTGCAGCCAGGAAATGATGTTTGAAAGGGTACTGTCTCAATAGCAGGTCCACATCTCCTATCTGGAAAATTAGCATAAACTCAGGCTCTAAAGTAACCCGCTTTGTTCTAGTTCCAAGTTCTCTCCTTCATCAAGAAAGGGAATGATCCACAGAGTACTCGAATGCTGCTGCAATCCAGAAGAGCAAGTCTCCCAGAGGTCAGGCGACATCACCTGAAGTCTGGGCAACTATCTGAAGAAGCAGTGGGTCTTCCTAGTCTTTAGAGACTTGTCTTCCTGCTCAGAGAGGGAAGGAAATTGCCTGGCTCTGAAGGAGGAGAGGAAGAGAGACTCTCTAAAAGTAGAATCCCAGCAGTGTTCCCATTCGTGGAAACTTCAAACTTCAAATTACGTAAAGCTTTGCATGATTTGCTACAAACATTAAAATATTATAGAAAAAAACCTATTGGAAAGATTTAAAATTATAAAATACGAAATCTTCCAAGAGTATAATAAACTTAGAATGTGACAGGATATTTTCATGCTTAGATATTAGCATTTATTTTCGTTTCTGCCAGTATCAGGAATTTCACCAGGGGTGTGTTTAGAATAGGATCATTTGGATCTAATGCTCGAATGACCGCTTGCTGACACGTTCGTAGGTGCCTTAAGTTAAGCAGTTGTCCTAACAGTCTTCGTCTTTGCATCAAAAGGGGTGGACAAATGCAGGCTAGGGGGATTAAAGAAGTGTCTGCTTTGTTGCACAGACTGCACAGAATATTGTCCCTCTCTTTAGCCCACCATGAGTCTTGGTCAGAGGCTGGCAGATAGCCTAAACGATACCACAAAAATTTGTATTTTATAAGACTTGAATATCCAGCAGAAAAATATGTCTGGCCGCGCAGTGCTGTGTAACTTTATATGACCAACCAAGTGTGAGACCATTTAGCTAAAGCCAATTTGTTCTGGTTTCACGACAGTATTCTCATGCTCTTATTGATATATTTCTTAAAGACTTTTAAAGTGACCGGTGCAGTCTAAAGTACTCGTGCTTCCATATACAATCTAGCAGGGGAGTTTGCATTACTGTGTGACAATTCAGCAAAGAGTTGGAAGTTTAACAATGGTATTTTATTGATCTAAGTTCAAGACAGTGGTTTCAAAAGGCCCCTTGTTTTCCAATGACTTGTTTAACAGAACAAATCAATAGGATCTGAGTGGGGATGCAGATCTTGGTAAACAGAATAGCTGTTTTTATGTTTTTTTGACAATTGTATCTAGAGTGGATGCGTCTCTCCCTCGCAGGGCTTCATAGCCGTAATTAATAGTAGGTTGCAATTTAGCATTAATTAAGTTCACCACTGGATCAAGGTACATGGAACACCCAGAAGAGACTGACTTGTGTTCATGAGTTTGTCGAGCATCAACACAAGTTGAGAGGGATCAACCAGCCTTTCTGCATGGTTCATTTGGGGAACAGCATGGAGCGACAACAACTCCAAGATACAGTGATTTTTGGCATCTCCGCCATCACCCGAGGGGCCTGCCTGCTGCAGCCGACGAGCTGCAAATCAAGATATCACAACTGCTGTTGCCCAAAAACTCCCCTTTGATGGCGCTGAGGTTGAAACTGTCAAAGAAGGACGACTGCATAGCGAGGGCTTGATTTCTATTTCGATGGACAGGATATACGTCACCGCTGTGACGGAGTAACCAGTCTGCCAAAATCTAAATCAGGCCCCTAGTCTTCCCATGACATATCAGAAGCGACATGACCTGAGAGAGTGGCTGCCGCCGTGAACATGATCCCACGGCCAGAGACACTACTGCGTGACCACACAAGGCACATCACCATCATCACAGCGCTGAGCCGCACTCCACATGGACAGGTGAAATACGAGGCTGTGTTTGAAAGAATGGGAGACTGCGTCCTGTACTAAAACCGTGTGTTAGAAAGAGGGCCAAGGGCTGTTACAAAGTCTGTGCTATGAAGAACAAGGGAACCCAAATAAGGTTGGTCAGGGACCTTGGGTAATCAATTATTTCTAAAGACAGTGGTCCCTACACAAGGATTAATGAGAGCAAACAATAAATATAGACCCAAACAGTACTATATTTTACAGCTGTCCAGCCGGACAGGTGTTTTTAATATATAGTTGCTTAAATATACACAAAATTCAGCAAGAAACAAATAAAGTGGGACACAAGCCTGTATCCAACTTAGTGGGAAGGACGTACAACATGAAACAAAAAGGCTCAAGCAGAGTAAATTGCTTGTATAAGACACATTTTGGTAGGACAAACAAATTATAGTGGAGACACCATTACACATAAGTATTAAATAAAGAGGTGTATATGGCGTTCAACAAGTCGACAGCGTTTCAATCCTTACAAAAGATATAGGATCATCATCAGGACATTAACAATGGTATGCCTGTATACATTTTGCCTGTAATAAATAAAACCGTAGGAGGGAATAAAGGATGAAAAAAGAAAAAGAGACATATGAAAGTTAGCTCGGGTGGAAAACAATTTGAAAACAACTTGGGTGCTGGTGAGGGCAGTGTATGTCAGACCAACGTAAGAGGATCGCACGTGAGTACAATAATACCGGAGAAGTGAGCAGAACGTATAAAATTGCTAAGCAAGAGTAAAAGAATTACGCAATAATGAGCAATATTTGCTAAAAGTCATAGTCATACGTGTGCGGTTATAAAACGCGCAATACGGTAGAGAGCTTGGTGAGTGGTGAAAAACCTGCGAAACTAGCGGAGTGCCAGTAAAGCGCTGGTGTTGAAATCAAAATGGGCGTGGGATTGCGTAAGAGAAACAAGAAATAATTTAAAAAGTGGCAAACGCACGCACTGGTGAAGCGCGTGTGAAAACAGTGCCAGTGGGTAGAGTGGTGGAGGGCAGCGAGCAAAAGATAGTTAAAGTAATACCTAGATCCAAGTCAGAGTGACTTGGAGGAGGTTTGTTTCAGGCGAAGACCGAGTAGAAGTCCAGGCCAAGTACAAGGAGAGTAAAGGATGCAGACAGCCACGGCCGCGGTCTGTGCAGTTGGATGCTGGGTCAGAGTCGACCTACATGAAAACTGACAAGTGATGTGGATCTAAGAGAAGATCGTAGAGATTGGCGGGGCGCCGAAGGAGGAAAGGAGCTTACCTAATAAAGGCTGTAACAGCTTAAAGGAGGCGTTTGAAATGTTCACACCGCGGAGTGGTCTCGAAATCAGAGTGGCCTAAATGAAGGAGAGTGGCCAATTAAGAAGGGTGAGATCAAGGTGGGTGGGACAGCAGTGGCGGCTGGTGACATTTGAAAGTGGTGGGCGTGAAATTAGTGGTGGACCACACCGCGGCGAGCGAGAGTAGCGAGCGAGCCCGAACGACCTAAGGAGGGTTCGGGAAGGTTCTCCCCCCGAGAAAATTTTGAAAAATTAGTGGGCAAATGGTTCATTTTCAACACTTTCGGAAGCCACTGTGCTAAGCAGAAACAGGCCACTGCCTCCCCTCAAACTATTGTCTGTTCCAAGGCCTCATGAATGAGCCATTCTATATTGCAATAAACCACAATTAATTTTAATAATGTTGCATAAACACTCCCACCCCGACATCCATCCATGCCATTACAAGGCCCTAACTTTGGCTGTGGCAAGTCTTCACACATTCATGTCAGTCAGGGATTTTAACAAGCTGCAGATACACACCCGTCCAAACTGATCTTAAATCGCTAGAACTGGCAATGCTCTCTCCTAGACTGCAGGCTATAATTACTTATATCCAGTGGTAGAAATGCATTAAAAAACTACGGGAACTGTCCAACCAGAGAACTCCACAGAATAAAATCTATCTTTACAGAGTGAATATCTTTGAAGCAAAACGTTATGAGTAATCGACACCAAGGCCCAAATATTTAAGAGTGGACTGTCCTATTGCCCAACTTTTTACTAGCAAATCATGTAAGCGCCTTAGCATTAACTAGCTGAGTGCACATAGGCCCAACCTGCAGGAGCAAACATTGCAGGGACCCTACTGGAGAACACTGAGGGTAACTAACATTTGAGGAGTTTCTAGCATGTAGCATCATGGCCAAAGTACACATTTTTAGGAGCAAATGGGAGAGAGGTCAAGGATAACATATTTCCAATTCAAATTGCGCCAGTGCCCACCTTTCAGGAGCCAACTTTTTTGCGAGCAGGCAGAACCAGTGTCATAGTACCTGGCAATAAACTTGCGCTTATTTACTTTTGCCTTCCTCCACACCCCTCACTGGTGAAACTGTCTTCTATTTTGTTCCTGTGTATTTTCCATTTTTTGCCCATCAAGTATAAAAATCATGCAGCACTTTCAAATACAGTTTTTCAATATCAACGGACCGTTGCATCTTCACAGTTGCCTCCACAATTATTCACAGTGCCCAGCTTAATTCTTCACCTACTGTTACAATATGTTGAATATTTCCTCTTTATTTATTTTTGGCTTGCAACCAATTGATTGATTATACGCTGTCAATAAGTAATTGTTCTTATGTTTGTCCCTCCCCTAGAGCACAGCCTCTTTATTATCCTCTTGATTGGCTGACTGTCATTTAGGGAACTTCTTTTTTCCTTTTGGTTAAGCACCTCAAGTGTATGTGTTTTCTAGCTGTGTCCTTCATATGCTTCTCTTGCCCCTACGCAGCAGTCCATGATGCTCTCTTTTGCCCATGTGCCATCCTCCACTACCAAATCTCAGTGTAATGCTCCACCTTGTGTACTTCTACCCTTGCCCAGTGCTGTGTTTTCTCCCATGTGTGCTTCTCACCCTGCCTCTATTTTACTCATTGCCTCATGTGCTGCCTTTCCTCTCCTCCACCACCAGCTTGTATTTTTACTTTAAAACCTGGCCCTCTCCTCCATTGCTCCTTCACCTCCCATCCCACACAGTCTTATTTTTTTCACGCAGCAAATTTCTGCTGGCCTCTCTGCTTTAAAAAAACTATTTTGTTTTAATTTTTTTCATTTACTGATCCAGTTGAGCTCAGTAAATAAAAACAATGGTGGCCACTTTATCTTGTAGGTGCACATGTGTGGTGACACAAGCATGTTCCTGCAAGATGACCCATGTATGAGGGTGTATCATCACACATGGGCATAACTACATAATGGCGCAGGCACTGGCAGCCACCTAATTGTACCTTTTTCCTTTTCTTCCATTTTGGCCATGCTGCACAGCAACAAATGTTGCTGATGCTGGACAGCATCGTCCAAAGGCATTGGCAAATCCTTCCTTATTCCTTTCTCTGTGGGTTCTTCTCACCTGCTTTTCCTGTACCTCACGCCTTCTTCTTTGTCTTCCTCTTGCCCTAGCAATTGCTAGTACCAAAGTAGGTCACATTATCGTGGCTGAAATATCGACCTACACATACATCATGATAACACGTGATTTACTAGTATTATCAATTCAGTTGTAGCAGTATTTCGAAGTCAATTATGGTCACGATATATACACAGGTCGATAGCCCGACTGCAATAATGTGGTACACCCTAGTTCCTCTACTTCCAGTCTTTTCCTTACTGCTTCTGCTTTTCTTCTACCTCATTTCGTGGCTTGCTGTCTTCCTTCTACTCCTCTTTTTCACGTCAGTGCCTCTACACCCCATTTGCCTCTTTCCTCCTCGTCTCCTTCCCTCAGTCTCTCTCCCAGTCACTCCCTTTTCCCTTTATTCATTCTGCTGCTCTCAGTGAGGAATGGCCTCCTTTCACCTGTGAGCGGAACCAAATTTTTTGCAGTTCTGCAAATTACCAAAAATTTATCTATTTTAAGATGTAGACTTCGCTCCAAGGTAGTGTTTGTCATGAGACTTCAGCACCTAGAAAACTCTGCTGATGTCACGCTATAGAATCTCTTTCACCGTAGGTAAACATGCGACTACCCCTCTAGCTGTCAGTCATTGATTGTTGCCATGGAACCACATAACTAAGGCAACACCTTCTTCTGACGGAAGGGAATTTCACATGCTACAACTGACCAAATCGTGAGCAGTGCTTTGGGTAAATTTGGAGGATACGACACACATATGTGACAGTGAGGAGAGAGCTCGTGATGCTGGTACCTCATTACAGTGGCCTGGCGTAGATAGTAGGTCTCTTGGGCAAGTTTACATAGGCTAAAAAAAACGGCCCACAGGTGCCCCTGAAGCACCAGCCCATCACCCCATGCCCGCCTTCCCAATCCGACCCTGTCACAGAGAATAACAGACTTACAGACAGTTACAGCTGAAGCCGTAGCCAACAGGCCTATAAGTTAATAGTTAAAAACTGCCCGCCTGGGCCTTACCTGGTGAACTGCCCGAGTTCACAACTGGTCCAGCCCTTCCCACTGCCCTACTCCGGACAGCAACCTGGCAGCCTGCAGTGTGGCAGCGGCAAACAACCACATGGACTGGCTGCTGCTGGCGATGCTTCAGGACAGACTGCCTCCTCACTGCTCTCTGCTCTAATGCAGTCCGTCCATCTCGAGTGACGCAGTAAATGGCAGTCACTCCAACAGCCACTGCAGACTCACGCGCGCGGGAAGCAGTCTGTGATTGAGTCTGCGCAGACTCGACTCCTTGGCTGCCCGCCTGCCACACCCTTTCCCAACTCATCACAGGGTGGGTCCCACCACGCCCTGTGACGAGGTGGGAAGGAGTGTGGTGACACCGTGACAAGCTCTCCTCCACTCTCTGATTGACGCGGAGAGTTAGCGATCCCGGGCTTGTATTTAAAACGCCCGGGGCTAACTTAACCTCCACGCCATCAGAGGGTGGAGACTGGGCCTTGCAGCTAGGTCTTTCCCGAGCTGATGACATCACAGCCTTCAGGGCTGTGAGGTTGTCGGCCCGGCAAACACATAGCAGGCTTCTTTGGGCCCGGCCGCAAAGCAATCAGTCACGTGACGTGACAGCGGAGCTGCGGCGGTATTGGTGAGTGAGGCAGACTCGCAGAGACAGTGGAGATTTAATTTTGAAATTCCCAAAGAATAACACGTGTTATTCTTTGGGAATTTTAAAATTAAATCTCTTGATAAATGTAACTGGGGCGGAGCCCCGACGCCCTCAAAGAGAAACCGCCACTGTGGGACAGTACCAATTGCAGGCGCAACGAGGCTTACCTATTACAGTGGGCTGCTGTATATCAGGGACGGCAAGCCAGTAACCTGTGAGCCGCGTCCGCAGTCTCTAGTGACAAGGAATGGGGTCGAGGCCAATCTAAACAAAAGTTTGTGGAGATTTAGTATTTAGGTAGTAAGGAGGTGAGGCAAGGGGAATTGGGTGCAGGGCGCGCTTACCTATGAACAACCTCTGTTACAGCATGTCTTGCCTGTTGGGATCGGGGATATGAAGGAACGAGTTGCCGGTGAGGAGGCAGTTTATATGGTCAGGGAGCTAATTGGATGATGAGGTCATGTGACAGAATCAAGAAAATAAGGAAAATAAAGGACAGACGAGGTTACGTAAAGGAGGCAGCCATTTTGTAGTGGTGAATGAGAGAAGGAACTGATTGGATGATGAGGTCATGTGACAGAATCAAGAAAATGAGGAAAATAAAGGACAGACAAGGTTACGTGAAGGAGGCAGCCATTTTGTAGTGGTGAATGAGAGAAGGAACTAGTATAGCGTGAATGTTAAGGAAGTGATAATTACGCTTAGATTTATGCGAGACACTACATAGAAGAGTCAGAAAGAGATGTAAGAAAGATAGAGGAAAAATAATTAACCAACAGGGGGTTTAGAGAACAATTACTGATATTATCAGAGAGAAGTGACAGAACGGCACAGTAAGACAGGTTAAATTAATGTAGTCCAATCCTCAAGACGATTGAGGCCAGTGTGTATGCTGCCAGTTCGTAAAATCCACTTGAGTTCCTCCTTGTTGAGGAGCTGTGAGAGATCCGCGCCTCTTGGTGGTGGCTTGATCACACTGATGATGGTCCAACGGATGTCGTCCTCTGTATGGCCTGATGCCAGAAAATGTTCCACAAGGGGGGCATTTGGTGTTCTGCAACGTAATCGGCTGCGATGTTGGCAGATCCTTAGTGCTTTTTGTGTGGTTTGGTCAATATAGATTTTATTGCAGGGACATAGAATTGCATATATAACATTGCAAGTGTTGCAGTTCGAAAAATCTTTCAATCCAATTTTGATTTTGCCAAAGACAAATTCTTTGCATTCAATAGTAAATTTGCATGCAATACAGTTCCCACACTTGCATTGCCCAGTGAGTGGGGCCAAGTCCCAGTGGTCATTAAGTGTACCTGTGCGTGTTGAAGTTGGCAAGGCTGCTCTGACCAAATGGTCCTTTATATTTTTGTTCATTTTAAATGCAAACAATGGGCATTCCAGTTTCAATATGCCTGCATTGATGATCTCCCAATGTCTAAGAATGCTTTTACGTATGGTATGTGAAACAGGGGAGAAGGTTGTAACACATACTAAGCGGTTCTGTGAGTGTTTAGTTTTGGGTTCTAGGAGGCAATCCCTTGGGCAGGGAGTTGCGAACTAATCTGCGAGGGTAACCTCTTGCTGTCAATTTTTTTCTTAGGACTTTGGCTTCACGGAAGTAATCCTCTTTCAGTGTACAGTTCCTTCTAATGTGTAGGAACTGTGAGTAGGGTAGTGAGTCTCTGAGAGCACATGGGTGGTTGCTGTCATATCTCAGGAGCGTGTTACGTTCGGTGGGTTTCCTGAACAGACTTGTGATTAGTGTACCTTCCTTATGTTGGATGTTGAGGTCAAGGAATGGAATTGTGGTCTTGCTGTGTGACAGCGTGAAATTGAGCCCCTCACAGTTATTGTTTAGCCAATGAATTAAAAAAACTAAGCAACGAAATCAATGACCAAGAGAAACAGATCAAAGATAGCAACCCTGCAATTGATTGCAAAAAACTATTAGAGCAGGTACAAAAAACTGTAGATGAGTTTTATCGTTTAGAACTAAACAAAAAATCTACAAAAGTCAAGAAAGATATAAAATCTTACACACAAGAAAGGGCATACCCCTACTTGAATAAGGATTTCTATACTAATAGATCCTATAACAATCCCCAAAACGCCCGACCTTGGGGCCGATTCAATAGACGGAATAACCTTGTAGGCTTCTCCGATACATCTGCTGACTCATCAGATAATTCTGACCAGGGAGAAGGCCCAAGTACATCTAACCGAACCCCTAACACTCCTTTTTTAGGACGAGGCCCACCTGAACCCCCAAAGAGAGGCCGGGTCAAACAGCAACAACGCTGGTACAATCCACCAGGGGAACGCCAGACACGTCACAAATACTGCCAGTGGTAACCAACCCAACGGTAATAACAACTATGAGCGACAATTCGCTGATACCCATCTTTAACCTCTCTAATCACCAACTGTCAGACCCTGAACAATCACTATTAAGTAAGGGTTTGTCATTTGTTCCCACAACCCATCCCAACTTTTTGGGTTTACAAATCGAATTACTGAGATTCTTTCGCAAAATAAGACTGCATAGCTATTTCTTGCTCAATCCTAAGCCCACTCATACTCCTAATACTCCATTACGACCACCCTCCACTTTTTTACCCTTCTCAAACATGGTTCCTGCTGAGATACTTACATTCGAAAAAATGGTTCTCCAGGACGTCGCACAACTCGAAACTTTACGCCGCTTCATTCCATATAATATCTCATTGGAAGAGAAAGCAGAACTGACCACATTAAAATCTAATGAGACTTTGGTCATCAAACCAGCTGACAAGGGGGGTGGAATAGTTCTTCAAGAAATAGACGTATACAAAAGTGAAATACACAGACAATTGGCAAACACCGACCACTATTGTAAATTGCCTACTAACCCCACCAGAGAGCTCCAAAATATGATCCTTCGAGTGACTGATGAGGGTTTAGAACAAGGATTTCTGAGTAAACTTGAGCATCAGTTTCTTAATACCAAGTCACCCCATACGCCGGTAATCTATACTTTACCCAAAATACACAAAAATCAAGATAACCCACCCAGCCGCCCCATAGTTTCGGGCTGTGGCTCTATTTTAGAACCGCTCGGCCAATATGTAGACTTCTTCATTAGGGAATTCGTTCCGATAACTGAATGTTACATCCGTGATAGCATGGCAATGATCAATTTCGTTGAAAATTACCCATTTGACCCATCCTCTGACACTCTATGCGCTCTTGATGTAGAGTCGCTTTACACAAACATCCCCCAAAATGATTCCTTAACCCTTTCGGTGCTCATGACCGCCTGGAGCCGTCATGATGCACAGTGGGCGTGTGCTCATGACGGCTCCAGGCCGTCATGGCATCCACCCATGGGGGAAGTGCTGGCGCTCCCCCCCGTGGGACGCCGATCGTCGCGTTTCTACCGGGGAAGGCAGGGGAAGCCCTTCCCCTGCCCCCCCCCGCCTCCCCCTCCACGTCATCAATGACGTTAGCGCGCGAGGCGCGCTGACGTCATTGGAGGTTTCCCTTTGTTCCCCGACGAGCAGGAAGCCATTTGCTTCCAGCGCGTCGGGGAACAAATAGGTAAGTTTTGTCTCTGGGGAGGGGGGGATTTCACCAAAAGAGGCATCGGGGGAAAGGAAAGCGTTTTCCTTTCCCCCGATGCCTCTTTTGTGCATTCCTGCTGCACGATCGTGCGATCGTGCAGCAGGAATGCCCACTAGCGCCAGGGATTTTTGTATTTTTTTATTGTGGAATTTATTTACTGTTTGGGGGAGCGGCCCCTTAGGCAAGGGTCGCTCCCCTTATTGGGGGCATAATCAATTAACTTTGTCTGCCCCCCTGGGCCCCATTGGACCACAAGTCCATTTTGTGTGGGGAGTGGCCCCTTGGGCAAGGGTCACTCCCTTTGGGGGTATGTTTATGGCTGTCTGCCCCCATGGGGGGGGGCAGATCTTGCCTTTTTATGTTATCTAGGGCCCACTAGGCCACTAGGGCTTTTTTTTTTGGGAGAGTGACCCCTTGGGCAAGGGTCGCTCTCCCTTGGGGGCTGTCTCTCCCCATGTTTGGCCCACTAGACCACCAGGGATTTGTTTGTGGGGAGTGGCCCCTTGGGCAAGGGTCACTCCTTATGGGGGCAATGTTTTTGGCTTTGTCTGCCCCTCTGGGGGCAGATTTCGCAATTTTTTTAAATGTGGCCCACTGGACCACCAGTGAGTACTTTGTGGGGAGTGGCCCCTTGGGCAAGGGTCACTCCCCTTCGGGGGCTATGTTTTTGGCTGTCTGCCCCCATGGGGGGGGCAGATCTTGCCTTTTTTTATCTAGGGCCCACTAGGCCACCAGGGAATTGTTTTTGGGAGAGTGACCCCTTGGGCAAGGGTCGCTCTCCTTTGGGGGCTGTGTCTCCCCATGTTTGGCCCACTAGACCACCAGGGATTTTTGCATATTTCTTTTAAAAAATTGGCCCATTGGACCACAAGTCCATTTTGTGTGGGGAGTGGCCCCTTGGGCAAGGGTCACTCCCTTTGGGGGTATGTTTATGGCTGTCTGCCCCCATGGGGGGGGCAGATCTTGCCTTTTTATGTTATCTAGGGCCCACTAGGCCACCAGGGCTTTTTTTTGGGAGAGTGACCCCTTGGGCAAGGGTCGCTCTCCCTTGAGGCTGTCTCTCCCCATGTTTGGCCCACTAGACCACCAGGGATTTGTTTGTGGGGAGTGGCCCCTTGGGCAAGGGTCGCTCCCCTTATGGGGGCAATGTTTTTGGCTTTGTCTGCCCCCCCCGAGGGCAGATTTCACCATTTTTTTACAGTGACCCACTGGACCACCATTGAATACTTTGTGGGGAGTGGCCCCTTGGGCAGGGGTCACGCCCTTCGGAGGCTATGTTTTGGCTGTCTGCCCCCATTGGGGGGCAGATCTCTCCTTTTTTTTTATCTAGGGCCCACTAGGCCACCAGGGATTTTTGGGGGAGAGTGACCCCTTGGGCAAGGGTCGCTCCCCTTTATGGGAGGATGATTGTGGCCATTTCTGTCCTCTTTGGGTGGCAGATCAGCAGTATGTTTTTAGGCCCATCTGCCCCAAGGGGGCAGAAGCCACTAGACAACAGGGGTTTTTAAATTTTTGAATTGGGGAGTGGCCTCAAGGGCAAGGGTTGCTCCCCTTTTACAAGGGTGAATATTTTATTTATACTCTTAGACCCACCTACCCCTTAGCTTAGCTGGTGGATTGTGTGTGGACTGGTGCATTATTTGAATATGTGATTGTAATGGTTTATTTTCTCCTTTTATTCTAGTGTAAAGCTTTTGATTCCTGTTTGCGGTTTTGGCAGTGGTTGTTCTGCAGTTTAGCGTAATTGCATTTATTTGGTAAGAAAAACATTTTTGTTGTGTTTACTCCAAATGAGTATTATTGTCATGCATGAATGAATTTTTTGTAAGTGGTGTTATAATGGCAGCATATTTGTTAGTGTTCAGAGCATGAAATTCTTTGCGATGTGTTTTGCATTGTCTTATGTGTAATTTTTTTTTCTTTTTAGTGGGATATTGTTGATCCTTACTGTGTCTGTGCAGAGTAGGTGGTGGTGAGTCTAGCTGCTTCTGTCAAGTGAGTGGTATAGTGTTGGAGTATATAGGTCTTTGTGATAAAGCTACATTTTGTTTATTTCTTTTTGTACAAAGGGTTTGTTGTTGTTGACTTGTTTGACAAGTTACCTTTATTAGTAAGCATTATGGCTAGCCGTAGAATGACTGCTCAGCAGGTGGTTGGTATGCTTCTTGAATCTTCCTCTGAGCAGGATTATGAGACTGACAGTGCGTCTGAGGGAGAGGAGGGAGGGGAAGATTCAGGCAGTGAGTTTTCTCTCCACATGGAATCATCGGATGATGAAGGTACTCTCAGTGCGGATGAAGCTACTCTCGGTGTGGATGAAGCTACTCTCAGTGCGGATGAAGTGCCTGTTTTAGAGGAGGATACTGCTGTGCCGATGGTGCAAGAGGCATCTGGATTGCAGCCTGAGGCTGCTAGGCTTCCTACTGGAAGTGCTGGACTCTGGGTTGATCCAAACATGGTGTAGCCAGTGTTGCCCTGCCTTTAGTGGTGATGCAGGGTGTAGAGTGGATTGTGAATTTTTTTGCCTATACAGTTTTTTCAGTTGTTTATGGATGATGTATTTTTGGGTGAGATTGTTGAGCAGACTAATTTGTATGCTGAACAGTTTTTGAGGACAACAGTGACAAACTTAGGCCCCACTCTAGAGCTACCCGGTAGACTCCCACAAATCTGGAAGAGATGAAGAAGTTTTGGGTTTGACTTTATTGATGGGTTTGATAAGGAAGCCGTCCATGGCTTCATATTGGTCTACCAGTCCCTTGATGGCAACGGCCATATTTCCTGCACTTATGACTCACGATCGGTATTTACTTTTGCTTCGGATGCTGCATTTTGTTGATAATGCTTTGGCGTTGCCACGAGATTACCCTGACTGTGACTGTCTTTTTAAGATTCGGCCTGTTCTTGATCACTTTGTAGATCAATTTTCAGAGATCTATACTCCAGGGAAAGAAATATCTATTGATGAGTCTTTGGTCCTGTTCAAGGGCCGTTTGGTTTTTAGGCAGTACATTCCTAGCAAGAGGGCACGCTATGGAATTAAGCTGTATATGTTGTCTGAGAGTAGGACAGGATATGTTTTTAATTCTGTGTGTACACTGGTAGGGATTCCACTATTGACCCCCCTGGATGTCCGTCCACTTTTGGAGTTTCAGAGAAAAATGTGTAGGATCTTGCTAGAGGACTGTTTAACAGAGGCCACCATTTGTACCTTGATAACTTCTACACTGGTGTGCAATTGTTTAAGGAATTGTTCAAAGTGGACACTTTTGCTTGTGGCACAATCCGCTCTAACCGTAAAGGTTATCCAAAAGAGCTTGTTTGCAAAAAACTTCAGAGGGGACAGTGCAGTTCCTTGCATAGTTTTGAAGTACTAGCTGTGAAATTTGTGGACAGGAGGGATGTGTACATGCTGACTACCATCCATGATGAGAGTACTTCAGCTGTGGCTGTTTGGGGTCAGATTGCTGAAGTGCGCAAACCTGTGTGCATTTTAGATTACAATAAGCACATGGGTGGTGTTGATAGAGTAGATCAGAGGTTGGAACCTTACACTGCTATTCATAAGGCTTACGTTTGGTATAAGAAGTTGGCCATCCATCTCTTCAATTTAGCAACTTTCAATGCTTTTGTTGTGTTCAAGGAGTGTTCTCCAGCGTCAAAGTTGATTTTTGTTCAGTTTCAGCAGTCTGTGATAGGCAGCCTTGTTGTTGTGGAACAGGCAAGTGTTCCTAGAGTTGAAGTGGTGGAGGATGTGGCTCGATTGAAAGATCGCCACATTCCTGATCACATTCCTCCCACACCCGCAAAAGACTTTCCCACTAGGAGATGTAGAGTCTGTTGGCGAAGAGGTACGCGGAAGGAGACTCATATGTACTGCCCAGAGTGTCCTAACCCTGGGTTGTGTGTGCCTGCTTGTTTTAGAATGTACCACATGCAAAAGAATTATTGGGAGCATCCATGAGTGGTAAAGTGAACTGCCTGGTCTGTATTGTTTAAAAAATGTTGTTCTGTTTCAAGGTTGGCATTAGTGCAGTGTATTTAGTTTCAGATTTTGTGTTAGTAGATTTCTATCTATTTTCAGTTTGTTTGTGTTTTCTTTTTTGTATAAAAAAATCCTAAATGTGATGGCGGTGTGTGTAGGCTGGCGCTTGGCTGGTGGTGTGCGTGGACTGGCGCTTGGCTAGTGGTGTGCGGGGACTGGCGCTTGGCTGGCGGTGTGCGTGGACTGGCGCTTGGCTGGTGGTGTGCGTGGACTGGCGCTTGGCTGTCGGTGTGCGTGGTCTGGTGCTTTGTTGGCGGTGTGCGTGGATTGGCGCTTGGCTGGCAGTGTGCGTGGACTGGCGCTTGGCTGGCGGTGTGCGTGGACTGGCACTTGGCTGGCGGTGTGCGTGGACTGGCGCTTGGCTGGCGGTGTGCATGGACTGGCGCTTGGCTGGTGGTGTGCGTGGACTGGTGCTTGGCTGGCGGTGTGCGTGGACTGGTGCTCGGCTGGCGGTGTGTGAGTAGTGACTTGCTGCTGGTCACTACACACACTGCTAGCTAAACGCCACTCCACGCAATCCTTGAGCTGGTGTGGTTGCTGTGTCAGGAATGTGGGCGTGTGAAAGTGATGGGCCCTTGAATGGCGCTGTCTGCTGGTGTGAGTGTTGTAATGTGCTGGGCCCGCGGCTGGCGGTGTGAATGGTTTTGTATGTGTCACACGTATGAAAGGTGTATGAATGGCCTGTAAAGCGGTTGGTGCCTTGTCGTGGCTTTACAGCTCACGAGCTGTGAGTTAATGGTTCAGTTTCTCGTCCTTTCAATTATTAACAGTGCATTTCATTTTTGTGAAATCTCTGGTTAATACAACTGTATATACTGAACCATCACTCACCCTCGTGCCAAATCCAACCAGTATGTCTGTGTGCTTGAAGAATAGGTGGTAGTGCAGAAATATTTGTCTTTTCTATCTTTCTCAAGCAGGGTGTACCTTGTCCCTTTTTAGGTCGAGCCTCGAGTAGCGCGCAAGCGCTGCTCTGCGAGACTTATAGTTAGGGAGTTTGAAAAGCTGACCAGACGCTCGTGCGTCATGGCCTTTTCCCTGCGGTTACTGTGCGGCAGACATCTGTTTTGCATTATCGTGCCCGATAATGCAAAACAGATGTCTCGCTGTGCGCAGCGCACGCCACTCGCGTCGCCCCCCTCCTCCCCGCTCGTGCCTTCAAATGCTTGTTTGTGTTTACTTATGTCCTGTTTTTATTTCTATGACGTAGTTAAACGTCGATGTCGCACAGTAAAATGCAAAGTACGTCTGCTCCTGCCTCCGGGCACGGATTTGGGAAGCCGTGGTGAAGATCCGCCTAACGACGCCTTTGATTGGCAACTTCTTAGCCAATCGGAGAGCTAGAACTGGTCGCCCTGCATTGGAGCAACAAGCGTCTACAGTGATCCTCCAGCCCGGCTGGGAAGCGAGTGAAGTTTTTCCCGAAGTGCTCAGGAGGCGCCTGGAAGTTCATAAGCGGCGACGTAGTTGTAACGCAGAAAAGACAAGGTCCTGGGCGTAGGCATGGCCGAGTTGCGGCCCACTCCCGCTGCTGGGACCCCTTCGTTACCCTTCAACCCGCTGGTACCCCCCGGCCTGCAGGCCATCTACGGGGAGTGCCGCCGTCTGTACCCTGAGCAGCCCAACCCGCTCCAGGTCACCGCCATCGTCAAGTACTGGTGAGGAGAGAGAAAGAGGGCTGCACTACCCACAGAGCAAGTCTTATGGAGGGGTATATGCCCGGCCGGGTGGGAGGGGGACACAGTGTGCTGGGAGGGTGAGCGTGGGTACACTGAAAGTACATGTAACAATGCCTGCTCAGGATGTACACATTGTGAGTGATGAGCAGTGTAAAGGTGAAGATGTCGAGTGTGTGGAGCCTTCCGCACTGTTTTCCATATAGGTATATCTAAGTATAAGAAGAAGGTATATACACTTCTGAATGGGTATGCCCGTAACCCAATAAACAGATCATTGAATTTTTTAAGCATTGTGACTAAGACTGACCTGTTGCTTTAAAAAGGCGAATGTGTGTATGTTATAAAATGTATTGTAGCTCGCAATTAGCTAGGGTCTTTGTTGTTCACTGATATGTTGGTTTAAAATGATGAATATATGCATCTCTGTGTAATAAACCTTAATTTATTTTGTGCTAGCATCCTCTAATCCATATAGAGCGATGTGTCTGAGGGGTCCTTCTTCTGAGAGAGATGTCGGGTGGAATTCAGATAACAAATATTTTCCAGACCTGAGTTTTCCATTTTCAAATTCTTGTCATCGGTTGTGCTTGTCCAGTCGGTTCAATTGATTTGATGCAAGACCACAGCTTCCAAAATGTGATTACTTAACAGAAGTTTTGTGTAGAGGGCAAAGAAAGCTACATTTAATACCTGGGGTGAAGTTAGGATGTTCTAACGAGAAGTAATGTGGCTTTTGGCACAAGGGTGATGATTGTCCCATGTCAGGCCCACCCCTTTTGCTTTAGGAATCCCTTCTTCTCCTTTCTTTCTTTTTCTTTGTTATTCTTTCTTCTTTACATTTTTGCTAGAGTACATCTGTTGGATGTGATGGAGCTTTCTACCCAAATGGCCGATTAAACGGATCGTGCCTCTGTGAGCCCCAAAGTAAAAGGGCCCTAGGCTAATAAAGGAAACCTGCACAAGACAAGATTTTACGTCCAATCCATGAAGGTTTACTTCAGTTTTTAGAATAAGTACAGAAAGCGGAAAGGCAACTAGTTAGTCAGTTCAAATTATCACCAATGTATATAATTTGTCAATAGTCTAAGGATAGTATCAGCAAGAGGTCTGACATGAATGTCTGCCTCCAAACAATTAGCAAAAAATCTCATGGAAATATTCGAAAGTCAAATCACAATCAGTCATAAGGACTGCTTAGTAAGAATTAAAAAAAAAAATGAGAATGAACGTTGATCTTTAATAATCTGCTCTTGAAGATGCATGTATTTTGGGACAGGAATGTCCCCCTGCAGGGTAAATGGGAGTGTACTCCTGCATGCATGACTGAATGTGAAACCTGTATCATGACTTCTTGTTTACCCTAGCATGTGCGCAGAGTCCTCAATCAATCAGGATTTGTATGGCGTGGCTAATCACCCGAGAGGGTATCCTGGCGCTGGGTGTGATGCTGCAGGGGGCTCAGTCGAACATCCAGGTCTCGAGTGCTTTTCTGAATTCCAACAGAGAGGGTGTGGTCCGTAGGCGAAGAGGGATGTTGTTTCAGGACTTCGCTGCGTGGTAGGAGAAGGAGCGTCCTCCACTGTTGCTGTAAGAGGAGTGGGCAAGGCACAGGGAGGTGGAGCGCAGGTGTCTGGAGGGAAGATGTAAGGTCAGTAGATGTTTGATGTACGCTGGTCCCTGGTTGTGGAGGGCTTTGAAGGTGTGGATCAGCATCTTGAACTGGCATCTCTGATGAATGGGGGGCCAGTGGGGGTGATGTGGGTTTGTTTAGAAAGGTCAGGGATGAGTCTAGCCGCTGAATTCTGCATGATTTAAAGGCTCTTCAGGAGGTGCGAGGTGATTCCAACATAGAGTGCGTTGCTGTAGTCCAGCCTCCTGGTGACTAGGGCTTGAATGATGGTACGTCTGGTGTCGATGGGGAGCCACTTAAAGATCTTGCAGAGGGTGAGGAAGCAAGCACAAGAGACTGAATGCGTTCTGTTTTTTCATGGTGACCTTGCTGTTCAGTATGATGCCAAGGTTGCAGGCATAGTCTGTCGGAGTGGGTGATGTTCCTAGTTCAGGGAGTCCACCAGGCGTCGGTCCATGGGGAGGTTTTTCCGAAGATAAGCACATCCGTCTTGTCTGTGTGGAGTTGTGGGCAGTTATTTCTCATCCAGTCAGCGATGTCTATCATGCACCTGTGGAGTTTAGTCAGAGTGTCGGAGGGGTCTTCTGAACGTGAGAGGATGAGTTGGGTATCGTCGGCATAGGATATGATGTTCAGTCTGTGCAATCTTACGACTTTGGCTGAGTGGGTCATGTAGGTGTTAAACAGGGTAGGACTGAAGAACAAACCTTGAGGGCTGCCGCAGATGGTGTTCTTGGGTTCCGAGGTGAAGGGTGGGAGATGTATTATCTAGGTTCTACCTTTGAGGAAAGAGGCGATCCACTTGAGGGCATCTCTTTGGATTCTGATGTGGTGAAGCCTTTTGACGAAGGTATGGTGTGAAACTGTTGTACTTAATATGGAATGGTGCACCGGAGATATCCTTATCCACATAAGTAAGCCAGGAAATTTATGATGCATATTCCTCTTTATTTTCTTTTTGATCTTTTTCATATTCAACCAAACACATAGGACATCCAGCCAACGCGTTTCGTTCAAAGTATCTCACTTGAACTTCGTCAGGGCTCCCATGCTTAAAATATTGGCGTGTTCCCACTTGATCATGTGTAACATAACTATGTAGATAGAATTCCTCTTCCTTGTATTAGAGAATATATCGTCAATATGTCCTTATGTTATGCTCAATCCCTACGTATGGCCACGGGCTGAATATACCTGTCAATAGTACCTTTAGAATAACAATGCCGTCCGCACGCCAAATATCACGACCATTGGTGATGTGGCGGTTGATGGCCTTCTCGAGGACTTTGTTAGGGAAAGGGAGTAGAGAAATGGGGCTGTAATTCTTGAGTTTGTTGGAGTCGGAGGACAGCGGAGACCCTTGCCTGTCCATGGCAATGTAAGAAACTGTTCCATGACCTGGATGGGGCGAACCAAGCACGCCTTTGTGATGGGCATTGAACTGCTGTCCATGCCCTACGTGCATCACATAAAGCAGTGACATGGTAATTGTGTTTTGTGTATCCTATGACCAGTCCTTTTTAGGTCTCGGCCTGCACCAGCGCTTGCGCTGGTCTGGCCGAGAGTTTTAGTAAGCGGGTTTTGGAGGTGCAAACACTGGCTTTCGGCTGGCGACCAGCTTGAGTTCACGATGGCGTGCATGCGCAGCTGCCATGTGGGTTTCCTATCTCGTCCTCATTTCCTCGTCATGGCTCATTAACTCTCTGGACTCTGATGTTTCAATCGCAGCAGCAGCTCACATTACCAACTGAGGGCCCTGGACTACAGTCACATGAAAAACAACAGCGATTAGCATTGAAATGCAAGCTTTTTTTGTCTAGTTAGAAATATTGCTTCGGTGGGTTGATTTCACCTTATATCGCTATTTGTTTTATATTGGGAGTCACAGCCTAATTACCAGTATTTTTGTCTCTCACTGTTTTTTTTTTATATTTATTCGCACAAAGCTATATTTAAGGTTACTTTTTCCGCGTCACTTCTTCACTCTATTTAAACTCCACACCCCCACTCTTATTGTCTCTCTCCTTCTCTCTCTCTCTCCTCTCTAATTCTCTCTCTACTTAATTAACTCTCCCCTCTCTATCTTTTTTAGCCTTTCATTCTCTCTCACCCCTTTATCTGTTACTCTTTCAAACTCCTTCATTCACTCTCTCTCCCCTTCTTTCTCTCTCTCTATCCCGCTCCACTCTTTATTCTATGTACACCCTTTCTCTCTCTTTCTCTCTCACCACCCTCTCTAATTGGGCATTATATCTTCACTCTATCTCTCACTCGGCAACACCACAGCATCACTCGGCAACACCACAGCATCAATCAGAGCCAGCACAGCATCAATCAGAGCCAGCACAGCATCACTCAGCACCAACACATCTCTCAACGCCATCACAGCATCACTCAACGCCATCACAGCATCACTCAACGCCATCACAGCATCACTCAACGCCATCACAGCATCACTCAACGCCATCACAGCATCACTCAGTGCAACCACAGCATCACTCAGTGCAACCACAGCATCACTCAGCACAACCACAGCATTACTCAGCACAACCACAGCATCACTTAGCGCCACAACAGCATCACTCAGCGCCACCACAACATCACTCAGCACCACCATAGCTTTACTCAGCGACACCACATCATCACTCAGGGCCAACACTGCATCACTCAGCACCACCACAGGATGACTCAGCACCACCACAGGATGACTCAGCACCACCACAGCATCGCTCAGCGCCACTACAGCATTGCTCAGCGCCACCACAGCATCGCTCAGCGCCACCACAGCATCACTCAGCGCCACCACAGCATCACTCAGCGCCACCACAGCATCGCTCAGCGCCACCACAGCATCGCTCAGCGCCGCCACAGCATCGCTCAGCGCTGCCACAGCATCGCTCAGCGCCGCCACAGCATCGCTCAGCGCTGCCACAGCATCGCTCAGCACCGCCACAGCATCGCTCAGCACCGCCACTGCATCGCTCAGCATCGCTCAGCGCCGCCACAGCATCACTCAGCGCCGCCACAGCATCACTCAGCGCCGCCACAGCATCACTCAGCGCCGCCACAGCATCACTCAGCGCCGCAACAGCATCACTCAGCGCCAAGACAATATCACTCAGCACCACCACAGCATCACTCAGCGCCAAGACAATATCACTCAGCACCACCACAGCATCACTCGGCACCACAGCAGTATCACTCAGCAACACCTGAGTATCATTCAGCATCACCTCAGCATCGTCTCCGCAACAGTCACCACCACCACCACTACCACCTCAGCATCACTCAGCACCACCTCAGCCTGCTCTCGGAATCTGGCATCTCTTGATTCTCCCCTAGCGTCTGGGCGGTGCTAGTGTTATAATACAGGTACTAGTTCCCAACCTTCACCCTCCGATTGTTTATGCCCCCTCAAAAAAAAAGCTTTAACAAACAACCATTGCAATAGGCAGAAACAAGTTGCCAGCATTGCAAGAACAAAAGAAAACTGAGGAAATTTTTATTGTAAATACTTTTTTAATATGGTCGTTCAGTTTTACATAATGCCTTCTTGGTCATATATAAAGTAACAAAAAAAACATTTTTGTTGTGTTTACTCCAAATGAGTATTATTGTCATGCATGAATGAATTTTTTCGTGGATCCCCCAACGTTTCCTTACCCAGAATCCCCTGCAAACTTCAATTTTAGCTGAAAAAATCACACGAGTGAGGCACCATTTTTATCGGAAGACCTGGGGGAACTCTGGGTGGTAGGAAATTTGTGTCAGCCCGGTGATGCCACAACTTTCCCACACAAAAATGTGTGAAAAAATTGATTTTTTCAGCTAAAATTGAGGTTTGCAGGGGATTCTGGTTAAGGAAACGTTGGGGGATCCACGCAAGCCATACCTCCCTGGAATTCCCCGGGTGTCTAGTTTTCAGAAATGTATAGGTTTGCTAGATTTACCTAGGTGCCGGCAGAGCTAGGGTTCAAAAACTACAGCTAGGCACTTTGCCAAAAAAGGGTCATTTTTCACTGTGAAATTGTGGTGTGTCCACGTTGCGTTTTGCGCCGTTTCCTGTCGCGGGCACTAGGCCTACCCACACAAGTGAGGTACCATTTTTCTCGGAAGACTTTGGGGAACGCGGGGTGGGTGGAAAGTTGTGGATCCATGCAGATTCCAGAACTTTCCACCACAGAAATGTGAGGAAAATGTGTGTTTTTTGGCAATATTTTAGGTTTGCAAGGGATTCTGGGTAACAGAACCTGGTGAGAGGCAGTTGAGTCACCCTGTCCTGGATTCCCCTGGGTGTCTAGTTTTCAAAAATGTATAGGTTTGCTAGGTTTCCCTAGGTGCCGGCAGAGCTAGGGTTCAAAAACTACAGCTAGGCACTTTGCCAAAAAAGGTTTATTTTTCACTGTGAAATTGTGGTGTGTCCACGTTGCGTTTTGCGCCATTTCCTGTTGCGGGCACTAGGCCTACCCACACAAGTGAGGTACCATTTTTCTCAGAAGACTTTGGGGAACGCGGGGTGGGTGGAAATTTGTGGATCCACGCAGATTCCAGAACTTTCCACCACAGAAATGTGAGGAAAATGTAGTTTTTTTGGCAATTTGTTAGGTTTGCAAGGGATTCTGGGTAACAGAACCTGGTGAGAGGCAGTCGAGTCACCCCATCCTGGATTCCCCTGGGTGTCTAGTTTTCAAAAAAGTATAGGTTTGCTAGGTTTCCCTAGGTGCCGTCAGAGCTAGGGTTCAAAAACTACAGCTAGGCACTTTGCCAAAAAAGGGTCATTTTTCACTGTGAAATTGTGGTGTGTCCACGTTGCGTTTTGCGCCGTTTCCTGTCGCGGGCACTAGGCCTACCCACACAAGTGAGGTACCATTTTTCTCGTAAGACTTTAGGGTAAGCGGGGTGGGTGGAAATTTGTGGATCCACGCAGATTCCAGAACTTTCCACCACAGAAATGTGAGGAAAATGTGGGTTTTTTGGCATTTTTTTAGGTTTGCAAGGGATTCTGGGTAACAGAACCTGGTGAGAGGCAGTCGAGTCACCCCATCCTGGATTCCCCTTGGTGTCTAGTTTTCAAAAATGTATAGGTTTTCTAGGTTTCCCTAGGTGCCGTCAGAGCTAGGGTTCAAAAACTTCAGCTAGGCAGTTTGCCAAAAAAGGGTCATTTTTCACTGTGAAATTGTGTTGTGTCCACGTTGCTTTTTGCGCCGTTTCCTGTCGCGGGCACTAGGCCTACCCACACAAGTGAGGTACCATTTTTCTCGAAAGACTTTGGGGAACGCGGGGTGGGTGGAAATTTGTGGATCCACGCAGATTCCAAAACTTTCCACCACAGAAATGTGAGGAAAATGTGTTTTTTGGCAATTTTTAGGTTTGCAAGGGATTCTGGGTAACAGAACCTGGTGAGAGGCAGTCGAGTCAACCCATCCTGGATTCCCCTGGGTGTCTAGTTTTCAGAAATGTATAGGTTTGCTAGGTTTCCTAGGTGCCGGCAGAGCTAGGGTTCAAAAACTACAGCTAGGCACTTTGCCAAAAAGGGTCATTTTTCACTGTGAAATTGTGGTGTGTCCACGTTGCGTTTGCGCCGTTTCCTGTCATGGGCACTAGGCCTACCCAAGCAAGTGAGGTACCATTTTTCTCGGAAGACTTTGGGGACTGTGGGGTGGGTGGAAATTTGTGGATCCACGCAGATTCCAGAACTTTCCACCACAGAAATGTGAGGAAAATGTGTTTTTTGGACATTTTTTAGGTTTGCAAGGGATTCTGGGTAACAGAACCTGGTGAGAGCCAGTCAAGTCACACCATCCTGTGTTCCCCTGGGTGTCTAGTTTTTAAAAATGTATAGGTTTGCTAGGTTTCCCTAGGTGCCGGCAGAGCTAGGATTCAAAAACTACAGCTAGGCACTTTTAAAAAAAGGGTAATTTTTCATTGTGAAAATGTGGTGTGTTCACGTTGCGTTTTGAGCCGTTTCCTGTCGTGGGCACTATGCCTACCCACACAAGTGAGGTACCATTTTTATCGGGAGACTTAGGGTAATTCAGATTTGTAAAGCAACTGTTATTACCTATTGACTTTCAATTCATTTCTGCCTTCCAAATGAAAGACAATGTGTAAAAAGAAGTCATTTTGAAAAATGACCGATAATTCTCATGCTAGTATGAGTGTTCCCAATTTCGGAAATGTGCAAATATCTACTGTTTCTAAACACTATATTTTGTTCCCATTTCAGAAATACATAGGTGTCTTTCATACCAATTTTTCCATGTATACATTTTCCCAGATTAATTGCTATATACCCGCTACATAATAAAAAACCATTGCAAGTCGCTGCTCAATTTTTGGCTCTGGGTTCGTCGGGTTCTTGGTGAACCTACAAGTCCTATATGTCTCCACAACCAGTAAGGTCCTGCGGATGTTACGGTATATTGATTTCAAAGAGCTGTCATAATTAGAAGAAGTTACAGGTGAAAACGTTGACACAAAAGGCAGTTTTTTTCAACTAATTTTCAATTTTTCCTATATTTAACTGTTAATTTCTATAAAGAAACCTTGAAGGATCTACACAAATGACCCCTTGCTGAATTCCGAATTTTGTCTACTTTTCAAAAATGTATAGCTTTTCAGGATCCATTATTGCTTTAATACCCATTTCTACCATTAACTGGAAAAAGGTTGAAAACACAAAAAATAGCAAAAATAGGCTATGTCCCAGAAAAATGCCAAAACAGTGTAAAAAATGTTGGTGTTCTGAAAAAAGTCTGTCATTCCCTAAAATCTGGGAAAATGCTGATTTCAGCCCCACAAACCCTTTTTTGATACCATTTGCAGGGAAAAACCCAGACACTTTCATTTGCAGCACTTTTTTCCAATTTTTCCCCAAAAAACTAAAATTTAGCTGTATTTTGGCTGATTTCTGGGTCCCCTCCAGGGGAATCCACAAACCCTGGGTACCTTTAGAATCCCCATGATGTTGGAAGAAAAGGATGCAAATTTGGCGTGGATACCTTATGTGTTCAAAAAGTTACAGGGGCCTAAGTGCGAACTACCCCAAATAGCCCAAAAAAGGCTTAGCACAGGGGGGGAAAAGGCCTAGCAGCGAAGGGGTTAAAGGTCATTGAACAAATCCACAATACACGTCCCCGCCCTCATGCGGTACCCACCATCTTTATATTACAACTATTGGAAATTTGCCTCAAGAGCAATTTCTTCCTCTTCGATGGCCAATATTACCAGCAAACTAAAGGGACATTAATGGGGGCCGTTTTTGCCCCCAACTTGGCCATACTTTATATGGACTCCCTTGAGACCAGATCGATTCTGTCTCCATTGAATCCTTTCCGCACTGCCATTTTAGTGTGGAAGAGATACATTGACGATATTTTTATGATCTGGCAAGACTCTGAGACTACTATGAAACAATTCCTTCATTGGCTAAACAATAACTGTGAGGGGCTCAATTTCACACTGTCACACAGCAAGACCACGATTCCATTCCTTGACCTCAACATCCAACATAAGGAAGGTACACTAATCACAAGTCTGTTCAGGAAACCCACCGAACGTAACACGCTCCTGAGATACGACAGCAACCAGCCACGTGCTCTCAGAGACTCACTGCCCTACTCACAGTTCCTATGCATTAGAAGGAACTGTACACTGAAAGAGGAATACTTCCGTAAAGCCAAAGTCCTAAGTAAAAAATTGACAGCAAGAGGTTACCCTCGCAGATTAGTTCGCAACTCCCTGAAAAAAGCCTGGTATTGCCCAAGGGATTGCCTCCTAGAACCCAAAACTAAACACTCACAGAACCGCTTAGTATGTGTTACAACCTTCTCCCCTGTTTCACATACCATACGTAAAAGCATTCTTAGACATTGGGAGGTCATCAATGCAGGCATATTGAAACTGGAACGCCCATTGTTTGCATTTAAAACGAACAAAAACATAAAGGACCATATGGTCAGAGCAGCCTTGCCAACTTCAACACGCACAGGTACACTCAATGACCATTGGGACTTGGCCCCACTCACTGGGCATGTCAAGTGTGGGAACTGTATTGCACACAAATTTACTATTGAATGCAAGGAATTTGTCTTACTGTGCCTTTCTGTCACCTCTCTCTGATATTATCAGTAATTGTTCTGTAAACCCCCTGTTGGTTAATTATTTTTCCTCTATCTTTCTTACATCTCTTTCTGGCTCTTCTATGTAGTGTCTCGCATAAATCTAAGTGTAATTATCACTTCCTTAACATTCACGCTATACTAGTTCCTTCTCTCATTCACCACTACAAAATGGCTGACTCCTTCATGTAACCTTGTCTGTCCTTTATTTTCCTTATTTTCTTGATTCTGTCACATGACCGCATCATCCAATTAGTTCCTTCTCTCATTCACCACTACAAAATGGCTGCCTCCTTTACGTAACCTTGTCTGTCCTTTATTTTCCTTATTTTCTTGATTCTGTCACATGATCTCATCATCCAATTAGCTCCCTGCCCATATAAACTGCCTCCTCACCGGCAACTCGATACTTCATATCCCCGATCCCGACAGGCAAGACATGCTGTAACAGAGGTTGTTCACAGGTAAGCGCGCCCTGCACCCAATTCCCCTTGCCTCACCTCCTTACTACCTAAATACTAAATCTCCACAAACTTTTGTTTAGATTGGCCTCGACCCCATTCCTTGTCACTAGAGACCGCGGACGCGGCTCACAGGTTACTGGCTTGCCGTCCCTGAAATACAGCAGCCCACTGCAATAGGTAAGAATTGTTGCACCTGCAATTGGTACTGTCCCGCCCACCTTGATCTCACCCTTCTTAATTGGCCACTCTCCTTCATTTAGGCCACTCTGATTTCGAGACCGCTCCGCGGCGCGAACATTTCAAACGCCTCCTTTAAGCTGTTACAGCCTTTATTAGGTAAGCTCCTTTCCTCCTTCAGTGCCCCGCCAATCTCTACGATCTTCTCTTAGATCCACATCACTTGTCATTTTTCATGTAGGTCGACTCTGACCCAGCATCCAACTGCACAGACCGCGGCCGCGGCTGTCTGCATCCTTTACTCTCCTTGTTCTTGGCCTGGACTTCTACTCGGTCGTCGCCTGAAACAAACCTCCTCCAAGTCACTCTGACCTGGATCTAGGTATTACTTTAACTATTTTCGCTAGCTGCCCTCAAGAACTCTACCCACTGGCACTGTTTTCACACGCGCTTCACCAGTGCATGCGTTTGCCACTTTTTAAATTATTCCTTGTTTCTCTTACGCAATCCCACGCCCATTTTGCTTTCAACACCGGCGCTTTACTGGCACTCCGCTAGTTTCGCAGGTTTTTCACCACTCACCAAGCTCTCTACCGTATTGCGCGTTTTATCACTGTACGCGTATGACTATGACTTTTAGCAAATATTGCTCGTTATTGCGTAATTCTTTTACTCTTGCTTAGCAATTTTATACGTTCTGCTCACTTCTCCGGTATCATTGTACTCACGTGCGATCCTCTTACGTTGGTCTGACATACACTGCCCTCACCAGCACCCAAGTTGTTTTCAAATTGTTTTCTGCCCGAGCTAACTTTCATATGTCTCTTTTTCCATCCTTTATTCCCTCCTACAGTTTTATTTATTACAGGCAAAATGTATACAGGCATACCATTGTTAATGTCCTGATGATGATCCTAAATCTTTTGTAAGGATCGAAACGCCGTCGACTTGTTGTACGCCATAAACACCTCTTTATTTAATACTTATTATGTGTAATGGTGTCTCCACTATAATTTGTTTGTCCTACCAAAATGTGTCTTATACAAACAATTTACTCTGCCTGAACCTTTTTGTTTCATGTTGTACGTCCTTCCCACTAAGTTGGATACAGGCTTGTGTCCCACTTTATTTGTTTCTTGCAGAATTTTGTGTATATTTAAGCAACTATATATTAAAAACACCTGTCAGGCTGGACAGCTGTAAAATATAGTACTGATTGGGTCTATATTAATTGTTTGCTCTCATTAATCCTTGTCTAAGGACCACTGTCTTTAGAAATAAGTTACAAAGTCTATAGCAAGATACAAACTGGACCGACCAATGAGTCACATCATTGGACAAACACCTACAACAGTTAATTAATGAACTCAGACCTGGTTGATTTTTGCGCTGAATATCATTTTAGTAAAAAGTCCCTGGGGCAGATTTACAAGAAACTGACGCATCTTTGCAGATGCGTCAGTTTCCCTGCGCCTCCATTCAAAAACCTTGCGCCACCATGGATGCGCCGTATTTACAATACGGCGCACCATGGCGCAAGTATTGACAGATGAGTCCAAAATTCTGACGCATCTGTTGGGGCAAAAGTCACGCATTGCTGGAGCTGTGTCGCAAGCACGATGCAACTCCAGCAATGCATGGGGAGGCCTATACTTATTGTGCTGTGTCACTCCTTATGCCTGCTCCAAGTAGGCGTAAGGTTTTGATGCAGTGGTGTCCTATAAGTGGCGCAGTGAAATCTTGTAGATTTCACTGCGTCACTTCTACGCGGCTTTCCTGCGTGGGAAGGCCCACCCTGCATACATTATACCTGAAGCAGGTATAATGTGGCGCAGGGCCTAGATGCGTCACGTTGTAAATGGGCCACAACATGGCGCACTGTTTACGCCGCCGCTGCATCACAAAATGTGATGCAACAGCTGCGCAAAAGTGTCACAAGGGGCTTGTAAATCTGCCCCCCTGTGCATGGGTGGAAGGTACAACTATTATACTAGCATTAGACCCCTGTGGGAACTGCCACTCCTGAATTAGGACCATCGGACAGGTGAGGGACGACACAGATTGGTTCTCTCCCACAGTGTTGGTGAACTGTGTAAATAAGACCCATTTCTTTGTGTAGTATTGACTACTGAGTTCTGAGATCACCCACATGTTCACTCCCTGAGAATCCAGTGACTGCTCGCCCTTGCAAACCTGAGGGTGAAGTGCAGAAAAGATGTACTTGACCCAGTTTCCAGAACAAGAGATAGTAAGACTGACCCCAGGACACCAGAGACAAATTCCCAGAATCACCACGGTTTTGGCCCAGTGCACCTGTCTGCCCAGTGACCTTTCTACTGGGGTCTGAATGCTACTATGTAGCACCCCATTGACTCTGACCTCACATTTATATAAAGTAGTAACTTTGACTACCCAGGCCCTCTAAAGTGTCCAGAAAGCCAGTCCAATAGAATTACATTCCCTTGAAAATCTGACCACTCTAGATTAGCATTGGGATGTGTTTGAGATTGAGTCTAAGCAGTCAAGAATGCTGAACATGATATTTTCACAAATATATTCTAATTTAAATGTACTGTTTTGCTAATATTAAAAGTGTACACTTTAACGAAATAGTCTTGGCTGGATATCCACCTTTATGAAGTGTTTTCATAATTGTGTAATATTATATCTGAATCCAAATCCCTATCCATCTCCTAGAGTACACCCTGACTGGCCATTGAAGTCAGCAAACCTAAGTACGACTTGACTAACAATTGCATGCAAGAATATCCATGACCCAAGTGCAGTTAGGAGAAATTATGGCACAAAACACTGATAATGCCCAGTACTCTCCATCTATCCTCAGACCAGCAGTACATGTCCAACATTGGTAGAAAGTTGTGAAGATTTTGAATTCAGACATTAAGAAACACTGTTACCACAGTCCTAATATATACCTATGAAGGGAATTAAAACAATAATAGAATTTGAAAAAATGTCCCAAGAGACAAGCCCACAAATGAACTCACAATAGTTTCATTAATAGTCTATAGCATGTGATTAAGGATAGTCTAGATTGTTCTTCACTCGCTGCTTGACGCCAGAATGAGCTCAACGATGTTTCATCAAAGAAAAGCAAGGGACCTGGCATAACTGATGCAGGCTAACAACATCGATACCTGCTCAACACCCCCAGGGTGCCTAGCATTTATTTCTGGTAGCTCCCAACATCAATATCTGTGCAATGCCCAGTGCAAGAATTCTCAGACCACATCCTCATCATTCCTGGTTCTCCAGTAAATAAAATTGGAAGACAATCTGCTTAGGGTTGGTGGTGACAGCCATATTGGGAAAGGGAACATGAGTGGGAAAGGCTCAAACTAGAGGGGAGAGAAGGTGAAAGAAAGAAATAGAAAGTGCTGAGAGGGAGCAATATAGTGAACTTGTAGAGAAAAAGAAGGCAACTCTGGAAGCTGAGAAGGATAAGCATACCCATCTAGGTAGGCATACCCATCTTTGGAAGGACCAATAATGGCCGTCAATACTGGGCTTCCCTCCCGAACCAAAATCAGTGGTGAAAACTCTTGGCATCTATATGGATACTTCTTTATCCTTTAAACCCCAAGTCAAAACGCTAGCTGACCACTGTTTTGGAATTCTTAGGAACCTCAAGGCCATCCTGGGGTTCTTTCTCCAGAAAATACTCCAACTTTGGTAATCTCGCGTCTTGATTAATGCAACATTCTCTATCTGGGATTTAAAAAATCTGTCCTGAATCTCTTGCAGCTCATTCAACATGCCACCGCAAGACTTCTTTTTTCTCTCCCTAGATTTAGTGCTGCCTCCCATCTTCTTGTTAAGCTTCACTGGCTTCCTATCTGAAAACGCACCAAATTTAAGGCCCTATGCACCTCAAACAAAATTCTACACAAGCAAGGACCCCAGCCTGGCTACTGATCCAGCGCCAATCAGAGATTGATAATCAATATTAACGCAATCACTGGCCCATACTCATACACCCAACAAACCAATCCCTGTGGCGCTGTTCAAGTTTGATGTTAAATCAGTTATTCATATATACAGGATCATATTCAACACTCTAAATACATAACTGAACCTGTATATCAACTCTCTTTCCTCTGGTCGATGGACCTAAAGTTGAGAAGTTGATGGTAACAATTAGCACTAACTATCTATCTATATTACTAAATAAACCACAAACTCAGTGTAAGGTTAACAGTGTTTATCGCAAAATAATGTGAAGGTAAAATACTCATCATTCTTATACAGGTTTACAAAGCAAACATAGATTCAATCACAGAGAGAGAACATTAATCAGAGCAAACAGTGTCAAACTCATATCAACTGAAAAATTATGCAAATGAGGGAGTGGATAGATGAAGAGACAAAAGATTCAGAAACAAATATACATTTGCAAATGATTATGCAAAGTACGGATCATTTAGCTATACTAACCCAAATATTTCAGTGGAAAATCTACCCCCTGGCCATGGGAATAGATGGGGGTTCTATCTCTTCTCTTTTCTTTTTCTTGCTTTACGCTTATTGTCTGACTCTGTCATCTCCTTCCTTCCACATCTACACTTGCAACATTTATATGCCATTATTATTGAGATTGTCACTACAGCTATTGAAAAAATTGGTATTAGTATTTTCCCTAACAAGCTACTCCCAAATGTAGAAAACCATTTACCTACCGAAGAAAAACCCTTACCAAGTTTCTCCCAAACACCATCAACCTCCAGTTGGGTCAAGTCTTCATGCAATTTCGTAATATTCTTAATATACCCCTCAAGACTTTTAGTTTTATCAGGGATATAAGTATTGTATTTTCAACATGCCACAGACTCCGCCCTCTTTTGCCAATAAAATATCCAGGGCAAGTCGATTTTGCAAAACCATTGATCTAATTGCAACCATTTCAGTATCAATCATTAAAAACCCACCAGCAGTATCTGTTGATAAACGATCAACCACTGTGGACAATTTTCGAATTTTATGTGAATTTAGAACGACTCCAACTGAGGGTATCAGTGCACCAAAATATCACCAACTATTTCTGAAAAACTTGCTCTCTTTTTGCGTGTTAGTCCATGTTTTATTTCATTGATTTTATTATTTCTATCTACATGATACACTTTGAGGAATATAATTCCAAAATAACAACTACCATACCAATGTGCTGGCAACCTACAGTAAGCATTCTTACTGCACACATAATAAACTCGTGGAAAAACAGGATCAGTTCCACCTTTCAATCCCCATCCACCAGTTATTAGAAAAGTATGTTCACATTCACTAGCACCAATGAAATAATTATTATAGTCAGTTTTTAGTCTAAGCAAGCAAAGTTTCCCTTTATGATACCAATCCAGAGACATTGCAGCGTAAGTCTCGCCCTTTTTATAATTTCCCTCTCTGAAAGCCCTTGGTGGTACATGTGACTTCTGTTAAGCAGCTTTTCTTTGAAAATCCTATCTTCTACCATGTTAATAAATTCCTTTTCTTCAGCCCTCAAACTACAGGTAAGATTACGTCTATGAGCATATACTATATCTAATGTCTGAGTAATATGAAAAATTCTCCCATGTATCCCGCATTTCTATTACTGTACACCTTATTCATATCCTTTCTAATTGGAATTTCTGGAAACACTAAATCTAGGTTTGAATAATAATATTGTAACTTCCCCGTCACGTAAAACAAGCTTGTTAATACACTGCATGACACACCATATGTTAAAGGAAGGTGATGGTAGGTCACCCCCTCTGAGACAGACAAAGGTAATTGCATGCACACGTAACAATCTCTCACATCCATTGTCTCAACATACTCATATAACACTTTTGTAAAAACATTTAACGAGAAATCATTAATCGATTTATCATGATGATAAATACTTTCATCTATCTCTTCTATCTTAGTATTAGGTGTTTCTTTAGTAACTGAAGTCACTCTCTCACTTATCACATTAATAGTGTTATTTTTGTTATTAGTCACCGTTAGAACAGGTACAATGACAGTCAAAATTAGCCACATTATCATTAGTAGTAAGACACTACATAAGCAAGCTTTAATACATCTACTTTTTAAACTAGGTTTTTGATGTCCAGTCACTGTATCTTCTGTCATTTTTGTATGCTATAAAAATAATGAAAAAACTTACATTTCTAACAACTCTCTAAAGATTTTGACAAACTTGTCCAAAAACCATCGGAGAAATAGTGTATCTCACACTTCATAAGCTTTCTTCTTTACCCTTTTCTTTTCTTTTTTTATGAGTCTTCTTTAAATTGTCTGGATCTTTCGATTTGTTATTGACTGAAGTTGTTGCACCTTAACTTTCACAGTTCTTTTAAGGCGGTTTCAATTTGCTTTCATTAACTTGCTCAATACCAGTACCATCTTCTCTTTTTATTGGATCTGTGCTTTCAATTTCTTCCAATATTACATATGTCCATTCTGGAGCTGAGTATTTCTTGCTCGGAAGTCTTATTCTCTTTGTTCTTCGTACTAGATCTTCCTCTGATTCTTCTTGTTCAGTTTGGCTTGAAACTTCATTTATTTACTCTTGTTTTCTTTTCTCAAGAGTGTATTTCAGTCTTTTCACTCCACTTGGCCAATTGTCACCCTTTTTCACTCTCTTGGCTTGAACTGCTTCTTCACCTTCTTTTCTAGTTCACAAGTTCTTTTATTTAGCCCTTTTCTTTGATGTACTTGCTCCTTATTTTCAGTACCTTCCTCTTCTTTTTGCTCAACAGCAGTCTTATGAGACCCAGTAGCTGGTGCCCACTCTTCTTGACTTGTGCTTGGTTGTTCGTCACCCACAGACTTGTCAGAATCTGTCACTTTAGATTCTTTGGTTTCACAACCTTCAGCTTCTGGTTTCTTATTTCCATCGACCAGTTGCTGCTCACCTTCTTTTTCAAGTGGACTTGGGACTCTTCTTGTATGACTTGCGTGTATCCAGTTGGGCAAGCCACCACACTTCACTGCTGTCGTTGTCACCAAAATAATCTGGTATGGTCCATGCCACCTGAGTTCTAAACACGACGTCCTGTTTCTTGACAAGAACCCACTCTCCTGGACTCAGATCATGTGCTTGATCCGGCTGTGTTGTGGTTGCAATTTCTCCAACCTGATGAGACACAGAACGCACCAGATCAGCCAATTCTTTGCAATAATCAAGCACTAGATCATCAGAAATAATCATCAGTTTGTTTGTTGGTACATTTGCTTGTCTCATTGCTCTTCCCATTAGGACTTCATGAGGACTCAATCCAGTCTTTTTAACTGGAATGCTTCTAAGACTCATCAATACCAGGGGTAAAGCGTCAGGCCATTTCAGTGTTCTAGATGCACATACCTTTCCCAGTCTAGATTTTATAGTGCCATTGATTTGCTCGACCACTCCAGATGCTTCTGGTCGATAGGCACAATGCAGCTTTTGCTCAATTTGTAATGCTGCACAGATCATCCAAATTATCTCATTATTAAAGTGAGATCCCCTATCTGTTTCTAAAGTGACTGGAAACCCAAACCTTGGTATTAATTCTCTCAACAGCAATTTTGCAACAGTAAGGCTGTCATTCCTCCTTGTTGGATAGGCTTCCACCCAACGAGAAAACAAACAAACGACAACTATCACATATTTTAGTCCGTTACATGGGGGATGCTCAATAAAGTCAAGTTGGAGCCTTGTAAATGGTCCTGCTGCCTTCCCAACTTGCCCCCAACTAACAACTGTCTTTCTGCCTGGATTTTGCTGCTGACATGTAACACACCTATGGCATAGACTCTCTGCAATGACCCTGAATTTAGGGTTGTACCATGACTGCTTGAAGAGCCTGATCATTGCATCTCTTCCAACATGTGCAATTCCATGGTACACCCTTGCCATTTGGGAAAGTAAACAATCTGGCATAACTGGTCTTTCATCTGTGTACACCCAGACCTCATCCTGTGTTCTCTTCCTGCAGCCCGATTTTATCCAAAGTTCTTTCTCCTCGTCTCCTGACTCTTCCTGCAACTGCCTGATTTCATCCCAAGTTTCCAAAGAGGAAAACATCAAGTGGCAATTAGTATCTTTCTTTTCCACCCCTCTGTTGATTGCAATTGAATTTTGTGCACAGAAATGCGCTACTTGATTGGCGTATCTGTTACCGTTCATCACATAATCATTTCCTGACTTATGTGCAGAACATTTGACCACCGCAATCTTCTTGGGCAATTGCAAAGCATCCAATAAATCTTTCAAATTTTTACTATTTCTGATCGGAGAACCTGAAGAAGTCAGAAATCCCCTTTGCATCCATAACTGTCCAAAATCGTGACCCACCCCAAAACCATATTGACTGTCAGTAAATATGGTTATTCTCAAATTTTTGCCAATTTTACATGCTCTAGTCAGAGCTAGGAGTTCAGCAATTTGTGCAGAGTTTACCCCTTTTAGACAGGATGCTTCTAGAACTGCAGCCACTGTGCATACTGCATAAGCAGAACTCAATACACCTTTTTCATTTCTCAGACATGATCCATCAACAAACATTACACTGTCTGACTCCTCTAGCGGAGTATCCTTAATGTATCTTTCACTTCTTCACAAAATGGACTAGGTAACAATGTTGCCAGATTTATTGTCGTGCATCTCACTACAGTCACATTCTCAACACCCAAAATTACCCTTTCATACCTAGTCAGCCGACTATAAGTCATGTGCTGCGTTCGAGTTCTTGTTAATAGAATCTCAACTGAGTGTGGCACATATACTTTTACTGGATGTCCCATTACGATTGCTTCACTCTGTTCTAGACTCACACAAGTAGAGGCTGCTGCTTTTAAACAGCCTGGTAACGCTGCTGCCACTGAATCCAAAGTAGCAGAAAAATATGCTACTGGACGTCGCGCCATTCCATGTCTTTGAGTCAAAACTGAAAGTGCACACCCATCTCTCTCACAGCAGTACAATGTAAAATCCTTTGTAAAATCTGGCATTCCTAGTGCAGGTGCTCGACAAAGACTGTCTCGTAACTCAATAAGTGCTTTCATGCTTTCATCGTCCAGCTCAATCGGATCAGTCACATCTTTGTGTGTCAACCTCTGCACAGGTTTTGCAATCAGTGAAAAACCACTGATCCACTGTCTGCAGTATCCAACCATTCCCAAAAACATTCGAACTTCCTTCTGAGTCTTAGGAGGGATCATTTGCTGAATCACACTGATTCGCTCTGGTGTCACTTTTCTGATTCCCTTCTCTATTTTGTGTCCCAAATATTGGACCTCCTGTTTACAAAATTGTAATTTTGCTGGTGACACTTTGGGGCCGATTCCGATCTCGGTCGGAGGCGCACCCAATACCATTCGGTCGGGAAAAAAGCCATGCGAAAGCCTGTTTCCCGACCGATCCGTACAGCACACCGAACGAGCAAGTACGATGCGCACAACAGCAAAAATCCCGGCCGAGCCGTACTCACCCAAACCAGGTCCTGTTCTCCGACCGAGGCGAATCCGGAACCGCCGAATCGAGTCGCACGGAAGGGAAAATGCAGCCCCGTCCGGCCGGACAAGTACGATGCGCTTTCCGTACGCGCCGAACCCGTCGCTACGCACGGCACGTCAAAGCATCCGGGAGAGGCGCACATAAGCTCCGAATCGCGCCACAACACGATCCACGGCTACGAGACGAACACAGCACCGACGAGGACGACGCGAAGCGACGAGGACGAAGCCAAGCGACGAGGACGACGCGAAGCAACGAGAAGGACGAACGACACGAACCAACCATGAATCCCTTCGTCCCGATCATACCAATATTCTACATCTACTACCGGAACAGGCACGGACGCGTACGGCGCAGAAGGTAAGTCAGACACCAACCACAAAACACATACAACACGTACACGACACATCACACACATACACTGGGAATCTGAATATACTTACACCAGCAACAGCAGCACCATAGGGGCGGGATGCCCATCACCAATGCCACATATGCACACAGGGGCCTGAATGCGCGCCACCACCCCAACCCAGGGGGGCTGGATGCCAACCACCACAACCACCCTTAGCCAGGGGGTGCCAGATGCCCACCACCACTACCACCCTTAGCCAGGGGGGCTGGATGCCTACCACTACTACCACCCTCACCCAGGGCGGGCTGGATGCCTACCACCACCCTTAGCCAGGGGGCTGGATGCCTACCACTACTACCACCCTTAGCCAGGGGGGCAGGATGCCCACCACTACTACCACCCCCACCCAGGGGGCTGGATGCCTACCACTACTACCACCCTCAACCAGGGGGGCTGGATGCCTACCACTACTACCACCCTCACCCAGGGGGGCAGGATGCCCACCACTACTACCACCCCCACCCAGGGGGCAGGATGCCTACCACTACTACCACCCTCACCCAGGGGGGCAGGATGCCCACCACTACTACCACCCTTAGCCAGGGGGCTGGATGCCTACCACCACCCTTAGCCAGGGGGGCTGGATGCCTACCACTACTACCACCCCCACCCAGGGGGCAGGATGCCTACCACTACTACCACCCTCACCCAGGGGGCAGGATGCCCACCACTACTACCACCCTCACCCAGGGGGGCAGGATGCCCACCACTACTACCACCCTTAGCCAGGGGGCAGGATGCCCACCACTACTACCACCCTTAGCCAGGGGGCTGGATGCCTACCACCACCCTTAGCCAGGGGGCTGGATGCCTACCACTACTACCACCCCACCCAGGGGGCAGGATGCCTACCACTACTACCACCCTCACCCAGGGGGCAGGATGCCCACCACTACTACCACCCTCACCCAGGGGGCAGGATGCCCACCACTACTACCACCCTTAGCCAGGGGGCAGGATGCCCACCACTACTACCACCCTTAGCCAGGGGGCTGGATGCCTACCACCACCCTTAGCCAGGGGGGCTGGATGCCTACCACTACTACCACCCTCAACCAGGGGGGCAGGATGCCTACCACTACTACCACCCTCACCCAGGGGGCAGGATGCCCACCACTACTACCACCCTTAGCCAGGGGGCAGGATGCCCACCACTACTACCACCCCCACCCAGGGGGCAGGATGCCTACCACTACTACCACCCTCACCCAGGGGGGCAGGATGCCCACCACTACTACCACCCTTAGCCAGGGGGGCAGGATGCCCACCACTACTACCACCCTCACCCAGGGGGCAGGATGCCCACCACTACTACCACCCTTAGCCAGGGGGCAGGATGCCTACCACTACTACCACCCTCACCCAGGGGGGCAGGATGCCCACCACTACTACCACCCTTAGCCAGGGGGCAGGATGCCTACCACTACTACCACCCTCACCCAGGGGGGCAGGATGCCCACCACTACTACCACCCTCACCCAGGGGGCAGGATGCCCACCACTACTACCACCCTTAGCCAGGGGGCTGGATGCCTACCACTACTACCACCCTTAGCCAGGGGGGCTGGATGCCTACCACTACTACCACCCTCAACCAGGGGGCAGGATGCCTACCACTACTACCACCCTCACCCAGGGGGCAGGATGCTCACCACTACTACCACCCTTAGCCAGGGCGGGCTGGATGCCTACCACCACCCTTAGCCAGGGGGGCTGGATGCCTACCACTACTACCACCCTCAACCAGGGGGGCAGGATGCCTACCACTACTACCACCCTCACCCAGGGGGGCAGGATGCCCACCACTACTACCACCCTTAGCCAGGGGGTGCCAGATGCCCACCACCACTACCACCCTTAGCCAGGGGGGCTGGATGCCTACCACTACTACCACCCTCACCCAGGGCGGGCTGGATGCCTACCACCACCCTTAGCCAGGGGGGCTGGATGCCTACCACTACTACCACCCCCACCCAGGGGGCAGGATGCCTACCACTACTACCACCCTCACCCAGGGGGCAGGATGCCCACCACTACTACCACCCCCACCCAGGGGGCAGGATGCCTACCACTACTACCACCCTCACCCAGGGGGGCAGGATGCCCACCACTACTACCACCCTCACCCAGGGGGCAGGATGCCCACCACTACTACCACCCTTAGCCAGGGGGCTGGATGCCTACCACTACTACCACCCTTAGCCAGGGGGGCTGGATGCCTACCACTACAACCACCCTCAACCAGGGGGGCAGGATGCCTACCACTACTACCACCCTCACCCAGGGGGGCAGGATGCCCAACACTACTACCACCCTTAGCCAGGGGGCTGGATGCCTACCACTACTACCACCCCCACTCATAGGATGGACAATGCATGACACAACAAGCACACCACAACCTAGGGAATGCAAGATTAAGACATCCCCCCACCACCATGACAAGCGTGTGAGCAGGCTGTGTCAAATGCCTACAACACCGAACATGACATTGAACATACAATGTGACCCCCTAGCACATGTGCCACACATATATGTGTGTGGCACCCACAATGCAAGCAGCCCATGACCATTGTGGCAATGGGGCCTAAACCCCCATCATCACAGTGACCAAAAGGCAAGTGTGGGGTCCATAGCTGAAGCACATTTTGACCATTGTGGCAATGGGGTCTAAACCCCCATCATCACAGTGACCAAAAGGCAAGTGTGGGGTCCATAGCTGAAGCACATTTTGACCATTGTGGCAATGGGGTCTAAACCCCCATCATCACAGTGACCAAAAGGTAAGTGTGGGGTCCATAGCTGAAGCACAGTTTGACCATTGTGGCAATGGGGTCTAAACCCCCATCATCACAGTGACCAAAAGGCAAGTGTGGGGTCCATAGCTGAAGCACATTTTGACCATTGTGGCAATGGGGTCTACACCCTCATCATCACAGTGACCAAAAGGTAATTGTTGACAAAGAAAGAGCTGCAACTGCCAAACTGCATGGATCATTCCTGGTCACAGAACCAAAAACTCATCTGTGGCAAAGTAGTGTATGTGTCCCATTGCAACATAAATTGGGGGAGCCAAATACTGCAGTGCAAATGAAACATTCCTTTGGCCATGTGCAGACAAACAACACCCATGGTGGCTGAGACCGTCAACAGTCATCAATGACACAATGACAGAAGTGACCATCAGAATGCAGAACCACATATTTGCACCAATGGGCACACAAATGCAGATACCCTGTGGAGACAGCAGATGTGAGGTGAACAGATACCATACCATGGCAGCAATGGGACACACAAACCATGATCACTGTGCTGACCGATGACCTAGGAGTCCCAGGGACAGCAGGGGAAACACACCAAACAACATACAGCCAATGGCACACCCAAGATATGCCAATGCAGTGGTGCAGATGCACAAACACAAACAGGCAGACCAACACTGTCATCATACACAGCAGGTGAGGGGTGGGGGTGCCATTGTCCCCAGGCAACAACACAACACATGAGGAGAGCTGAATACCAATCATACAGATGTGCATACACTGCCACACTAAGGTAACTCATGGATCCAAATCCCCTATGTGGGCAAGCAGGCATTGACAGGTGAGAGGGAGCACAAAACACACATGTCACACAGGCACGTAGGAACAACAACTGACACAGCAAGTCACAGACACACCACAGCACCACCCCCAGGGCCCCCACAATGTGGTGACCCTGGGCTGAAGAAAAATACCACTGTGATGACAAAGCTAAATGTCGTTCACACTGTGAACCACAGTCAGGTGTCCTGAGCAACTAACTACCATCACACCTACACAAGCACAAATCAATCAGCATGGCCAGTAAGCCAAGGCCAACATGGAGGCAGGGGACTAGCCGGGCAACAACTCTCATCTGCACACACTCAACACCACACCCCTCGACCTCCAACAATGTGCAGCAGTGAAGTACACATGCACTGGTGACATTGCACATGCACCCATTACTATTCCAGGGTGGTGGGTGGGAACCAAGGTGTAGAAACACATCACACATGGACACTCAACAAGACTCCTGAATGTCTGACACACTGCACACTACGCTGTACATGGACATGACGGCAATACCACACCGACCAATGGGATCCCAGCCACAGTCACACACCAATGAAGAAGCCAAGGTCACCCACAAAGAACACACATAGACAACAACCAACATTGCAGCCCGGACCCTAAGGAGTGCCAGCAGTCACACACACAACGTGTCACAATCACTGAAAGATAACACAAACTGGAAATCACATGACAGGGGCAAACAACAAGTGCCAAAGGGAAACCTGACTGTGACCCATCTGCGTCAGCACACAAACTCTGCCCTGACAGCAAACACACCTATGGGTGACACCCTGATGACCAGTAATGTGCCATGCACCCACATCACAGAGAACACAGGGAGAAGACTTTGGGGGAACATAGCTCAAGTCAGCAAGCATCACAAACAGGTACAACACTAGGGATCACAGCATGCGCAGATGAATGGAAGTGAACACACAGACATGCACATACAACACACACCTTGGGCGCAGGCAATGTCACACGTGTACACACTGCCATGAGGGGACTCCACTCCTGTGTGAGGAAAGCTGTGCCATATGTTGCCTCAGTAGGGCCCCATCATGTCAGCTGAGCACTTGGTCACACAATCAACAATTAGCACCAAATGAGGGCTCCCATCACATCAGCCTGGTCATGGATGTGCCAACGGAATCATCAGCACAGATCCAACACACTTGTATAGCAATGTTGCACTGACTACACGGATGAGTCCCTCCCCATTGATGCCCAAACCTGCATGTCCACTGGAGATGGCAACACGGTCAGGGAAGTAGACAAATGCAACGATGGCAGGCACAACAGATGTGCAGGGGTGGAAGCCACAGATATGAAATTGCCAATGTAAGTAGGAAACCCATTGCCAAATACTGAACACATGACACCCTCAGATGCTGCTATTGATGACATGGATACACCACATGATAGGACACATTCCCCCTGGACCACATGGGTTCCTGCACAGTAACACTTCATAATCATGAGACCAGATATCACCATCACTGCAGCAAGGGCATGGTTAGCTGCACCAACAACATGTACATCTGAAGCATGAGCACTAGAGAAAAGAAAGTTGCTTTATTCAGCATATGTGTTGAGGCCAAACGAAGTCCTGAAAAAGAGCAAAGGCCAATGGCCAGTCCATTGTCAAAGTTCAAACAGGGTGACACTGGCAGATGTCACCCTACGCATGCCTGCACAATACCAGGGACAATCCACTAGGAGGGGCAACCGGGGGGCAGGCCAGGCACCGCAGGGACAGGATCAGGGCTCACCAGGGGGAGTCAGGGAAGGGGTGGTGGGTGCTGGAGAGCCACTGACAACTGCAGTGGAGGTGTCTGACATGGTGTGTGCCGGCACAACTGGGGGCATGACACAGATGTCGTGGGTGCCGGCACAACTGCAGTGGACCCTGCAGATGGGGTGGACAGGTCCGCCACTGCAGTGCCCAAGTCAGACAGGGCGGTAGTGGACTCCACTGCAGTGCCTACCTCCAGGGGAGGAGAATGGGGAACAGGCAAGGTGGGTTGGACAGAGGGGGGACACCCTCACCACATCAGTGGCACAGACAAGCGCAGCGGGGGTGTGGTGCTGGGAGAGCAAGTGGCAGGGGGAGAAGGCCGGAGCATCTTGGGGATGGTATATCTGTGGGTGGGGGAACCTGGGGCAGGGTGTGGTGGGGGCACCTGTGCAGTGGGGGCCTGAGGGATGGAGGACGGAGACCTTGTGCCTGAGCTGCAGGGCGGTGGCGGGGTCTTGCTCTTAGCACTCCGGGGGACTTGCGGGTGGGGGCCTCAGTCCGTCTGCGCCTGGGGGAGGGTGTCCGGGGGCGAGGGGCACTCTGCTCCGTGTGGGTGGGCTTCCTCTTCCCCGGGATGCTGGAGCAGCTTCATCGGTGGGGAAGAGGCCGAGGTCACAGAGGAAGAGCTGCTGTGACTTTGCAGTTGCAGGTGAGGCAAGGGAGGGTGCTTTGGAGGGAGAGGGAACTGAGGACTGCGCAGTGCATGTGGATGCGTGTGTGTGTTCCAGGGCCCCATCCCCTGTGAGTCTGGCTTCAGTCCCCTGAATGTGCTTGCGTGTGCGTTTTGTCATTGGCGTGTGTGTCAGTGTGCTGGATGTGTGTGTGCTGGTGTGTGCCAGTGTGTGTGTGCCTGGGATGGGTAAGGTGCTGGGGAGTGTGGATGGAGCAGAGGCAGGAGGGGTGAGGGACCGTTTGAGGAGGGACACTGCTGCCGTCAGGGAGGAGTCCATGGACCTATTGCCCCTCTGTAGGTCAGACATGCCCGATGAGATGCCCTCCATGAACGACACCAGCTGAGTCAACAGCGCGGTGTGCGCATGGAGGACACTCAGCATGGCTGTCTGCCCTACATGGAGCTGGCGAAGGAGGTACACAGACTCCTCACTCAGGGCAGCAGGGGACACAGGGGCAGGGGGTGCGGTGCCTGGCCCAAAGGAGACACGCTCCCGGACATGGGAGCCTCCACGGACCTGGGGAATGGGAGCCGATGGGAGGGCGGTGGTGGTGCTGGTGGTGGCGGGGACAGCAACACTAGCTGGGGTGTGGTGGCTGCTGACACCCGCCTCCACAAGGGAGTCATCCTCCGAGTTGCTCTGGTCCTCAGCTGAGGTGGATGCTGCTGAGGACTCCTCGGTGTGGCTCCCCTCGCCCTCCGTGCCACTGGGTCCCTCCGACCACTCCTCGGCTGCTGACCCAGTCTGGCTCTCCGGCTCCTCCTGGTCCGTGGAGCTGTCCCCTTCCGTGGCCGTGGATGTATCTGCAAACAATGGGGAAACAGACAGACATCAGTCACCTGCACATAACGCACACACCACTGTGAGCACAGCACATCACAGAGCAAGCCCTGGCATCATTAGTTGTACATTGCTAAAAGTGCACTAATTGAACAGGAGAAGTCAATTGTCAGTCTGATGCCAAGCATGGCACTCACATCCCACATGGCCTTGCACCCATCTGTCTGGTGTCTGTTGGATTGCAACACCCCAGTGTTGACACATGCACCAAGTACACAGTAGTTGGACAGTGCAGAGAACACGGTGTGGACACATCACAGCTCTTGCCACTGAGTCAGTACAGGTTTACGGATGTAAGGGATGCCCAGAGTCAAATAGGAAATGCATGTGATGCATACCAGCGACAGACACCATGATGCACCCATGTCCTGATAGCCAGCGCCACTATGGTGTGCATGTAGCACATGTCACTCCCCTGCAGGATCACCAATCAGTAGACACATGCCATGGCGGAGGCATGACTGCAAAGTCATACATCACTGTCTCAGTGATGTATGACTTTGCAGCCAGACAACAACACTCTGCACTGTGTCACAATAGTAGGTCATGGGGAATGCAAGTCCTGGAGCTGCACAAGTGCACATGTACATCCCCCCACAACACATCCTCTTAACCCTCATCTGTCCAGGTCATACCTATTGGACATATGGGAGACCTGTGACACTACCCTCTGAACCTGAGCCCCTCACACTCTGCTGTGCATGGGGAACAGCTGCCTGAACTTCACATTTACATGCCCCAGTCTGCATGGGCAGCTGATCAGACACCTATGTGTCACACAAGTATCGTCTCCTATGGTCACATCTCCAGTGGCATGCTGAGCCCCTACCAAGAAACTCCACAGCAGTCCTGGCGACTAATCCACAGCACACTGACACAGAGGCAGACACCTGAGGGGCAAATCACTGTGCACAATGTGTCCTCTGATACACGGGAGTGGGAGTACAGAGTGTATTGTATGGCCTGGAGTAGGCATGACTGTCCAGCCCCACATGAATGAGGGATGAGCCCTGGACTGTAGGCAGCTGGCTAAGTATGTGTGACACACGTCATATACATACTCCTGGGGCCCAAACATTGTTCCCACCCGCAGCATGGGTGTGTGCCAGGTACCCCAGCCACATGTGGTGGATCAGCTCAGCAATTGGACCACAGATCAAAGTAACACGCTGAATACATGTCAGAATACAGGCATTGTGTAAGCAATGGACCCACCCATGATGCCCACCACAGAGTCAGGGAAACAGATGCTGTCTCCCACCTTGAGTCAAGCAAACTGCAAGGACACAGTCCTAAGTGACAGAATTCCCTGCATGTAAGGGCCACACCTGGGTATCAGATGAGGAGTGGGCAGTGCACAATAGAGGGACATGGCTCCTGGACAACATGACTGCTGTACTGTGGCAGTTCAACCTGGCCCGAGGAGGGCACATAACATGTTAGACAGAGTACACAGTGCAGTCTTTGACTCACCCCCTCCTTGCTGCTCTCTGGCCTTCAGCTGCCCATCCAGGTCTGGAAAGACCACCGCCAGGATCCTGAGCATGTGGGGGTCAGGGTCCGTGTTCCGCCCCTCCTGCGAGGAGGCGACAGCTTCAGCTGGACCCGTGCAATCCTCCGGGTCCAGCCCCGAAGGTCCTGCCACCTCTTTTGGCAGTTGCGGATCCGGCGCTTGTAGACCCCCACGGACCGGACAGCCCGGACGATGTCCTTCCAGATCTCATGCTTCCGATGGGCAGAAGCCTGTCAGGATGACAAAGTGATAAGGACATTACTACACATGCAACATATCCGTGCATGACACAGTTGCATATACATGTCGCAATCACAGGGGCACATGGTGTACCCAGGCAGTGCACGGCTGCCCATGGACAGTTTTCCAGAAGTCACTACATGGTATCATAGCATGGGGAGTAAAACCCTGTTCAGAAGCACTGTCACTGCACCATACCTGTCCAGTGCAAGTCACTACACACTATGGGGGGTGACAACTACTCAGTGAGCCTGCTAGCCAGTGGTGTGCTGACTCTCAGCCTTGCTAGTCAGACAAAATGCACATTCAGAAAGGCAGTGCACAGAACACTCACCTGCTCCCCTGGTGTCCCATACAGCTTGCTGTACTGTGGAAGTAGGCTGTCCAGCAGGGCCTGGTTCTCTTCAAGGCTGAAGGCTGGGGCTCTCTCCACAGTACGTGCCATTGCAGGGTCCAGAGGGGCAGAGACAGCAGCAGTGCAGTGGCAGATGTCGTCCTGGAGCATGTAGTGCAGGCAAGTGGGCTCTCAGGGGAACATGCAGCAATATATATGTGCTGGAGAGGCAGATACTGTCCCTTGTGTCCAAAGTGATAGGTCCAAGTCGTTTGCATCTTCTGAATCTGGCCAATCCATGGAATAGCAGCACCAAAACACGCCCACAGCATCCTTCAAATCTTCAACTTCATGACATACATGATTTTGCAACATTGTTGTGGGTGACCAACTGATTTTCCAGCAACCGACTCGTTCGAATATTCGAAAACGCGTCCGTTGCCAGGCAAGCCCATTGTCAATGGGTGCGCACCGATCGGTCCATTGCTGTTCAACGCGCACAGGGGTACAACGCGTACCCGCACACATTGAAAGCAATGGGCCGGCCGGAGGCACCGATCGGTCCATTGCTGTTCAACGCGCACAGGGGTACAACGCGTACCCGCACACATTGAATGCAATGGGCCGGCCGGAGGCACCGATCGGTCCATTGCAGTACAACGCGCACAGGGGTACAACGCGTACCCGCACACATTGAATGCAATGGGCCGGCCGGAGGCACCGATCGGTCCATTGCTGTTCAACGCGCACAGGGGTACAACGCGTACCCGCACACATTGAATGCAATGGGCCGGCCGGAGGCACCGATCGGTCCATTGCAGTACAACACGCACAGGGGTACAACGCGTACCCACACACATTGAATGCAATGGGCCGGCCGGAGGCACCGATCGGTCCATTGCTGTTCAACGCGCACAGGGGTACAACGCGTACCCGCACACATTGAATGCAATGGGCCGGCCGGAGGCACCGATCGGTCCATTGCAGTACAACGCGCACAGGGGTACAACGCGTACCCGCACACATTGAATGCAATGGGCCGGCCGGAGGCACCGATCGGTCCATTGCTGTTCAACGCGCACAGGGGTACAACGCGTACCCGCACACATTGAATGCAATGGGCCGGCCGGAGGCACCGATCGGTCCATTGCTGTTCAACGCGCACAGGGGTACAACGCGTACCCGCACACATTGAATGCAATGGGCCGGCCGGAGGCACCGATCGGTCCATTGCTGTTCAACGCGCACAGGGGTACAACGCGTACCCGCACACATTGAATGCAATGGGCCGGCCGGAGGCACCGATCGGTCCATTGCTGTTCAACGCGCACAGGGGTACAACGCGTACCCGCACACATTGAAAGCAATGGGCCGGCCGGAGGCACCGATCGGTCCATTGCTGTTCAACGCGCACAGGGGTACAACGCGTACCCGCACACATTGAATGCAATGGGCCGGCCGGAGGCACCGATCGGTCCATTGCAGTACAACGCATCACTGTACATGTGACTGGCATATGTCAGCATGCCTGTCTCAGATGGACATATGCCAGCCACAGATAGCTCCCAGGGAGTGAGGGGCACACCTACATCACGACAGCCTGTCCAAACCTTATCATAAGGCATGTAAGGCTGCATTTCCTATTGTGTGTATGTTGGTGTACATGTTGTCCTGTGGGTGTCACCTGTGGGCAGCCACCCCCAGGCTGTGCACGTGTTCATGGGGACAGGATCATGGGTGTTACGTGTACGTGACCACTGTGATGTGCAACTGTTCATATCTGTGCATGTGCCATGGTCACATTTCACAGTGGTGTTTGTGTATGTCATGTCACATACCCCGTGAGTCCCATGTGGGACGGTATGTTTGAGCCAGGGTGTCCCAGTGGCACAATAGTGATGGCCCTCCACAGTCTTTGTGCATGTAGTGTTTACAATGTCTCTGATTTCATGTGCACAATGGGAGACAGTCTCCACATCCACGTTGTGTGTGCATGGACTCTGATGTTGTGCGTGTGTGTCACAGACATCCATGGCTCTCCTGCCATGGCAAGTGTGGCCACTACCTGTGGGGGTCATGTTTGTTTTGTTGTGGTGTACACATGATACTCCAGGTGATGCCAGTGTCCATGTGGCATTACAGGGTCCCTGGGAATGTGCCTGTCGTTGAGCTGTGGTGCCTGGGGCACATCTGTCCTCACATGTCACTGGGGGGTGACTGTGACACAGCATCATGATATCCAATGGGCCAAACAGGGACAAATTGATGCCACCTGTAGGACCGTGTTGACAGATGTTGGCCATGTATGTACCATAAATGTCGTTCTGGTACTGCACACTTCATGTAGTTGTGCCTCATGATGATGTATGTTGGGATCTTGAGTGTGTTCAATGCCGCATATGTGGGGTGACTGACGATCTTGCTTACTTCTCCTCTGCACTGCAGGGCTCCTGCTGTCCATCGGCCATTCCCAGACCTGGCAACGATGGTGGAACGGGACAGCATCCGACGGTACCGCTTCACCAGGCAGCTGATTGAGGATTTTGCAGTGCAGTTGTCCCCACATTTGCAGCCTGGCCGGCCGTATCCTACAGCGCTGACCCCCAAGGTGAAGGTGATGGCAGCCCTACACTTCTTTGCCACCGGTACCTTCCAACATACTGTGGCGTCTGCTGGTGGGATGTCACAGACCATGTTCAGCCGTGTGCTCCGCGATGTTTTGGCGGCAATGTTGCTCTTCCTGAACCGGTACATCTATTTCCCTAGACTGCGACGACTCACTGACGTGAAGAGTGACTTTTATGCCCTGGGGAGGATGCCGCATGTCATTGGCTCCATTGATGGGACACATGTGGCTTTGGTACCACCACAGGCCCAGGAGCAGGCCTACAGGAACCGCAAGCACTACCACTCGGTCAATGCACTGGTGGTGTGTCTTGCAGACATGACCATCACACACGTGTGTGCCCGTTTCCCTGGTTCAGCACACGATGCCTTTGTGATGAGGAGTAGTCGCATCCCCAGGTTGATGGCACAGATGCAGAACCAGCGTGCCTGGCTTGTCGGTGTGTACTGACTTTGTGCCATTGTGTGTGATCTGATCTGTAGTATTCCGCCCACTTTTCCAAGTCAGCTGATGTGCACTTGTCTGTCCGTAGGTGACTCGGGATACCCCAACATGCCGTGGTTGCTGACACCCCTCAGGAACCCTGTGACACCTGCCCAGATGCGCTACAATGAGGCACATGGTCGGACCAGGAGAGTGATTGAGCGGACCTTTGGTCTCCTGAAGAGCCGCTTCCGCTGCCTGGACAAGACCGGAGGGTCCCTCCCATATGCCCCTGCGAAAGTGTGCAAGATTATCATCGTCTGCTGCATGCTCCACAACCTGGCAGTGCGGAAGGAGTTGCCTCTCATCCAGGATGACGATGACCAACATCCGCCACCTGTGGAGGATCCTGGCCTGGACCACGATGCCAGTGACGATGATGATGATGATGGTGATGGTGATGTCCGCACACAGCTCATCACCAACTTCTTTAGCTGAATGTGAGTATCCTGAGGTGTCATGTGAATGATGTGAGTTGGCATGATGTGTGGGTGGTGCTCTGGTGCTGTTGGAGTGTGTCCATGGGCTACTTGACAGGATGTGTGTTGCGATGTGTGGTGACAGGTGGGCTGTACTCCCCAACAGTGTTGACATGCTAACTTGGTTCTGGGTGGGTATCTTGTAACATGTATTGTGCATGAGTTTTGCTGTTCTGTCCTGTACTGCATTGCTTTTGACTGTGTGTCATTTCTGTCCTTCACAGGGTACTTTCAGATTCGTTTGGTCAACTGTGTCCACCGACGACGTGATTGCACATCCAGGCTGGTAGCTGTTGTGTCCCTACAGGTGATGTGCGCCACACCCATGGACTTCCTTCTGTCTACAGTTGTTGACTGTGTGCCCGCTACCAGGTGGGGTTACCTTGCATCTGTAGTGGTTACGGCATGTTGCTACTGTGTAATAAACCTGTGCTTCACTTAGTGATGTGCGTTGTCTGTGGTCACACATTTGACTGCCATTTGCTTACTGCACCTGTGGGCTACTTGACTACAACTGGGAATGGGTGTGGTGTCTGTGCATTGCACCGTCTTCCCTGGCAACATCAGTGTAGGCAATGAGTCAGATGGCCTAGGTGTGTATGTGTTGTGTAGCCCTGGTGGTGTGTCTCCCTCATATGTGTCACGTTGCCTGTACTCACATGCCTGTGTTGTCCTTGCTGTTGCAGTTCGCATACACTGTGTAATTTTGCAGTTCATCATCCCCATAACAGCACCCACGTTGGAATCACGACAGAGGCAAGTATGGTGTATTAGTGTGTTTATTGTGATAATAGTGCATAGGATGGATTGTGCTGTACATGAATCTTGCAATCCCAAGTTCCTAGATGAATAGAAAGTCCAGGTAGACAGGATCCCCAGTATCGGGGCCACTGTTGTCTGACACATTGTTCCAACTTATACTCCCCATGCAATGTGTGGGAGTAGTGTTGCCATCAACAGGGTGAACAGTCTGTGCACAAAGGCGAAAATCCAGAACAGGTTCAGGCTTCCTGGGAGTTGCGCTTGGCCATCAGCCTCTCACTTTCCCCTCCTCGGACGACCCCTCTTCTTGGGGGGCCCTCAAGTGCAGGCTGCTGCGGTGCAGGGGACTCTCCGCCAGAGTCCTCCTCCCTCCCTGTGGCAGTTGCAGTTTGTTCGGTACCAGATGTTGTTGGCACACAGGGAGGTGTGGACTGGTTGCTGTTCATCTGGCGGAGGCATTGTAAAATGTCCCTGTGCACCGCCGTCATCTCATGTAGTACATCCCACTTGGACTCCACGCGGGTCATGTGGGAGTCCACACGTGACATGTGGGAGTCCACACGTGACATGTGTGACTCCACTTGGGACATGTGGGAGTCCAAGCGGGCATGATGGGCAGCCTGCTGCTGTTTGATGTCTCTGAGGAGCCCCACTACCTGGCTGAGCTCTCCGGTGCTGGACTGGTACGCATCAGCTATGCGTACCAGTTGTGGGTCTTCATGCACACCAGCAACGTCTGCAAGCAGCGACCTCTGTCTCCCACCCCTCCCACCACCCCTGCTGACATGTGCAGTGTGTGCAGTTGCACGCACAGATAACCCTGGTCCACCTTGGGGGTTGGTGGTGGTGGTGGTGTCCATGGCCCCAGGTTGGTCCAGGGTCACTGCGCTGGTGTTGTTCCTTATTCTGTCCATGTCGGCAGGGATGGTATTCGTGGTGACAGTCGTTGGAGGGGTGGGTGCAGGGGTGCAGCTGGTGGACCTGCTGGTGCTGCAGCTGGTGGTCCTGCTGGTGCAGCATGTTGACTTGCACCGGATGTGCCAGGTTGTTCATCGTCCGAGGAGGACAGAGGCTGTACGACGCCAGTGAGCTCGGCATCCTCTTGAGCCTGGGACTGGGACTCCTCAGCGTCTGCTGCTGTGTCCCTATCATCACCTGTTTTTGGGAGACACAAACAATGTATGTCATGTTTCTGCAGGCATCAGTGGTTGACACACCTGACAGTTGTGACTGTGCCTCGGGGTGCGGGCCTGTACATTGTATTGTCCTAAGTCGTCACAGTCAGGGGTTGATATTGGTGTGGCACATTGTCCTGCATTATTTGGGCATTTCTATGTATTCTCTGGGGTGTGAACATGGTCTGCATTGATTGTGTTTGGTTGACAGCCAGACCTCCTTCCCACCCACCCACCCACCCAGTCAGTTATCCCACCATGGAACGTGCTTGCATTGCAGGGAGTGTAAGTTGTCTCTCAGGATGTCAGTCAGTGGTGTCCTGCTGTTTGTTGGTGCACAGTTGGCAGCAGGGCCTTGTGCTCCCCACAGCAGTAGCCAGTGTCAGCCATCTTGTGAGTCCTTCTCCACTCCCTGTGATGTGAGCATGGTTCAGGGTGGTGTTGATGGGCCAGTTGTGAGGCTGAGCAATGTCTGTGACTACGACTCCCATCATGCTATTGCCTCCACCCCCTTCCCAGCATGCCCATGCTTCCTTCCTTTGACTCTGCTTCCCTGTGGGGTGGGCTGGCTGTGCTGACAGGATGGCTGGGAGTGTTGTCCTGGCAGTTGTTTGGCTAAGAGTCCCAAGAGTGTCCCTGTGCTTCACACAACATAAGCCAGGGTGGTGGTGCTTTGTGGGATCTTGTGTTAGGATGGAGGGCATTGCATTCTACCAGGTGGGTACTGTGGAGTTTGTGTTGGGGGGGTGTGAGGGGAGGTGCTGGTGACTATGGTCAGTGCTGCAAGTCCCCCTTCCCACCCAGCCAGCCAGATATCCCACCATGGAACGTGCTTGCATTGCAGGGAGTGTAAGTTGTCTCTCAGGATGTCAGTCAGTGGTGTCCTGCTGTTTGTTGGTGCACAGTTGGCAGCAGGGCCTTGTGCTCCCCACAGCAGTAGCCAGTGTCAGCCATCTTGTGAGTCCTTCTCCACTCCCTGTGATGTGAGCATGGTTCAGGGTGGTGTTGATGGGCCAGTTGTGAGGCTGAGCAATGTCTGTGACTACGACTCCCATCATGCTATTGCCTCCACCCCCTTCCCAGCATGCCCATGCTTCCTTCCTTTTGACTCTGCTTCCCTGTGGGGTGGGCTGGCTGTGCTGACAGGATGGCTGGGAGTGTTGTCCTGGCAGTTGTTTGGCTAAGAGTCCCAAGAGTGTCCCTGTGCTTCACACAACATAAGCCAGGGTGGTGGTGCTTTGTGGGATCTTGTGTTAGGATGGAGGGCATTGCATTCTACCAGGTGGGTACTGTGGAGTTTGTGTTGGGGGGGTGTGAGGGGAGGTGCTGGTGACTATGGTCAGTGCTGCAAGTCCCCCTTCCCACCCAGCCAGCCAGATATCCCACCATGGAACGTGCTTGCATTGCAGGGAGTGTAAGTTGTCTCTCAGGATGTCAGTCAGTGGTGTCCTGCTGTTTGTTGGTGCACAGTTGGCAGCAGGGCCTTGTGCTCCCCACAGCAGTAGCCAGTGTCAGCCATCTTGTGAGTCCTTCTCCACTCCCTGTGATGTGAGCATGGTTCAGGGTGGTGTTGATGGGCCAGTTGTGAGGCTGAGCAATGTCTGTGACTACGACTCCCATCATGCTATTGCCTCCACCCCCTTCCCAGCATGCCCATGCTTCCTTCCTTTTGACTCTGCTTCCCTGTGGGGTGGGCTGGCTGTGCTGACAGGATGGCTGGGAGTGTTGTCCTGGCAGTTGTTTGGCTAAGAGTCCCAAGAGTGTCCCTGTGCTTCACACAACATAAGCCAGGGTGGTGGTGCTTTGTGGGATCTTGTGTTGGGATGGAGGGCATTGCATTCTACCAGGTGGGTACTGTGGAGTTTGTGTTGGGGGGTGTGAGGGGAGGTGCTGGTGACTATGGTCAGTGCTG